>VXBA01004812.1:564839-658725 GCA_013399895.1 Serilophus lunatus | reverse complement strand
TGGCCGGGTGCTGCCTGGCCGCGGGCAGCGGCCCCGCCGAGGCGGCGGCGGCGGAGGCGGCGGCCAAGGAGCTGGAGTGCAAACTGAAGAGCATCACGGTGTCGGCGCTGCCCTTCCTGCGGGAGAACGACCTGAGCATCATGCACGGCCCCTCGGCCGCCGAGCCCAAGCTGCTCTTCTCGGTCCGCAACGACTTCCCCGGCGAGATGGTGGTGGTGGATGACCTGGAGAACACGGAGCTGCCCTACTTCGTGCTGGGTGAGCCTGCGGGAGCGCGGCGGGGCCCCGAGCATCTCCGGCGGCGGGCTCCTCCCTGCCGCACCGGCGGGAGCCCTGCGGCTGCTCGGCCCCGGGGCCGGTTCCCCCCTGCTGCAGCATCCCGTGCTCCGGTATCATTTCACCCGCCGCAGCATCTCAGCCCCGGGGCCGGCTCACCCTGCTGCAGCAACCTGGCCCCGGTGCTGGTTCACCTGCTGCAGCATCTCAGCCTCGATGCCGGTTCGCCCACTGCAGCATCACGGCTGCAGATGCTGCAGGCCCGGGGTGCTCGGTGCATTCCCAGGTTGCCATCCGTGGGGCTTATCCCCAGCTCGATCCATGGCCACCGGCGGCTTGTGCTGGCAGGAGGCCCACAGTCTGCTCCCAGCGTGCCCAGCTGGAGGTGAGAGTTTCTGCTTTGTCTGCCCCTGAGCAGAGTCACCTTTCCTGCAGCCTGATGGAAAAATACTCCAGTGCCCAGTATATCCCGTCCTGTCTGAGTGTGCTGCCTCCGGTGCTCCTGCCCCCAGGTTTTAGGCTTTGGCCTGCTCACATGTCTGGGTGCTCCCCACCTGATCCTCACCCACTGCGTGAAGCTCATCTGCCCCTTATGTCATGGACTCCTTCAGTTTTCTTCCACTGAAAAAGCCAACGAGTTGCTCCTTTGTTTATGCTGGGATCAGAGCGAGGCCTCCACTTCTTGTGTGCAGGGACCCGCCTCCCTCCTCACCGCTTGGAACGAGGCACTGAGATGTTTAATTTTTGGTGGCATTGGTGCAGAATGCCAGTGCCCTGCACACACATCATCTCCTGCCCGGGGCAAATGCCTCCATTGCTCCCTAGCAGCCCCACGGTGGCTGTGCCACCTCCTGCAAGCCTTGTCCATCTGTTGCTCCTCCAGCAGCACCTTGGGTGTCCCATGAAGTTTTTTAAAATGCCAGTCTTGTTTGGATGTTCGCCCAAAAACAAGGCAATGTGTGTTGCTTGATGTGACATTGCTCCTCTGTGCCAACCTTGTCTGGTGACTCCAGATTGGGTTTGCTCCCCAGCAGTGCATCACCTCCGTGGCCTCTGGACCCTTCCATGTGCTGAAAATGCCCAGTCCTGGATGCTGTGTGGGGCAATGTTGGCTGCTGTGTGGGCATCCTCCTTCTCCCGGGAGACAGGCAGAGACAGGCGGGGGGCTGCTGATGCCATGGGGGAGGGAAGGAGCTATGTGGGGACACCCAGGGCTGCTTTGCTGGAGGCTGAGGGCCATGTGGGGAGGAGGCAGCGGGCTGTGGTGCCCCCCAGTCCCCGGGTCCAGCCCTGTGCTGCGGGATGCTGCAGTGGAGGCCGGAGAGCGTTGCTGTGGCAACAAGGCAGCAGCGCTGCGGATGCAGGGGGACGCGGGCATGGCCACCAGCCCTGCGCCACCCTGATGCCCCAAAGGACACCCAGGCTTGTCCCCTGACCCCCCGGACACAATCCCATGGAGCTGGACCCCAGTGGGACCCGGGGCCTGAGGTGCTGCCAGCCGGGAGCATTCGGGAGGGAATCGGGAAGGGGCCCCTGGGCATAACCCTCGTTTGTGCCATAGGGATTTCCCTAGGGATTTTTGAAATCCAGGAGGGGATGTACACTGGGCTGTGCAGGAAAGGATCCTCCTGCCCTGACAGCCCCCCGCTGCACCCAGGGCTTGAACTGATGATGCCTGGCAGGGGTTTGCTTTTTCCTCCCTCTGCATTGGGCTGCCAGACAAATCCAAGGATGACTGGGCCCATGCCAATGCACTCTTGATGTCCTGGTGGTGGCCAGGCTCTCCCGGGCATTGCTGCCTGGGACATTGAGAAGAAGAACCTGAGGGTGAATGGGGCTGTGCCAGCTCCCAGCATGCAGGGGTTTGGGCTCTGGGGGCACAGAGGTGATCCCAGCACTTGTCTCCCTGCCTGAGAAGCAGGAGCTGGGGGCTGAGCTGGCAGGCTTGCAGGCTCCCTATTTGCCAGGGTTTTTGGCTTGGTGACTTCTGGGAAATGCCATGTTACATCTCCCCCTCTCCTACAAGAAAAGGACTTGCTTTGGAGCTGGTATGGCCACTTGCCATATGTGGGTGTTATTGCTGTTGTGCTGCTCTACCATGTGTAGGTGTTGTTTTTATTATTATTAGAGTTATTGTTACCATTATTACTACTACTGTTAACCTGAGCACTACTTTTGCATAGCAGAAGATCTGAAAGGGTCTTGCAAGACCCAGACTTGGTGACTCAGAGGCTGCAACCTCTGGAGCTGGAGAGCGCCCAGGTCAAAAAACCCAAGAGCATCACTGCTGACACTTTGCACTCAGTGGGAACATGACCATGTCAGATCAATGTGTGGAACTGGTGTGGGTGGGCTGTCTGTGTTTCCATAAGCCCTTGTGCATGGACTGGAGGATGTGTTTGAGCCTCCTTCCAGGAATGTGGCTTCACAGAGTGCTGCTTACACCATTCTTGGCAAACACCAAACCCATTAATTGTGTTGGAGGGGTGGATGCATCTCCTCATTCACTCTGAGACAGCAGACCTAGGTGCTGTCCCAGGGCCAGGGAGGGCCAGGATTTGGGCTGGGAACACCAGGAATTGCTGCACAGAGACACATGGCAGTGGCACTTTGGCTCTGCCACACAGGCTCTCATTCAACTCCCTCGGGGTCACCCCGTGCCTCAGTTTCCCCACAAAGAGGGGGTGGGAGCATGCAGGGAGGTGGCTGTGGCAGGCTGGGACTGTGGCAGGGGAAAGGGTGAGGGGAGCAGCTGGGAAAGGGATCTGGACTGGGAAGCCCAAGGGTGAGGGGGTGTCATCCCCCCCCGGCCCTCAAATTCCACCTAAATAATTCAAGAGCTTTCAGGCTCAATGTTCATGGACACCCCTGTGTGTGATTCCACTGCCTTGGTGGCCCCTCCCTGCCACGGTGGCCAAACCAGGCATCCCAGTGATGGGACACATGGGTTTTCCCCCCCCCCAGCTAGAGATGTGCTGAGGTCTTTGGAGGACAGGGCTCTGGAAAGCCACGTATGGTACTTGTTAAAAATAGAGTGCTGGGGGAATGTGTGTTGAATGGGGCATCCCAAAAGCAGCTGTTACTCTTGACCCCTGATGGCCTCTGATGAGATGCTCCAGTAATATAAATTAATGATGAGCTCTAACTTTATATTATTTTTATACAAGAGGATGAGGCATTGCTTGGTGCCTGCTTTCCATGAACCTTTTTTAGATCTAATCCTCCCTGCCATGGCCAGCTTGGTGCCAGAGGCAGGTGTGTTGAGTGTGTTGGTGCTCAGCCCTCCCGAACATGGGGACCCCACAGCTACTCCCATGTTCCTCCAAAAGCAGAAGGACCATCTGTGGGACTATTACCTCTGGTCTAGGAGGAGAGGAGACACTCGAGCAAGGCTTTCTGCTGCTTTGTAGCTCTCTTTGGCTAATGAACAGAGGGAGTTTTAATTGCACTGGCCGCCTTCTTGTGCACGTGCTGCCTCGCTCAGGAGCAGCTTGGTGCTCCCACCCATAAACCCCACACAGCTTCCTAGGCCTGTCCTCAAAGGGACTCTGACACCATCTCTCTGTTTTCCTGTGGATTTTTTCTCCACCTCCTGAATTTTCAGGAAGACCAAGGGCACGGGAGCTGGGAGGGGGCCACTTGCTGGCACACACTGGACTGCCTGCATTTAAAATCACCTGGTTTCATCCTGCTTTAAATCAAGGAAACCTTAATTTGGAATGGTTGCCTTTCATCTCATTTTGTGTTTGTTGCATTAGTTATATTTTTTCCCCGAAGGGAGGAAGCATTTTGCTGGTCAGTGGCCATTAAGAAATGCTAATTTGCAGCTCAATATTCCCTGTCTGCTCACCTTCACACCCCCTTCTTCCTCACTGCTTGGCTCGGCAGCATCCAGCCACATTTGATATGTCATTAACTGGATTCACACTCCTGCAGGCTGCTAATTTTTTTGGACCCCAACCTTCTCAGCTTATAAAGCAGCAAGAGGGGTATTTATGAGCACCTTGGCTTCCCTCGGGCTCGGTGGAGATTTGCGATGCAATTAAAAACCGCGCCGAAGACGGTGCCTTTGACTCCTTTGCCTGCTCTGTAACACAATAAATGTCTGAAAAGTGAAGTCTTGAAATACTTTTTCAAGTGTAAAATCGACCTGAGGAATGAGAAGGCAGAGCTGATGGGCTGGACTCGTGCTTGCTGGGTGCCGGGTACTTCGCGATCTTGAAACACTGAGTGTTTTTTGCGTCCTGTTTTTTTTCAGCCTGAGTGTGGAGGAGCTGAAGGAGCTTTTCCTGCCTCTCCAGTTCCCAGCCCAGCTGCTGTGCTCTGAAATAGGGCAGTGCAGCCCCTTGCCCCCCAACTTCCCGCTCCCCATCACCCTCCTGGGAACCTCCACAGCAGAGGATGGGAGACAGTTCTTAACTTCAATGACTTTAATAGATTATCATAAACTCCAGCCTTAATACAAGCTGTCATGATTTAAAATTATCTTACTTTTAAATTAAATAGATTCCTTTTTAAATACAAAATCAATTCTAATTTTTTAGAGGGGTGAGATTTTTCAAAGGCACCGATGAGCTGGGCATATTTAACTGCTCTAGAATATCTCCCCGAAATACCTAAGCAGTTTTTTCCTTTTGGTTAAATCCTAGCTAAGCTTTTGGCTGTGCTGGTGGATGCTCTGGCCTTGACCTCCCTGGGTTAATAACAGGATAGCACGGGGGGTTGTGGGGATGTGAGACAGATCACAGTGGGGATGTTGGCTGCTGCTAATCGGGACGACGGGCCGCCGGAGCGCCTGCCTGCCCCAGCTCCCCTTCCAGGCTGCCCAGGGAGGCCGCCAGATGTGACACCCGTCGGCTCTCATCCTCATCCACACATCTCCATGCTGAGCAGACTGCAGGAGATGGTGTCCTCCTTGTCTGCCCTCCACCCTCAGCTCCTGAAAAGCCCTGGAGGAGAGAATCAGGAGCTAAGGGGCTGCGGGTGTGCATTAGCCTGTTTTTTTCCTCAATTCTACACCAAGCGAGAAGAGCATCCCGTAGAGTTTTGTTCCTCTCGCCTGGATCTGGATGCTGGTTGTGATCCCAAAGCTGTTGGCATGCAGGGTGGCCCTTTGGTCCCAGCTCTCTGAGGTGGGAAAGCTTCTTCTTGGGGTGTTGAAGTGCTGGTTCCTGGCTTGACATAATTCCCAGGGCAGGCGGTTGCATCCTGGCCACCAGTCCCCCCCTTGCCCATCGCAGGGACCAGGACATGACAGAGGGCTGTAACAGGGCTAATCCCACCAGGGGACCCACAGCATCACACCAGTGCGAACCTTGCACCTGGAAATAAGTTTAATGGTGAAATAATGAAGCAAATATTAAGAAATTCTTTAATATCTAGAGAATAACCAAGTTAAATTATACCAGGGGAGCTCAATTGCCTTGCTTAGATTGATTGAATTACTAAATGAGCCTGACTAATGGAATGGAGTGGATATATCGGACTTTTACTCGAGATCCTGGAATAATTTCTCTAATAAGATTGTGAGCCATTAATTGAACTTGGCTTTGATCCTGGACACTGTCACATGCTCTGAAACCCACCAGTATGATCAATGCTCCGGCGTGCCCGGCCCAGGGATGGCTGCTGTCATCTTCCTGCCAGGTGGCTTGCAGGGCAGCCAGGGAATTTGCCTCAGGGGTCTCAACCCACCCCACCAGGAGCTGCAGTGGGGAACAGACTCCAAAGCGCCCCATTTCAGCAGCCCTGCTTGGCAAAACCACCCCTGGCCGTGGGAAAGATGCACTGAATTCCCTCCTGCTGCCAGCCTGCCTGGGATCTGAGCCCCAATTCCCATGATTTTTGAGATGGATGCTAGGGGTTTATGCCTCTTGAAAATCCAAGGGTGCCACGTTCTTCCTACATCCTCCTGGAGTGGTTGCCGCTGATGGTGGGACATTGTTGGAGCAGTCCTGGAGTTGTCCAGTCTGCTATGGTGGATGTTTGTCACCAAGACTGAGGGGCTTGCAGTGCAAAGCAGAGAGAGATCTGTGGAGGGGATGCATTCCAACCTGGACCTGCCCTGGTGCAGGACAGGCTCATCTAATAGCAATATCTAATAGGTCATCTAATAATTGAGTGCAGGCTGCTGATGGGACCCTGTTCCAGCCCTTGCTCTTGGCCATGCAACGTAAAGCTGAGCTCTCCTCATCCCTTTTCCAGCTGAAGGATGGGGCCAGAGTGTGTGAGAAGACCTGTTCAGAGCCACTGAAGCACAGAGGGCACCCCTTTGCTCGATCACACGCTCTCCTCCAGGCATCAGAGCACAGCACCAACCTCAGCTGCAAGCAGGGGCAGCCTTTAAAACCTCATGGCGGGGTGGAAAATGCTGCAGGAAAGCTGTCAGCATCCCAGGAAGGAGCAGGGGGTCCCCCCTGGCCAAACCGGGGATGACTGAAGTTCAGGAAGGAGACACAGGATGTGCATCCCCATCCCTGTGGACACCTTGTCCCCGTGCTGTGCCCGTTGCCTCTTGCTGGGCGTGGAGGTTTCAGTGGCACAGTGGATATACAGGGCCTCTTGTATATTTTTTTCCTTAGCCAAGGGGAAAAAAAAAAAAGTAAGAAATAAGGATTTCATCTCTGGGAACCGGTTGCCACAGCAACCGCTCATCCAGCTGGCTCCAGCGGCAGCGGGGCTGGGAGGGGATCTCGCTGACCCAGAAAGCAGCAGGGGGAATGGGATGTGGGGCTGCTTAGCCTTTCCTTGGGGCTGTCAGGGTCTGGCAGGGGACCAGCGCTCAGCCAAGGGGGCGAAGGGGGGCCTGGCACCCTGCTTTGGCTCCCTTTAATCACTCTGAGCCTGAGTTTCTCAGCCTGCCTCCAGGCAGGAATGCTCAGGCTCGGTCCTGTTCCTGCCCTGAGACTTGGCCCAGTTTTGAGGGCTGGCATGGGTGCTCTTCAGAGACTCCCAAAGCTTTGTGGCAAGTTTTGCCCCTCTGGAATTGGCAGTGCTTACAGTGCTTACAGTGCTGGAGGGGACCCTCAGGCAGCCACATGTGTCCCTGACACCACTGTCCCAGCCCTGCTCTTCTCTCCTCACACTGGTGGCATTTGCTCCTGGGCTACATCCTTCCTTCCATTTTATATTTTATTCATTTTATTTTATTTTATTTTATTTTATTTTATTTTATTTTATTTTATTTTATTATTTTATTTTTTATTTATTTTATTCTGGTTTATTCTATGTTATTCTATTCTGATTCATTTTATCTCCTACTTTTTTTTTTTTTTTTATGGTTGCTTAGCCAGCTAAACGGAGGCTCTGAAATCATCTCTCTTGGATCCTTGCTGCAGAGCAGTCCTTCAAATGAAGGAATTTTTGCCTGCTGGGATTAAGGCAGCGCCTGGATGATGACAGCTCTGTCATTTAAGACTGGTTGTCCTTTTCCTTCCAAATTACCAGGCTCTGGCTTCTCTGCAGCTGTGGCCGGTAGTTCACCCCAAGCAGCAGCTGGGGGATTTGTCTAGATCAGGGAAGATTTTTGTTGCCAGGTTCTGGCCGTCCCACTATGGCTTAGCACTGAGAAATCCCCTGGAGTAGAGCACGCCTTGCTCCCATGGGCTGTGTTGGTACTTCTGATCCCGTTTTCCTGCCCTGCACCTGAGCCTGAGATCCACTGGGGAATGGGCATTTTTTCACCATTTGTGATCAAAGGGGAGGAAAGGATCCTTGAGAGATCCTCTGCCTGGTGGTGGCACATGGGTCACAGAAGTTTGGGGTCTGCAGACCTGATGCAAGTGGTGGCACAGCCCCTTTTCTGGCCGGCTCTGAGGCATTTCAGTGATTAGGATGGCTAATGAGCAGAGCAAGGAGCTATGGGGGGTGCAGAGACTTGGCTTTGCTCCCACAGGGAGTTGATCCAGCTGAAAAGAGGAGCTGGTAGAGGAAAGAAATTGGGGAATCATAGAACCATAGAATGGTTTGAGTTGGAAGAGATCTTAAAGCTCATCTCATTCCACCCCCCCTGCCATGGGCAGGGACACCTTCCACTGTCCCAAGGTGCTCCAAGCCCCATCCAACCTGGCCTTGGACACTTCCAGGGATGGGGCAGCCACAGCTTCTCTGGGAAACCTGTGCCAGGGCCTCCCCACCCTCACAGGGAAGAATTTCTTTCCAAGGATTGGAGAAAGGGTAGGAGAAGGCAGCGGGAGATGTCAAGGGGACTGTGCCCATGATCTTTCTTGGACCTGTCACTTGTGCTTGGCCCAGCAAGGGCTGTGTTGCCTTGGGAGTGCTTCCCAAATCAGGTCAGTGGTCCAAGCGAAACTGCAGCCTGAGTGCCAGAGCCCTTTGGGATGGAGGTCTGCTTGAGGGACAGGATAAACCAGGTACAGGCGGGACCTTGACCTGTTTTTTTGGGGGGCAGCACTTCCTTTTCCTCTCTCCTGCACCTCTGCCTTCCTCCTCTGCCAAAAAACCCCAGCTGCGATGTCACCGTCACAACACAGTGGCTGCCTGGGAAGGCATTTCTACCAACCCCGAAATATCCCCGGGACAGGCTCTTGTGTGATGGGAGACAGTTACCATGGAAACCTCCTTCAAATAAAAAAAAAAAAAGAAGAAGAAGAAAAAAACCACAAAATTTAAAGCAGCCCTTGTAGCTCAGAGGAACTATAGACCTTATTATAGGTTTTGGCAACCCCCCTTTTTCTTTTATTTGTTCCAGCTAAAAGCTCCAGGAGACAAGGCAATTAATTTGGCATCCCAAGGGGAGTGAGAGAGGGAGGGCACAGTGCTGGGAACCAGTTCCCCAGGCTGGCAGGCTCCTGGTACTTCCCAGTGCTGCCCCACAGCCACCAAATGCCCTCGGATGAAGAAGCAGGGTGGTTTTTTAGAGGAGGTGGCTGAAAGATTAAAGGGTTAAAGGGTTAAAAAGCCCTTTCTAGACCCTTAGAGGGAGGATTTGCAAGGGGATTGATGTGAGTGAAAGGTTCAGGGCACTGCAGGAGGGATGAGGATATGGGAAAACACCACAGATTGTGCCTCCAGCATGGGGATGGGCGGCTCAGTGTGGGTCGGAGGGGGATGTCCTTACATAGGTGGCAGCAGAAGGTAGTGCCCTTTCTCCTGCAAGGAGGAGAAGGGGAGCTCCTGTATGGATCAGTCAAGCTGGCCAGCTTTGGTGGGGAAGGGGAGATGCTTGGGAGAGCAAATTTTCTTGCCGGGGTCTACTTCGCAGCAGTGGCTGCAGGGTCTTTAAATTGCTGCAATGCTCTGAGCCCCTTTTCTCCCCTAATGATGTCCCCAGTGTCCACAGCCACTGGGAAGTCTCCTGGAAACGTCACGTTTGGACTGGAGAGCCTTTCATGCCTCCTACCGCCCTGGGCTGGCCCCGAGCTCCCCTGGGCGCTGCTTTCCCAGTGGTGGTTTTGCTGGTGCAGAGCTGATTTCCCATTCCAGAGCTGCATCTCCCAACCTTTCCTCTATTCCTCAGCCTGAAATAGCTGGGCTTTGTCTTTTGCCGCTTCAGGAGGGCTCCGGGAGGAGCAGAGATGGGACTCGAGAGCTGTCACACTGCCATGGAGCTGCCTGCCGGCTTTCCTGCTGGCCAGGGGGACAAGCCAGGGAGCTTATCTCTGCAGGCAGGACGTGTATGGCCTGGAATTTGCAGGGAATTATAAATGTCTGTGCTGGTCTGTGAGCAGGGAGCTCCAGGGGTCTTGTCTCAGCTTGTGCCAAGGTGCAGCTTTAGTGGACTAGGATGTGTGTCTTAAGCATCTGCAAGCAAGACAGTGCCTGAAGCATCCTTGCAGGCAAAAATAAAACCAATTTTACTGGTTTTCTGGCAGGATCTCCTCCTGAGTGTGCCATGCTCCTGGTATGCTCAGAAGAAATAGCTCAGCCCCCTTTGTGGATGGTTGGAATGGTTGTGAGTCAGGGAAGAGACTCAACCTTGGGACCCAGGCTGACTACTACAGCTTTATTATCGTGTTCCCATCTTTTCTTGCTTGTAGAGTAAGGCACATGTCTGGTTAACAGCTGAAGGACTCAGCCTCAGCCCCAGCATCCTCCCACAGTCCATTCCTGCCTGTTGGCACAAACTGGGATGAAGGGAAGTCCTGGGGGCTGAGCGAGGGATGTGGAGGTCCCCGGGATGGACGTGGTGCTTGTCTCCCCATGGGATGGTGGTGGTGTGGGAAGCTTGGGTTGGATCCGACCTGCTTGTAATTGAAGATCAGCACTGGGAAAAAGGGGCTTAGATGCTGGGGGATGAAAGGCAGCATGGATGTGAAACACCAGCATGCCAGCAGCAGGGAAGTACTGGGATGATGAAGGGAGGGTGGGAAAGGCCAGACCATGAAGAGAGAGGAGAGGTGTAATAGCAGGAGGCAATAAAAAGCTGCAGGAACCACACAAAATCCAAGGGGCATTAGAAGCAGTGATGGCAGAGCCGCTCACCGTGGGTGTGAGCCATGGCATCCTTAGTGCCTTTTTTAGGCTGGTGCACACACAGTCCAGTAAAATGCCTTTTGGAGCTAATCACAACAGGAATTAGTGGCTGTTTTCATACCAGCTGGCAGCATCCATGTCCTGGGAATGCCACTGAAGGGGCATGGCTGTGTATTCACTGGGTTTCTGGCCAAGGAAGGGAGGCAGGGGCAGGAGGAAATTGAGCCCTTGACTCTGCAACAGCCAGAGCTCGTGGGGTTTAGGCAAGGATGTGGCTGTAAATACAGGAGTTTGCAGTTACTGGTGCTCAGAGTCCAGCAGGGCTCTTCACTCTCAAGATACTGAAAATGCAGCTCACTCCTCACCTTGATTTGATTTCGTGTGCTTACAGAGATGCTGCTTATTTGCTAGAATGGGCTGCTGCTTCTCTGGTGCAGGCAGGAGAGAAAAGGGGCACCAGTCCCTTACTCAGACACTCCCCTGATCATGGTCGCGAGAGTGCTGGGGTGACAGTTGGATGGGCTGGAGCATCCCAATTCCATCCTCTTTTTCTGGCCATCTCAGGTTTCACCACTGGACTAAGAAAATCGATAGATTTTCCTCCTTCCCCTCCCCACCTTCAAACATAAGGGAGTTTTCTGCCTATGGTTATGACCCTGGGATTTCCTCTTCCCTACCAAGTGTGTGAGCCCTACCTGAAGAGTCAGGCAGGTAGATCCAGGCAGGGCCATGCTGCTGTGTGCTGGCACTAAAGCTGATGGGTGCTGAAACCCAAGAGCACTGTTACATAATTCAGACTGCAATGCAGAAGCTCGTCCTTAATTTTTAATTATCCAATTGCTGCACGTACTTAGCACTCAGCTTGGGATGTGAAGTTGGCCCGTGGGCACGTGCAAGAGGGCTTTGCCAGTAAAGATGACAGAAAACACTTCCCTTGTGTTCTTGTCCCTTATGGCATGGTGGGAAGCAATGCATCCCCATGGCACCAAGCAGGGCTGGCCTGTGGTGGCTGGAGAGGATGCTCTGCACCCACCCCAGGGACCAAGGGATGTCCCAGTGAGCAGTGGGAGAAGGGATGCAGATCTGCAAAGGTCTTTGAGGTTTCTCTGTGTTACAGTAAAAGAGAAGTGGGAGACCCCATGATCACTTTGCATCCAGATTTCCCATAGCTGCTGGCAAAAGAGCCCTGAGTGCCTCCCAGAGTGGGTTTGTTGAGATGCCAGAGAAATGGTGAAGCAGCTGTTGCAGACCTCACCTGTGAAGCACCATTTCTTCCCCCCTTCTGTTTCTCTCCCTCTTTCAAATCCCTGCTCTGCACTTTCTGTCCTTCCTACAAAGACAGCTGCCTCAGAGCAGCTTAGGCTTCAAAGTTCCCAAAATAACAAAGGTTAAAATAAATTAAAAAAAAAAGGTTGCCACAAGATCAAGTCAGTGCCCCACTTGCACCTGGGCTCAGAGCTTCAAAGCAGCTGCAAAGAGCCCCCCGCAGCATCTATGGTAGAGCATCTCAATGCTTGTGGTCCCATCTTCATTCTCCTGCAGTCACAGGAGATTTTGTAGTAGCCAGGAAGAGGCTGCAGGTAATTGAAATAGGTGGGGGGGTCCAGCTACTTTTGTTGCCTGTGGGGCTAATTGGAGAAGGTCTCTTGTGAAGGAGAATGTGGTGGTGGTGGTGGTGGCTGCAGCCCCAGGGCTGTGTCCTGTGCCCACCAGCCCCGTCCCCTGGCCAGGTGGGTGGGCAAACAGCTCCTCTGTGCTCAATGTGGTGCTTTGTGCTTCTGCTTGCTACCCTGATTTATATAGATCATCAATATGACAATTATATACACCTGCAGGTTTAATTGCCTCCATTTTCATCAGGCAGGGACAGATTTATGCCTCTATTCAGTTCCTGTAAATCTGAAACAAGCCTGACTAGACCCAAAAGTCCTCCCATTGATCACGGTGCACTGGCTGGTCTCTAGCCCTCTTGACAAGCTCTTCTTTCAAGAGTGATAAATTCAAGATGCTCAGTTAACTTTTTCCCCTTCTACATCTTTCTTCCTTCTTTTTTTTTTCTTTTCATTCTCCCTCTTCCATCTTTCAAAGCCTGTCCACAAACCCTAAGAGCTCCATAGGCACCGTAGAGTTTATGATGTTAGGCTGCAGCTGGCAATATCCCGTGCCTGCCTTCTCTATCCCAGTATGAGGCCACAGGTGAAGGTCCTTCCTGCCCCCAAGAGCAACATCAGTCCACCAGAGGAGGTGGGAGGAAGAGGAGGATCATCTCTTGGAAAAGTTCTTGGCCCTGCTGTGGATAAGTGAGCAAAGAGGGTTATTTTGGTCCAGTTTCACTCCCTGGGAGGGCCACCTCATCCCTCCTGTATCCCAGAAGACCAACAGGTCCTGGCTTTCCTCCCAGGAGATGAGGGACGAGTGGCCATACTCGTTTCCTGTGCTGAGCATGGGAATGCCAAAATAACGTCCAATTTGCCCGACCTCCTGGCCTTGGCACAACGAGCACTTACACAAATCAGTGTGCAGGAGTGAGCTGAAGTTTTACCCTTGAAGTGAAGTCCATGTCATCCCCGCAATGCATCTCCCCCACCTCCCCTGTCAGTCCCAGCGCCGCCGCTGCCCGACCTCGCCCGTACGATATGCTCCGGTGTCTTGCTAAGTGCCTGGCAGATGGGCTGGAGTGGCTGGCCATTACCTCCCCTGCCAGCCCACGATGGATATAAATAGGATATAAATAGCCCTTTGCCTCCCCGTGAAAATTGCTGGCTGGCTTGGAAAGCTGAAGGGAATCTTGGCAAACGTCTTGGGTCTGTAGGGTCTGACAGCACGGAGGGCTGCAGTTTGGCAAGGGGGAGTTGCTGGCTGGGTGTTGAGAAGATCTCTCAGTGGGAGGGAGTTCCTGGGGGAGTAGAGGGTCTCAGCCACTCCTGAAGGGACATGTGGATGTGGGATGCATTCTCAAGAGTGGCCTGGGTAGCACCTAGCTGGCTTTGCAGTCACCCTTCATCCCCCTGAGACAGGGCAGTGTGTTGTGGCCCCTTGGCATCTCCAGCTACAGCTGATAATTGGGGGAAAAAATGTTGAAACCACAGCGTATCTATAAATGGTCCTTTTCCTGCTGTGCTGCGGGGATTTCTCAAGCTTGGATGTGACCCTGGGCTCTCTGGCTCAATAGCTGACGGTGTCTCTGTCTTCCTTGAATTTGGTTCCTTTCTCAGTGCTTTCCTACTTTATGGTGGGCGAAAAAGAGCATTTTGTTAGTTTTTACATGCCTAATTCTTGCAAACTGAGAAATAGTGAATGACCATTGCCTTTCCCACTGCTTCATGGGCTTGCTGATTTTATAGACTTTTATCTTGTCCCTGCTCAGTTTTGCTCAGTGTTTGCTTTCTTTACTGAGGAGTCCTAACACAGTTGGTTTCTCCTCTTCACAAAGCCGTTTGCAACATCTCATCTCCCTTGTACCCCTCCTCCTCACCTTCCGAGCTTTGCCTCCTCCGTTCCGAGATGGCTGACCTGAATACTACTCGCAGGGTTCGAGATTGGCTTCTTTCACCAAAGTTGAATTTCACCTGCCCACTTCCTTGCCCGCTTTCCTTCAGCAATTCACAGCTTTAGTGTTCTCTGAGAACACTAAATTTAGCCTTGGTGACCAACTTTGTCATTCGCCTCCTCTTCCAGAGTGTTCCTGAGCAGACGAGGTCCTGACAAAGATCTCTGTGGGGCTTCTTGGCAACCTCCTTTCATCAGGAAAACTAACCTCTGACTCGTCCCCAACCCTGGTGGGCTTTAAGAGGGTTTTCCCTGTTATCCCAACCCCAGTTTGGTTCTTGGAGAAAATTTGAGGGTGGATTTTGACAAGAACTCTTCGAAATGAGTCCATACACAGGAACACCTTTTACAGTGTTGGGTGATCCCTATTTACCCACACATCTACTGGTTCCTCTAACAGAGTGTCCAGGGCAGAATCAGAATTCGCTGGTCTGTAATTTCCATGATACACAGGAGTCTTTTTAAGAATTTAGGGTCTCCACTACCAGGTTTTTCTTCTGCAGTTACCCTTTCGGAGAGATAACAGTTGTGTTGGTGGAGTTCAGCAGCTCGTAGGTGAGCACTATCTGAGCTGAGGGGTTCATGCCCTCCACATCACTGATTTTCCTGGAGGTGATTCAGCCAGGGCAGTAGTTTTCCGTGGCTGCTTGGGAGCTTCTCCATCATTCAGGCTCTTTCCGTAGAGACCTGAGTTTTCCTCTGGAAGGGGTGATGTGATAGCATTGCAGGGTTGGATATCAACTACAGATGTGGTCCTTTCTGGGGTTTATATAACAACCTCACATCTGTAGGTTGTTCTCACACGTTCTCTTTATTTTACTTTTGCTCCCTGCCAAGGTATGGGGCTCTGGGGTTTTTGTTTTACATGAGTGTTGTTCCAGGAGGTGGATTTGTTTCTCTTCCTTCATCTCCTCTGTAGTTCACAGTTATGGCAGATGGGACCAAACTAACAAGAAAGGAGTGAAAAGCAAGCCCCAGTGAATGTCCTGATCTGCTCGTTGTTTTTCACAGCTTTTGGTCTAAAGTGACAAATGTGATGGAAAAATAACACTGGAAGGGATGTCACACAGGTGTGTTTGGGCACATCCTTGGGTCCATGGAGAAGATCAGGGCAATGGGGCACATCGTGTTGTAAGGTCAGCAGCTGCAGAGCAAACTCAGTTGACTCAGACCCATTAATGATGAATCAGTGTCCTGCTCTCTGGAAATGGCTGTGCAGCACAGCATCGCTCCCAGGGTGATGGAGAAATTTGTTAAAGAAAGGGATGAATGAGGGCTGTGGCATATTTGGGACAAAAAAATCCCAGTTCAAGGTTAAAGCGTGGCTACAGCTTTGAAATGTAGCTCCTTGATGACCTTCCCAAAAGCAAAGGCACCCTCCATTCCAAGGAGAAACCTGGTTAGCTGTCAGCCTTGCTATGGCAGCTCATGGCTTCACGTGTCCCAGCCTCACGTGCAGACGTTGTGGTTGTGTGATGTCTCTGACACAGCCAGAGAGTGGCTTTTCCTTGAGCCTTTATGTTCTCCCATATCTAGGAGTCTTTTGGAAATTTTGCCCCTTTCCCATGAAGCAGGTTCCTAATATATAAAGTGAGCTTTATGTTTGCTGTTAAGGAAAAGCTAGATTGTCTTGGAAAGGCAGAATGACTTACAGAATGAGCTGGTTTTCCTACCTGAGTTTGGAGGCAGGAAGAAAAAAGAGAATAAAATATGGATAGTCAGTGATGAATGTGATTTTTTTTAAACAGGCCTATAAAAGCATGAATATTATCCCATGAATGATGTGTCACTAAAACCTTGGAAGTATAAACGAGTTAAATATCAGGATAAGCATTTTGACATCTGAATTGATAGGAATAAAGGCCTGAGGTCCCAACAGAGTGAGCAAGTGACTCATGGTGGGAAGGTCTCCTGAGTCACTTCAGACATTGGAGACCCTTAGAGGAGTGCAAGACTTGCTTTAGCTGAGTTCAAGCCCTTTAAAGGATTTGTGAGGTTTAAACATGGAGCAAAAGCCTTAGCTAATGGGGAACTTAAATAAAAACACAGTCAGGTTCTGGATGGAAAATAAGCCAGGTTTAAATGTTAACGAGGAAATACAAGTCCAAGTCAAAATCTGCGCTCTGCTGTGTGAAATGAGTCTGTGGAGACTGGCATTATGGCAGAGTTCATTTGACTTATTGCAGGCATCTATTAGTGCAAAATGCTTCCAAATGGAGAGGAAAATTGTTTTGCTGGGTGTTTTTTTCATCAAAATGCTGATGGGGGTTTTTAAGGAGAATTGTCCTCCTTGTGTGCTACAACGCCAGACCACGGTGGGGAGACGAGGACGTGGGAATGGGTCCATGTCAGCAGTTGGCTCAGGTGCAGAACCAAGTTGTGACAGAGGTGTTGCCTCCCAAAGTTTGGAGCCAGAGGTGTTGCCTCTGGAAGGACTGGGTTTGGGTGGGACGGCTGTCCCTAGGAAAATGAGGTTGTTTAGCATAGTCAATATTGAAGCAGGTATAAATCCATGCACCTCCAGCACCTACAGTCTTTTGTCCTCTCCTCCAATTGCTCCTCTAGAAGCTTTCCCTCCCCACTCCCTCTTCTCACAGATGGTCTGGGAGGGGAGCAGCCGTAGCCGTTATGTTAAAAGCATCAGCTGGGGTCTTTGGAGGCTGTTGCTCCTGTAGATGTGAAGGACCTGGGCCACATTTGATACCAGGTGAATGCAGCACAGCCTAATTAGTGGTCTCCTACTGTTATTAACCTCTGACTCAGGCAGGCTATTTTTTAACAGAGGTGCAAGAAGTTAATACTACTGCTAATGGCTTCCTATCCAAGGCCATAATGAAAGCCATGCAGGGACCAGGCTTTTCATCAATATCTTTCAAACTTTGAACTTGAAATTATCCTTTCCTCCCCTGCTTTTTTTTTTTTTAATTATTATTATTTTTGGCTTTCTGCCCGCTTTTCCGTCCCCTGTGGGACATCCTGGCCCTGTGGTAAAGTCTGGTTGAGAGGGTCGGCACCTGCCAGTCCCATGGCAGAGCTGACTCCCTGTAGCATGCAGATAAATGGTCCCAGTTGGCTACATGGGTCGCCATAGCATTGCCCTGCAGGTAAAGAGAAGTCTGCTTGGAGGGCAAGACAAATGCGAGAGTGAAATGCATTGGACTGTGAGAAGAGAGGGCAGAGAGATGCTGTGCTAGGGAGGAAGCTTGGTCCTGCCTTGGTCTTGCTTGAACCAAACTCCGTGAGAACTTCATGGGTGCAGGAAAGCATTTACATGTGTAATTTTTTCAGGAAGAAACGCTGCAGGATAGGAGCATCTGCTGTGTTACTAAGACCCTCAAGGAGAGGAGGAGAAGGTCCAAGGATGAAGCTCATTCGTCCAGGCACCATCTGGAGTGCTTTGGCCCAGGGGAGGAGCAGAGATGGTGGAGCAGCCTTGTCCTGCAGTGTGATGAAGGGGTCACAGCCTGCCAGTTTGAAGTGATGGTGGTTGATTTCTGGGGTGCTGTCCTCCACTTCTAAGTTGTGTGTGATGCAGCTGCAGGGTCATGTAGTGATGTCTGGTGAGAGAGAATAATATACCAAGCTCTGTGGCTGCATTCTGCTCTTTTAGAACAAGAATACATTTTTTTATTGGAATACATTTTTCTTTTAAAAAATAGGCCTGTTTAAATAAAGTTGAAATTATGACAACCTATTTTAAGGCTTAAATTTACTATAATCTATTAATCATTTAAATAACTTCCATCAAGGATTCCTCCTCAAATATTAATGAGCTGAAGGGTGCTGCTTTTACAATGATATGTCAGATCAGGGGGAAAACATCTCTAACTGTAGCTTTCTAAATGTCACAATGTCACATACTTAGTATCTATTATTTTCTCTCTTTACAATTGAGCAAATGCTGGTATTTACATTTTTTCTAAATGTCAGCAAGTTGAGTTCCTGTTGTGCAAAAAAGCCCTTGCCTTAATTACTCCTAATTTCACGTTAGCAGGCAGGTGCAGGGAGAGCGTTTTCTTCCATTTGAGCTGGTTCATTCCAAGTTGAGAAGCCATGGGGAGTTGGAGAAGCAGGCAAGCCTGTCTTCCCCTTTCAGTCCATGAATAAAGACCAGGTGGGAGAGGAGGAGATCTGCTGTTTCAAACCCTCCTGGCTCCCAGGACCAGCTTTTCAAAGGGGATCTGTGTCCCTAAACACACAGCTCAGCAGTTAGAGGGAATTTCAGAAGTGCTTCAGGCTTCCTAGTGACTTTAACTCCTCTCAGTTTTGCTTCCCGGTGGCATCACGGAGCGCTCAGCATCCCTCTGCTCGGGACACTCTGAGTGCAGTGATTACCACCAGAAATACGGCCCGTGCTGAGCACAAACAACCTGCCAACATGCTCGCTGCGGCTAATGTTTCCTTTGATTAATCAAATCAGTTTGGGAGGATGAACCTTGTTGCTGATGCAGATTTTCCCCCCCACCGCCCCCTCCTCCCCGTCCCCGGCAGCCAGCTCACTTAAGGCAGCTTAATGAAATTAATTAACAGCAAATTTAAAATGTTGTTTTTCGGCACTGTAATTGAATTCCAGTTTTCATTTGAAGGCAGCGTGAAACAAGCAAAATAAAGATGTTAATTTGCAAAGTGAGCCGGTCTCTTTCCCGGCGCCATCAAAACACACAGCTACGATGGGATGGAGTACATGAGTCTGGCTGGGCTGTTCCACGGGGCAGAAACAGGAGGGAAAGCTGTGCCACACTGGGAAGCTCATCATGGTTTTTATGGTCATTCCAACAAAATCTGCTGTTTTCAGGAAAATTAAATGGGCGAATGGAAGGCTTGAGCTGATGGCTGAGATCAAGGTGGTGTGAGATGGTAATCGAGACGATCTGATTGGAGGTAGAGGTAGTGATTAAAACAGTGCCCATCTCTCATAAGGATGGGCTAGAGTGACCCTCTCTTTGGCTGAGACTGAGCCATAGGACATTCCTGGAATTCTGGAGTCAAGCAGGCGACTTTGGTTTGATTTGGCTGTTAGTGTCCTAGAGCACGTGCTGTGTCCCTGTCCTCAGTTGCCCCTCCCAGTCGGATGTCCTCTGCTGCCATCACTCCTCAGCCCAGCTCTGTTGATCTGTCCCACTGCTCCTAAAACTTGAAGTTAAAAGCACTTAGGGAAAGTCAGAGTGCTTAGGCAGAAGCTGCAGTACCTCTGCAGATCTCGGGCTGAGTCCCATGTGGAGAGCTGTAAGAAATTATTGAAGACTGAAAACCTCTGAAATCATCTCAATCAAAGCCAGAGCTGCGGGTGTGACTGCAGCCATGCGCATGTTTCACTGTTCACAAAGGGAAATACTGTGTCTGCAATAATTTGTGATGTGGTTCCAGTGATCCCACCAGTGCTGCTGAGTTGTCCTGTATCCTCTGCTCCCAATGTCTGGAGCTGTGTTTGACGTGAAGTGTGTGGGTGAAACCTGTCCAAATTAGAGCTGGAAGGGTGTTGCTTGTTTCCCTGGCTCTGGCCCTAAGATGCTGTTAAAAAATGCTCTCCTCCTGCACCACATCTGGATTTTTGGAGAGGGCCACATCTGGATTATAACTAGAAATATGGTTTTACTCTGCTTTAACCCTTCAGGTTGTGGCTAGTGGTTAGTGGTTGCTGGCAGGAGATGACCAGAGGGAGCCTGCTGTGTCCCTCCGTCCATTTTTTGTGGAAGAGGTGAATGTCCCCCATCAAGCCTCTCCCTTGACCAGCTTTGCTTTCCCAGAGATCTCAGGCAACACGGACGACATCCCCCTGGTGCGCTGGCGGCAGCAGTGGCTGGAGAATGGCACGTTGCTCTTCCACATCCACCACCAAGACGGGGCCCCCAACCTGCCCGGCTTCGACCCCACAGAGGAACCCCAGACCGAGTCGGCAGAGGAGGAGCTGAGGATCCTTCACATCTCTGTCATGGTACGTGATGGGAAGGCAGCTCCTGTTCAGCTGTCCAGAAGTCTGTAGAAAATAGACTGGATTTTGAGAAGGCATTTTTTTCTCCATCTGGCTCCCCAGCTGCCCTAGGATGGGGAACTGTGCCTACCTTTGGGAGTGTTTAGGATGCCCTGGACATCTCTCTGAGTGATGCATGCAAGGTGCTTTAACATCGGACTGTTTTAAACCTCCTCTGTAGTTTGTATCACTTTGAAAATATGTTTGCAGGGTGCCTTTGACCCGGGCTGGGGGTGTCTGTGCTTGGAAGGTTTCAACCACCCTAACCCAGGGTTAATTCACATTGACTTTGTCAGGAGCCCTTTGCCTGGTGGATGGTGCCTGCTGTCCACTGCTCTGACACGCAGCGGGTGTCACGGTGCCACCGGGCACTGTCACCGCCACTTTTATCAGCGTGGCAGCCCCGTGGCCATGGTTTCACAGTGTGCAAGAGCATCCCACATATCGAGGTCGGACAGCTCTCCTCCTCCCCCCAGATACACAGAGACAAGGTTTTGGTAGGAGAGAAAGGGGAGGTCTCTGTGTTGCAGGTGGATCTGTGGTGTGTTGATCGGGGTTTTTTTGTTATGTTGGAAAAAATTTGAAGAATCCTACAATTTTTGTGCCACTGGAAGATAATTAGCTGGAGACAATGTGTTGCCGAGGCTGCAAACAGGCTGTTTAATGGTGCCTACCCTAATGAGAGCTTCAATTGCTCTTCCAGATTGCAGCCCTAGGCCAGGTTTCTCCTCCATCATTTGTGCTTGATTAGTCTTGAGGAAAAAAAAATCACTGGCAAAGCCACTCCTAAAAACATCTTATACCATTATCTCTATTTTGTTGTCCATTCCCAGCTGCTGCTATGACAGTGCATCACCTCTGGAGAGGCTGGCCCCTCTCTGCTGCCCTGGTCTTGGCCTTCTGCTGGATCCTAAGATCAAGGCAGGAGTGCCTGGAACAAGGCTGATTATCAAGATGATGAAAAGGATGTCTACAACTCATTGCTCTCACACTAGAATGTGCAAATAAAGATTGAGTCCTCCCTCTGCCCCTTTTTCCCCGTCACTCTCAGCTCCGCTCTGGCAGCATCCCTTCACCCTGACAGATAGAGGTTGGATTTTGTGCCAGGAGTCAGGATCACATGAAGTATTCAAGGCTGATTTTCTTTCTTTCTTTCTTTGCCGTGTGGTTGCCAAGTGGAGAAGTGCGAGTGAGGTGCCGTAGCCACCATGAGCACAGTCTGCACGTGGACCATGTGTGGAGCGCTCCCACATCCCTCTGGTGCAGGGCTCCTCTCACAGCCCTTGTGCGAGTGCTGGATTAGGGGCATGAAGGCAGAAAGGGATTTCTGTGCCCTGTGGAAGGAACTGGGAGTCTGAGGTGGTGCCCTGACCCACATCAGCATGCAGTGGGTGGAGGAGACTTCAGCACTGGCTTTCATCCTCCTCTCAGAGCTTCTTGAAATCTCAAGAGGCCAAAGGGTGTTTTTCCTTGGGGACAGTTTGAGCTCTCAGACTGTCAGGGCAGAAGAAATGCAGTTGCAATGAAATAACAAGTCATTTTTGAGAACCCACAGCCACAGTCTGAAGCAAACTAGCGTCCACCAGACTCGAGCTCCAGCTTGGTCTCCCCTGTTTACCAGCACAGGGTGTGACAGAGCTCTCTGGTGTGTGGGGGATTTAATGTGCATAGGGAGGGTGAAGGAAAGCCAGGAATACTCTGGTATTTCTCCCGCCTGCTTGTCACCCCACCTGCAAGTGGGCCTTTCCCCAGGGTGATGGAGAGCCATGACACCAGAGACCACCTCTGGTGGGAATAGGGATAGCCCCCACTTATTTATGGGTCAGAGGAACTCAAAGGGATTGGAACATGATACCGAATTAGGCTCTGATTTTGCCACTAAAAAGCTCTGCATGGGCATGGCCAGGCACTTTTTACATGGGCATGTAGTGATGAAAAAGAGCAGGTTTAAATTAGATATTAGGAAGAAATTATTTACAATGAGAGTGGTGAGGCCCTGGCCCAGAGAAGCTGCGGATGCCCCATCCCTGGGAGCGTTCAAGGCCAAGTTGGACAGGGCTTAGAGCAACCTAGTCTAGTGGAAGGTGTCCCTGCCCATGGCAGGGGGATGGAACAAGGTGACCTTTAAGGTCCCTTCCAATCAAAACCATTCTAGGATTCTGTTATTTCTATGATTCAGTGCCAGTTTTCAGCTCCAACAAGAGATTTCCTGGCTGAGGACTCCTGGCCAGAGAGAGTGTGTCAGTCAGCACCCCTCACCTCTGCAGGATTCCTGATCTGCTTAATAGCTGGAGTTTGTTTGTTCTTTCTTTTTTTGTTTGGTTGGCTTTTTCTGTTCTAAAGAAAGTTTGGAAGGAGGCTGGGAGAGTGCATCGTAGCTCCATTATCCTGGAAATGAAAGACTGGTTAAACTGTAATGGCCATTAAACTTCCTTTTCCAGCCGCCTCTCCTGCTTCTCATTCAATAACTCCCTTAATGTTTTATCCTAATGGAGCAGATTATTACTATTATTTTATTTTATCAAGATCACCTGTTGCACAGAAAGGAGAGAGACCAGAGCCATGGATGGACACGGAGCTCTTAGCTGGCTCCTCGTGGGATTTTTGTTATTATTGTTGTTATTCTTGGCAGATTGTGCATAAAGGGCCAGTTTGGGGCTTTCATCTCACTGCCTCCGTCTGTGCACAGGACAGTGTCTCACAGGAGGATGGCCTTGGGGACAGTGTTGAGGTGGCAGGGCTAGGGGCAGTTTTGGAGCCCATCCCTGTGGGGCAGCAGCTTTTCCAGCCTCTTCACCCCAAAAAACACTTCAATCATCTGTCGCTCTGGAGCCTCAATCTCCTTTAATCTGTGCTGCAATTTCTACAGGATACTCTGAGAAAATCTCCCAAGACTGAGAGTGACAGCACTGAAACCGGTTGGAAATGGGTCAGGAAAAGTTGCCTGTAGGAGCATTTGCCTGGAATAAATCTGATCTCTGTTTTCAAAGGAGTGTTGTGGGAGAGCGAAACAAAACACCCTTTGCTTTAAATGCTGCCTTTTCATGCCTCGGTGGCAACTTCAAAGCTGGTCCAGCCCTAGGCAGGATCCAGCTGGGAGCACTTGGCCGGCGCTGCGGGCTCCCGGTGCCACCACGCCATTATCGGCGTGACCAGGCTCCTCTCGCCGGTGCCTGTGCTTTGGCCACCCCAGAGTGTCCCCAGGGTGTTTGTGTCCCCAGGGGTGGCTGGTCCCCGTCTGAGCCCTGCCCGTGTCTGTGCCCACAGGGAGGAATGATCGCCCTGCTGCTCTCCATCCTCTGCCTGGTGATGATCCTCTACACCCGCCGGCGGTGGTGCAAGCGGCGCCGGGTGCCGCAGCCCCAGAAGAGCGCCAGCGCCGAGGCCGCCAACGAGATCCACTACATCCCATCTGTGCTGATCGGGGGCCACGGGCGGGAGAGCCTGCGCAACGCCCGCGTGCAGGGCCACAACTCCAGCGGGACCCTCAGCATCCGCGAGACCCCCATCCTGGACGGCTACGAGTACGACATCACCGACCTGCGGCACCACCTCCAGCGCGAGTGCATGAACGGCGGGGAGGACTTCGCCAGCCAGGTCACCCGCACCCTGGACTCGCTGCAAGGCTGCAATGAGAAGGCCAGCATGGACCTCACCCCAGGTGGGCATGGGCTGAGCTGGGTCCTTTCCAACTCATCTCCTCTCCATCGTTCCCTGCACGTGTTTGCCCTTGAGCGTTTTCCCTGTCTCTCTGGGTTTTCGTTGGGTGTGGGATGTGGGTGGGCCTCTGGAGGCGCTTCCAGTTCTGGGAGGCCTTGCAGCCAGCTGAGAGAGCAGTCTCTGCTGAGCTGGACGTGGGTGGGACAACACAGGGTGGAGCTTTGATGGTGGTTTGGTGGTGGTCTGATGGAGAACCAGTGCACTGTGCCTTCTGAGCTACCCCATAGTGACCCCCAAAGTTCCCTTCGGGATTTCTGGTGTGTTTTTCAGCTGAAGTTTTTAGTAGCAGAATTACACTTGCCATCAGTATGATTCAGGGTTATTGTGGTCTTCTGATCGCCAGCAGGGATTCTTTGAGGCTTGGTGCACACTTATCCTTTGGCTGTATTACTAACTGAGCCATCCAACTGGAGTGATTTGGGAAGACCATGGTGTGGTGCCTATAGCTCTCACATTCTTCACAGATGAGGGTATGAAGAAGTGCCCTGAAAGGCTGAATGTTAAAGCTCAGCTTTTGGCTAGTTTGGTGGAGGTCCCAGTCCCCTTTAGGATTTCACTTGCTCATGAGGATGCATTGAGGACAGTTTAGCTAATTGGCTGCAGCACCTTGATCACCTCAGGATGATCCGGAGAAGGATCCAAGGAAATCTTTTCACCTTCCTCCCTTTTTTAAAATCTTTACCCCTGAAAGATTTTGCCTTCAATTCTTCCTGCCCAGGGAGCGATAACGCCAAGCTGTCCCTGATGAACAAGTACAAGGACAATATCATTGCCACCAGCCCCGTGGACTCGAACCACCAGCAGGCCACGCTGCTGTCCCACACCTCCAGCAGCCAGCGCAAGCGTATCAACAACAAAGCACGAGGTAGGGGAGTCCCTGGGGTGGGTGGGGTGCTTTGACCTTCCGCCCTCCCGCATTCCAGCAACACACCATCTCCTGGGATGGATCAACAGGGCGAGAGCATGGAAAGGGGGTTTGGGTGGGGAGAAGCAGAAAATGTGGTGCCTACAAGCATGCAAACGATGCTGAGCTGGTTGGTTGCAAAGATGCAGAGGGTGTTTGCCATGGTAAAAATTTTAGGATAGTGGCATAGCCATGGGGAGAAGTTGCAAGGTATTGGGACATGTAGCAGGAAGGTCATGGATGTGTGAGGTGGGAAGGGGAGAAGACACTGTCCCTGCTGCACTTGGCAGATGGGGCTCCTAGTCTTCAGTGCAAGGCTTTCCCTGAAGGGTGATGTAGGATGCCAAGGCTTGGGGTGGCAGGGTGCCAACCCCTCCATGATTACACTCAGTGTCCCCTGCAGCTGGCTCAGCATTTCTCAACCCTGAGGGGGACTCGGGGACAGAGGCAGACACCGACCCCCAGCTGACCTTCTACACGGACCCGTCACGGAGCCGGAGGCGCAGCCGAGGTGAGTGCGGACGCAGAGGTGGGTGACGAGCCACGACCCCTCTTGCCTCGTTTGCCGTCGCTTCCCTGTGTTTGGAGGCTTTCCATTGGCAAAAGCCGGAAACCCAGGTGCAATCCCAGCTGCCGCAGGCAGGCGCCAGTCCCTGCTCCTCGTGGGCTGCCACTGCTCTCCGGTGGACTTTCTCAGCAGACAATGTAATATATTCTGATGTTTTGCTGGAGGCTTCTGCCAGGCACTGGTGTATATTAATGAGTAACACGCTTCAAAGGCCGGCCCGTGTGTTCCCATGCTGCTGCTCAGCCCGGAGCTGCTGCAGGTTCACTCCGGCACCGTGCACATACGAGCTGTTTGTGCAGCAGAGCATGGGGACAGCCTCGGTCCCCAGGCAGGAGTCTTGCCCCACTGCCCTGCTCCATCCCTCTGGGAGGTTTTCTCCTCCCAAGAGGAAAGTCAGTGTCTGTTTTCCCTCATTGAGCCTCGTTTGCTGGATGATGCCTTGTTTTTCTGGGCGTGGTGAGATGGGGAGCCATCTCCTTCAGCTGGATCAGGCTTTGTCTCCATCCGTTTTTTTTTCCACACAGCTTCCTCAGTTGAGAGATTAAAAGTCAAAGACCTTAGTGCCCTGAGCAGTTAGGTCTCACCAGTACTTTTACAAAAGCATCCACAAGCCTGTTGTCATGACAAAATTAACCCAAGTGAAGTGCTGAGAAGGAGGAGGGAAAATCAGGGTACTGCATTTACCTTTCTTCTCCTGAATGTCTCAGCTCTGCTTTAAAGCCGTGCTGCTACAAAGTTCTCACCTGCTGTGCGGGGTGTGGGAGAGCCCAGGCTGTGGGGGATCAGGAAGACCCCGGTCGCAGTGGGTGGGAGGGATGGTGCCGTGGCAAAGGCTGCTTTGAGCTCTTCAAAATCCAAAGTGACTCCATTTGATTGGATGCTGATGACGAATTTCCAGGGGGCTGGTTCTCTGCACTCCAATGTCCCCTGGCCGCACCCCAAGGTCTTGCTGGGTCCTGCGGGTGTCAGGTTTGACTGTGCTTCCATGTTCTGCAGTGGGGTCCCCCAGGAGCCCTGTGAACAAGACCACGCTGACCCTCATCAGTGTGACGAGCTGTGTCATCAGCCTGGTGTGCTCTTCCCACATGAACTGCCCTCTTGTTGTCAAGATCACCCTTCATGTCCCTGAGCACCTCATTGCTGACGGTGAGCATCCCACAGTCTTATCCACCCCTTCCTGCTCCATCCTGTGAGATGTGATGGAGGAGAGGAGGGAATGATGGCGAGGACAGGTGCAGGACGGAGGGGACAGGCATGGATGGAGGGCACCAGTGTGGGACAGAGAGGATGGGCATGAGATGGAGGGGGTGGGCACAGGACAGAGGGGATGGATAGATGACAGAGGTGGCTGCTGTGGGATGGAGGGGAGGAGTCCTTGACAGAGAGGACAGGTAAGAGATGGAGGGTACCAGTATGGGAGCGAGGGATGGAGGGGATAGGTACAGGATACAAGAGGCAGACACAGGATGAAGATGGCTGTTGTGGGACACAGAGCATGCTGCAGGACAGAAAGGATGGGCACAGGACAAAGGAGACCATTGTGGGTTGGAGGGGACAGTCATAGGGTGGAGGGGATAGATATGGGTTGGGATGGGTATGGGATGGGATGAAATGGACCATGATGGCATGAAGGACAGCAAGAAATAGAGTGGAGAGGTGAATAGAGTGGATATGTGTGAGACCGAGGGGGTGGGTGTAGGATGGAGATGGCTGGTGTGAGACAGAGGGGACAGGCTGTGGGACAGAGTGGATGGAGGTATTATGGGATGGAGGAGACTGTCACAGGCAAAGAGGATGAGCACAGGACAGAAGATTCATTGTGGAACAAAGGGGCTTGTTGTGGGACAGAGGGAGCTGTCTCAGGGTGGAATAAAAGGGCAGGAGATGGAGGGATCCATCACAGGATGGAGGGAAATACCACAGGATGGAGGGGTCTGTTATGGGATGCAGGAGACCATCATGGGATGGAGGGAACAGCAGCAGATTGCTGCTGCTGACTCCCCTTTTCTTGGCGGCAGGGAGCCGGTTCATCCTGCTGGAGGGAAGCCAGCTGGATGCCAGTGACTGGCTGAACCCTGCACAGGTTGTCCTCTTCTCCCAACAAAACTCCAGCGGTCCCTGGGCCCTGGACCTGTGTGCCAGGCGCCTCCTCGACCCCTGCGAGCACCAGTGTGACCCCGAGACTGGTAGGTGGTCTGGCAGTTGGGGTGGGTTTGGGAGCTCAGCTCTGCCTCCTCAACCCGGCTGCGATGGAAAGATGTTTCCTTGCCTTGCTCCATAGGCAGTAACAGAGCTGCTGGGTGCCTGTTTGGCTCAGTAGCACATGGAAAGCTTTGTCACCCCCTTTCTCCATAGGTGAGTGTCTCTGCTATGAAGGTTACATGAAGGACCCTGTGCATAAACACCTCTGCATCCGGAACGAGTGGGGAACGAACCAGGGGTGAGTGTGTTCTCCACAGCACGCCCAGGCTTGGACTGTCCTCACACGAGCTGCTGGCAAATGTGGAATATGAAAGCAAAAACACAGTAAGGCTGTGGTAAACTTCTTGGATGAAAGAGTTAGAGGCATCTCAGGGAATTGTAAGGTCAGCACACGGCTGGGCTCTGCAGCAGGTCTGCAGGAGGCAAGAATTTCTATTCTCTGAAATAATCAGAAATGATGTAGAAGAGGCCATTGTCGCATTTCAGAGTAAACAACCCCTGGAGAAGATCAAGATTGCTCCTCCTCCCCTTGTGAAGACTCTCCATGCATCCTGCACTTTGTGGGGCTTTTGGTTTGGTTGTGTGAGGCATCAGAAGAGGGCTAAGCTCAGGCTGGAGTCCTCATTGAAAATTGGGCAAAATAGATGCTTTGATACCATAGCTGAGGGAACAGAGGACTCGACGTCTGCTCCACATCTTTACACCCCTGGAACTGCTAAAGGAAATTTTTCTGATGTTTCAGCAGCAGTCTAGTGGTGGTTTCCAAACCTCTTTCTGTGGCACTCAGAGGATGCTCCATCTGGTCCTTAACACTCATGAGTCCCTAACATGCAGTTGGGGCCTCCCAGGGATGGCTGGAAGTAGTGTGCTGAAAACAAAAACGCCTCCAAATCCAAAGGTCCTGTGTGCACTGGGCACCTCCGAGCCCTTGTTTTTCCCCCTTGTCTCATTACACCACAGCTGGGTCAGCAGTGGCCTTGCACGTGTCAGGATGCCCTCTCTGAAGTTATTAGTCTTCACAGTGGGAAGAGAAAAATCATCAAAGGCTGGGCTTGGCGGCACCCCCGCGGTGCGGCTGCGCTGGAGGACGGCGGCAGCGGGGGGCTGTCTGTGCCAGCTGGCACTGGCTGTTTCCCTTTGAACTGGGGCCCGGGGAGAGCCCCCCTGCTCTGTCTCCAGTCCCCTCTCTGCTTTTTGTTATTTTAAAAGCAATTTAGCAATTAAACCCAGTGTGGAGCACCTGCTGTGTGAGACGAGGGCGGTTGTTGCTATGGGTGCCCTGAGCCAGAGCGAAGCTTGTGACACAGGTGGCCTCATGCTGGGGATGTGCTGTGTGATATGGTGAAGGTCCCCAAATATCTTCAAGGTACCACTGCTTGGATGGGAAAGTACAGGCAGGAATACAGCTCCCTGTCCTGTTTGTCCCTGGGGGACAAGTGTCCAACAGGGATGTTCCCAGATCCCCTGTGCCTGTCTCATAAAAGGGAGGCACTGAGCAATGAGGTCTGGGGTGTGGGAGAGAGTATTACCCTCCCAAGGATTTGCCTGTTTTGGGATGTATTGTGTTTAGGAGTGTCTCACAGTGGATTGGAAAGAGAGCCCACCGCCACCCACGACCAAAAATGTCTTTGTTGCAGCCCCTGCTTCCATCCTGGACCTACCACCTTTGTAAAAAGCAAAGTGGCAAATGACTTTGTCCCCTGAGGCAGTATTACAAAAATGGATAAGCACTGTGGAGAAACATTTGCTTCACTTCCCTCTGCATTTCCTTTTCTCCTGGGTGTGGGTCTGCAGCTTCACACTTTTCCTCCCATGCACACTGATCTTCTCTAGCTCTTTCCAGATTTAGCTGCTTCACCGACTTAGGGGAAGGTGGAGGAAAAGCTGTTTTCAGGTGAATTGGTAAAAAAATATAGGTGGTAACAATCAGGAGAGAAGCCAAGGGCAGGAAGGACAAATCCATTCCTGAAGCACTCTGGACCCTTTCAAAGCACTGGATCCAGCTTTGGTCTCAGCAGTGCCAACCAAAAAGGTGCTTAGCATCCACTCTGTTCTTCTGGGGGATTTGGAGATGCTTTTCAGACCCAGCTCCAACCCAGTGTCCTCACAGAAGACTTCTCCATGCTATGATTGAGCCTCTCTGTGCCTTTCCTACTGCAACAGTGTTCATACCTGGCTAGGGTACATCTTGTCTTGTGTCTACTCTTATATACCAAAGTTGGTTATGACAAATCATGTGCCATATTTCCAACATACTTTTCTGTTTGGGGTAGAGAAACCTGGCAGATCTTTTTTTGCCCAAAGTGCAACACAGCCCCAGACCATAGCAGGGCTGTCAAAACCCTCCAGCTCTTCTCTGGGCTCTCAGGAAGGTTCTGATGCTGCGGTGTTGGGGCTTTTTCAGCACCATCCTTAGAGATTTCCTCTCTCAAGCTGCTTGAAAGTAAAGTTATTTTGAGCTTCTTCCTTTGTTTCAGAGAATGGTAGCAGCTGAAACCGCACTTCACCATTCCTGCCTGCAGCTTCCACTATTTTTGGGGGCTCTGGAAAGCCTGTCCACACTAAGCATCATGATGTTTGGGCCAGTTTTGTGTTCAATGAGGGTTTTTGTCCTTGCCTGCGATTTGTCCTGATGCCCAAGTGCTGCTAGGTGCAGCCCTGCCTGCAATGGCTTGCGATGCTGGAGGTCCTTTCTACATGTCCATGGTGTTCCCTGTGAACTCTTGGCCTCCACAGGGTTGTGACTGCGATGAACTCTCTTTAGTCTAGCAGAACCATCTTGTCAGAGCCTGTTTAACTGAATAACTTGTAACTTTAAGCTGGTATTTATGTTTTTTTGGGTTGGAGGTTGAGCTGCCATCCTGCCTTTTGTCGCAATCACCAGCTTGCTCCCAACTCTAACCCAACAAGGTTTCCTGCAGGCTCACCTGAAAGAGTTGTCTGCAAATCTCTCCCTGTCCCAAGGTGAGATCAAGTGTGCCTCAATCATCTCAGACCACTGTTAGTCTAATATGCTCCTGAACCCTCCAATATTGGAGTGATGTACTGCCACCATGGGCTAGTCCCCGGAGAAGCCACGTTGGTTCTTGATCAACAAGGCAGGACCTGGGGGCTCTGCCAAATCTCTCAGCACGCTTGGGAGCGACGTGTTCTGGTTATGACCTCTTCTGTATTCCCAGGGTGGCTCTTTTGTCTGAAAAATCATTTCAACCCTTTGGTTTAGATAGCTTTGCTGTTGGTTTGTTTTTATTTACAGTGATGACAAGTTGACTTGGTGTCTGTTCACTCAGCAGCATCTAATTTTGATCATGAAGCCGAGCTCATCTTTGTACTTTATTGGCGGTGGCAGCAAGAGGCTTTGTGTGTTGTGTGTATTTTGGGTACCAGACTGAGATCCGCGCCTCCACGGTGCATCTTCTACCCAACGGATCCAGACCCTAAATCTTCATCAGTTTTTCAAAAATTCAGGTCTTTTTGATCGTGAGTAGCAGATACATTTGATCAGCTACTTTTTTTTTTTTCTTCTGTGTGCTGCTCTTCAGCTGTTTTAAACAAATCCGTCTGGTGCTGTTCGTGTGTTCACAGTCTGTCTCCCTACTTTGATATGCATTGTTAATTAGCTGCTCTTCGGCTCTCACTCTAATGTTTCCTGAGTAGGATGCGGTTTCCAGCAATCTGACCAGCTCTGCCTCATGTCTGCTCATCAAACCCAACTTCTGTGGTTCTTTTTGTGGTACAACTTGGCCAAATATCAAATCGGCGTATTCTACCTTGAGTTAATAAACTGTTACCTGCCCGCATTTGTACTTATTTATCTGAGCCCTTAGATCCATCATGGATGGTTTCCCCTCCCCGCGTGCAGTTCTTGCCTGGGTGCCCTTTTCAGACTGCCTTGATGAGATTTAAGGTGCTCTGCATTTAAAGGGTGTGTGCTCTTTCAACTTATAAAGGGCTTGACTCCAGCATGGGGACGTTACAAGCCAGTTTAATGTGACATGGCAAATGCATCTGGCTGGGTGCTCTCAAACTGGGCTGCACCAGCCTTTCTCCTATGCTGGACAAGTTACCTTTTTCTCCTCCCTTGGAGATGTGTTTTTCCAGCACTGGACCCGAGTTAGTGCAGCAGCCCGTGCCCTGCTCACCCACCTCCCCTCCCCTGCCTTCTCTCCCCATGATGCCTCTTCTCTTCTGCACAGTTACCCCCTCCGTGGCCGTGCACCTGCTCTCCTCCTGTCCCATCCCCACACATCAGCCACTCCCCACCCCACAGAGAAGCCAGGGACACACTGAAGTGACGACGACAGCACTCTTCCTGCTTAAAGTCTTTCTCTTTTCCCCCCCTACCCCGTTTTCTGTCTCTTTGGGATTTTTTGCCTCTCTCCATCCCCTGCTGTGTGCCTTGGCTTTGCAAGCTTGAAGGACAGCCAGATAAAAAGCTCCTCTCTCTTTCAGAGCCTTTCACCAAACCGCCCATCCGCCTCCTCCTCCCCGCCTCATTCTCCGCGCAGATTTACGGGCAGCCCAGGGAGAAAGTGCCGGCATTAGCATTTTTAATAAAGAGCTGCTTGCAAGGGATGGCAGGGGGTGGGGAGCTGGGAAGGGGAGAAGCATCGGCAGCTGAAGCCCGAGCAAAGCTGTTGCAAAGCAAAGTGAAGTTGGGGAGGAGCCACAACGAGCATGGCCGATGGGAGAAGTCGGCCGCTCTCTGCTCGTGTCACGTCGGCTCTTCCCTCATCAGGGTGTTGTTGGGTCCTCATGGGTCCCCACTTTGCGGTCCTGGCATGCAGGAGGGGTGCAGGTGCTGTGAGGGTGCTCTGATCTGTTCTCCCTGGCTTGAACTCCCAAGCTAGTGAAGGGATGGGTGGAGCACCTTTGTCTGTGCTGCTCGCTTCCAGCACGCACTTGGAGCCGGTGCTTTGGTGCCATGACAGGGTTTGGCGTGGCCATCCTTGTGCTGTCCATGGTTGGAAACCCCCAGGAGCACAGAGGGTCAGGGGACCAGATGCGATGTCACCTGTTTCAGTGCGTAACAACCAACCAGCTTCTCCTCCGGTGGCATTTCAGCCATGCTCACATGCAACAACTTCTTGTGCCTCCTGCAAAGACCCTCTCCTGCAGCCTCTCCGGCCCCCTGATAGCTCCCCTCGAACCAGCTGCTCCAGGTTAGCTCATGGGTGCATTGTGCCAGCACTGGGGTTTGATTCCTCATCCCACCCACCTTCTCTGGAAGAGCTTTGCAGAGTACAGCTCTTGATGCTGGAAGTCAGTCTGACCTTGTCCCCCCTAGGGGCTGCAATTTAAATGTGACCTGTTGAAGTGGTTCAAAGCAGCAGCAGCAGCAGCAGGTTTGGAAGGCTTAGCACGTATTTCTTGAGCTTCCACTCAGGTTGAGATGTGGAGCAAAGCATAGCTGAGGGTCCATCTGGAAAAAGCCAAGAGGCCTGAAGATCATCCTGGGGATGCACTGGCAGTGCTTTGGCCATGGGAACTTGCTGACTGAGTGTGAGGAGTGTGCTGGTTCTCAGCTACCCTTGTTTTTGTTTTTTCATATGCTTGCCTGAGTGCCAAGGCTTGCAGGGAGCCGAGGCCTGTCACTTCTGGCCCATTTAATCCAACCTGATCCTCTGCAGAGCTGCTACTCAGTCCCACTTTTCTTTGTGAGCTCTGAAGATTACAAAACCAAAATACCCACCAAGAACAACAAAACCTAACAAGTAATCACATAAAGCAGGGAAGGAGACAGCCACATGGGAACACACTCACATGTGGGGAGAGGAAGGAGGAGAGGAAACAGTGGTAGAGGCACAGGGGCAAAAGGCAGCAGTGGAGGCGGTGAGGTGTGCCTGGGAGAGGGGATGTCACCCCAACCTCTGCAACAGAAAGTACAAGTCAACAAGAGCCTGTGGGTGGAAATGTCAGCACTGAGCTCCTGGATTGCTGAAAGGACGGATAAGTGTTTCTCGTTGAGCTGGAGTTCTTTTATGAAAGACATTTCAGGGCTTGCCCACAGAAAGTACTGTATCCTCCCAGACCCAGAGAGCCTGGCAACGCTGGCTCTCCCCTGCCATGGAGGCATGTCGCTAAATGGTGAACATTACACTGAATGAGATTTTTTTGACCATTCAAAAATGGTCCAAAACTTTGCTTTTTGTAAAAGCAAAGTGGAGAAGGCTGGGGAGATGCTACACAGTCCCTTCCTGGAGCATGGAAACCTTTTCCCCAGCTCAGAGCTGTAATCACTTTTCGCAGGGGCAGTTGGGGATAGGACAAGGGGCAACAGGTTTCAAACTGTTAGAGGGCAGGTTTGATTAGCTATTGGGAAGAAATTCTTGGCTGCGAAGGTGGTAAGGCACTGGCACAATATGCCCGGAGAAGCTGTGGCTGCCCCATCCATGAAAGTGTTAAGAATCAGGTTGTATGGGACTTGGAGCAACCTGGTCTAGTGGAAGATGTCCCTGTCCATGACAGGGGTTTGGAATGAGGTGAGCTTTAACATGCCTTCCAACCCAAAGCATTCTGTGATCACAAGAATTTTACCCATAGCTGGAAATTGCACCTTGAGTGGACACAGCATGGCCCTCGTGCTGATTTTAATCCCCTGAGTGGGTCCAGACACACTGGCTGAGTGTCCTTAGATGTGTTGGCATTCACGTGCTGCCAGATGTGCCAGATGACAGAGGTCTGGCATCCACCCTGTCTCTGCAGCCCCAGCCCCAGCCCCGAGCTCTGCTGCAAGCCAAGAGCAGCTCTTCAAAACTGCCTTTCCCCCCGAGTTGATGCAGAACAATACCTTGCCTCGGCTTTTGTTCCCGGCCCGATGTGTTCCTCACGAGCAAGAATAAAACCCATCTGCGGGAGCGCTGGAAGGCGGAGGCGTGAAGCATTCAAGGTGTTGGTGAGACACAAGGAGCACATCTCTCTCTGGACGAGGCTGACCTCATTCAGGGCAATTGGATCTGCGGGCTGAATGTAATCCCCCGCTCCGAGCCTGTCGGACGGGAAAAAGGCATTGTATCCCAGCAAGGAAATGAGACGCCGCTCTGTAATCCTGCAGTCGGGATTTTTTTATTATCATTATTTTTGTCCTTGCTGAAATAACTTCGGATTAGAAATTAAAGTGCTTGTGCCAGAGGGCTGTAATTGCCTCTGGAGAAAAATCCCCAGGCTTGTCGATGGCACCTGATACTCTCACCCTGAATTTTAACAGCAGCCATGTGATGGGATGGAAAATCTTCTTCTCGCTCCAGCTCTGAGCTCTTGCAAAGGGAATTTGGAGTTTTAGGGTTTGGGAGTGGGGTTCATGTTGCCTCATTCAAAGCCCACTACAACTGGGTCTCTTGTCAGCTTTGCTGTGCAAGTGATGCTCTGCAAACGGCGCTGTGCTGCAGAGGTGTCATGGCCATGAGTGTCCCACTGAAGGACGTCGGCCACCAAATCTTGGTGGCTCGTCACTCACACCCTGTGCTATCTATGACAGTAAGGATGGAGGAAGTGAAACCGTCAGCTCTCCAGTCTCCTGCTTAACTACAAGCTTCCAGCTTGTCCTTCAGCCCCCTTTGCAAAGCTCCCCTTCTTGAACAATGAAGCCCAGGTGAAATAAGGCAGCAGGTGGTGAAACTGCAGTCCTAGACCTGATGTGCCCCCTTGCAAAAGCCTCACAGAGAGAGGGTTCACCTGATGTTTGGTTTTTGTTTTTCAATTCAATAGCTGTGATGCAAATCCCTCAAACAGGACCAGGCAGGTGGTACCCAAGCACACAGGGATGCAGGGATGTCTGGAATGCACTGTACCCCGGAATAATGGATACAATACACTACTGGCCCATTGGCAGGTTGGGCCTGGAGTGGAGTTGATGTTGTAGAGGCTCCTAAATTAACATCTTGGATCTGGGGCTATTTTATCCCAATGTCCTGGCTTGGTTTGGGTTATTTTATGCCAGGTCTCTGCATGTGATCTGGGGGGGCTATGCAGGGGAAGCATTTTGGACTGCTAGCAGCAGTGGGGACACGATGCCAGTGTGACGCTCCTGGGATTCTTTTCCAGACCTTGGCCATACACCATTTTCCAGCGTGGCTTTGACTTGGTGCTGGGCGAGCAGCCATCCGACAAGATTTTTCGGTAAGCTGTGAAGGCTGCCTGGTCAGCACATTTTGAGGCTTAAAATATGACTCGAGGCATACGGTGTGCAGGTAGCCCAGCTGGCAGGGCTGAGCACAGCTGTCCTGTGCCACCTCCTGGGGACATGTGGGCATGGCTGGGAAGGACCTCCTGCAGCTGTTGTGTAGAATGCTGGTTGCCCTGCAGTCCTCCTCCCTATTCACATTGAGAGCGAAGTTTAGGCTCTGAAGGAGAATTTCTGCAGAAAATGCAAGTGCCTTTATTTTTTTATTTATTACCTAAATTACACGTGAGTTTTAGGGATCATTTGGGTGCATTTGGAAGAGCCACCCCACTTTACCCTGACCATTCACCTTTGTCCATTTTAGTTCAGACTGGCATCTCTGCAGGGGAGGTTCAAGGGCTTGGTTTTGGGCAGAGACAGTCCTCCAGGATCAGCATTTCCCTCGTTTCCAGCCTTTGCTGCTCTCCTTGGCAGGTTTACCTACACCCTGGGGGAAGGCATGTGGCTGCCTCTGAGCAAGAGCTTTGTCATCCCACCAGCTGAGCTGGCCATCAATCCCTCAGCCAAATGTAAGACCGACATGACAGTGATGGAGGATGCAGTGGAAGTCAGGTAGGTGCAATGGTTGGGTGAGGGAGTTTAGGAGGTGTTTCAACGAATGAACTGGTGTGAGAAGATCAACCCAAACAAAACACAAGGGGGTTGATGAGAGCTAGGATCCCTGTCCCATGTTTGCAGGTGCGGATTAGTCCATCCATTAATCTGCTTCTCTTTAGTGCCTGCAAAGCTGTGCCTTTGGAGGTATCTCTCATCATCTCAGTAGCTCTTGCACCCTCTAAAAGCTTGGCTGCCATTCATTTCACTGTCAGCCAAAAGGAAACCTGAGCTCTAGAATAACCCATGCAGAAGCCACGGTCTTGCACACGTTCACAACATCTCATTGGAGCACTGGCACATCTCCTCCTCTTCCTCTTCACAGGGAAGAGCTGATGACTTCCTCCTCCTTCGACAGCCTGGAGGTCCTCCTTGACTCCTTTGGCCCTGTCCGTGACTGCTCCCGGGACAACGGGGGCTGCAGCAAGAACTTCCGCTGCATCTCAGACCGCAAGCTGGACTCGACGGGCTGTGTGGTGCGTGGCCCCCCGGGGAACCTGTGAATCTCCTTTGGAGTGAGCAAGGAGTGGGAGGGCAGAAAGGGAATCCTTCCCTTACCATCACTTTGGGATGGATATTTTGAGGCTGATTTTGTAGCAAGATGTTTTTGGGCTGCCATCTCCTCTGTTGCTGCATGCACGCACGAGGGAGTGAGAGTCCGTCTGCTTGTTAGATCTCTGGGATGTCCCACATCGCTCATGCCTGTCCCCTGTCACCACCACAGCGGCTCTGCCTCAAAGCAGAGGGGTTTGTGGGGCTGGGGTCCCCCTGCTGTGATGCTACTACAGCTGGCCATTGTGGTGGAGAGGCTGTGAGTGCGGAGCAGACAGTGGGTTTGGAAAGGGCAGTGTAGCTTTGATGGTCACTGGAGCCAGGTGCTGGTGAGTGGGGTTGATGCCAGCATATTACCTTGGTGGAGGGTGGTCTGGGGGACTCCTACCCCAGGGGGTGCATTCCCCAGAGCTGCAAAGAGGCTTTGGTGCAGGAGGAATATCTGCAGCTGTGGCTGCTGCTGTCTGTCTCACAACCCTCCGAGTACTGCTCCTGCTGCAATTTCCAATGGAAAGCAACTGCAGCACTCCCCTCTGCTTCAGCCTCAGGGCCAGATTTTTTTCTTTGGGGGTTTCACCTCTTGCTTCCCCCACCCCTGCCAGTGCCCGACGGGACTGAGCCCCATGAAGGATGGCACAGGCTGCTATGACCGTCACGTCGGCGTGGACTGCTCAGATGGCTTCAATGGGGGCTGTGAGCAGCTGTGCCTGCAGCAGATGGTTCCCCTGCCTGAAGACCCCCTGCTCTACAACATCCTCATGTTCTGCGGGTGAGTGAGCCACCACCCCCAAAGTGCTGCTGCACCTTGCTGCTGCCACCCTGAGCTTGTGGCGTTGGGATGGAAGGAACTCCTCTGTTCCCAGTGTCTCTGCTGGGCTGGCCTGCTGGCCGTCCCCACTGGTGGGGGCTGCAGCTGATGGTAGGCCCTGTGCTGGCTTCCCAGGTGCATTGAGGACTACAAGCTGGGCACGGATGGGCGGTCCTGCCAGCTCATCTCAGAGTCGTGCCCCGAGGCAGGGGACTGCGGGGAGCCCCGCGAGCTGCCCATGAACCAGACGCTCTTCGGGGAAATCTTCTATGGCTACAACAACCAGTCCAAGGAGGTGGCACCAGGGCAGGTGCTAAAAGGGACGTTCAGGTGAGTTTTGGGGGTGGGAAGGTGACCCCCGACAGGGTCAGACCTCACCATCCTCTACAGAAAGAAAGTGTAGGAAGGAGCCTGAGGCTGGACTTTAGCAGACTGCCTAGTTCATCCATGTCTGGCTAAGCTTTGCAAAAGGTGGAGGTGCTGGTGTGGAGGGTACATCCGTAGCTTTCCATCAAGAGTAGCTATCTTTGTAACCTGTGCCCAAAGGAAAAGTCTGGTGCCAGAAGTTTTTTCAGGGATGGGTCACTGGCTGGCAGGGACAATCCCAGGCATTTCTCATATCCTCCAACCCTGCCCTCCTCTCTGCAATTAACTTCCAGGCAGAACAACTTTGCCCGGGGCCTGGAGCAGCAGCTGCCGGATGGGCTGGTGGTGGCCACAGTTCCCCTGGAGAACCAGTGCCAAGAGGAGCTCTCTGATCCCATGCCTGACCCTGAGTTCCTCACTGGTGAGTGAGTCCGGCTGGACTCTGTGCCTTTCTCATCTGCCAGCATGCCCAGCTTCAGCACCTAAACCATCCAAGGGATTTATCTACTGGGGAATATATCTAGTCTGGCTTTAGCATCTCACAGTAAGCTACAGTAGCAACTGTGGTAAAAGGAAGGAATTAAAAATGAAGGAGAGGGAAAGGCTGTAAAGTAATTGTGTGTTGTAAAAGTTTAAGCATCCATTGAATATTTGGGGCATTTGCAAAAGGGATTTTGTCTCTTTTTTTTTCCAAGGCAAAAAGCCATTTCCAAGTACCTTTATTTTGATTTCTTTCCTCGTGTAATGAAGCATTTGAAACCTGCTGCCAACAAACCAAAGTGTTTGGTTTGCTCTGCTGTCTCATCATGGGCCATGAACAACAGGCTTGTCGTGGGTTCCTAGACTGCCTTCAAGGATTTAGCTTCCTTCCAGAACCCCAGATAGCCTTTGTTTCCTTGGTGTTTGTTGCTGTTGGTTGAAACGACCCAGGACATCAAGGAGCTACTGAACAAGGGGTGTGGCTAGTGATGTGTTTTAGTCTCATACCTTGTGCATTCCTGTCATTTGACAGAGCTTCCAGGAGGATTTTGGGGAGCACCTATGGGCTGCACCCAGGGTCTGATGGATGCTGACTGCCCTGACAGGGTGCATGGAATGTAGGTAGGTATGTGTGCAGGCAGAGGAGAGGGTGCCAGTGGGTCTTGGGGGCTGAGCTACCCCAAGAGAACTGTGTTGGTGGGACACTCCTGCTTCCATGGGGATGCTCAGCCCCACTTGGAGGTGCTGGAGGACACCTGCCACCCAGTGGGGCTCTCTTGCCTGTGACATGGTTACATGGACGTGAGGGAGGCACTGCCACCACAGATCCAGCATCACAGTGGTGTCGGTGGGACCAGGACTTAGCTGGCAATTATGCTGGGAAGGCAGAAGCCAGTAAATTATCCTATTCATTTCCCGCTGCTCTGCTGGCTTTGTGGCTGATTAAGGTGAAAAAAAAAAAGGGAGGAAAAAAAGGAAAAGAAGTAAAATATTCTCTGCTTGTCAGAAGCAGATCAGGATATCGCTGTGAATACACAAGAGGCAGAGCTGCTGAGTAAGGAAGGGCTGTTTTTGCATAAACACTTTGCAGGGAAGAGCAAGGCTTTGAAGCTGTCGGGAGCAGCCAGCACCGAAGAGAGAGAGGTGCTGGAAGGCAAAGGATCTTCTCCTGCTCATCCTTCGCCTTCAGTTCTTGTTTCAGAGGGGGGGATGCCCGCTGTTATCCTCCTGAACTCCTGCTGGGTGCCTGTTTAGCAGCAGAATTTGCTGCTTCGCTGACGGGCGGAGGCGTGACGTGTTGGCTGCACGGCAGTGGAGCTGCGAGGGAGGAGATGTCCTGGCATCCTGGTTGGCACACTGAGGTCACCAAAATCAGAGCCACGAGCGCCCTTCAGTTCCCTTTCAGGGCCTTTGTCTGAGGCTGTGTGTCCCTCTGCTCATGGAAGCTGAGCTGCCTTGGGCAGCCCTGTCTCCATGATTTTCTGGCTTCCATAACTCACAATGAAATGACTGAAAAATGGGATGTTTGCCTGAAGAAGGGCAAACCCCGGGTCCTGCTCAGCCCCAGCATTGCAGTAATGTCCTGAGGGGGCATCAGCATCAATTTGCAGATTTCCCCTGTACATCTGTGCCTGCTCAGCTCAGGCCCAGCCGAAGGGGACCCAGGGCCTCTTGGCTGGTTGCAGTTGGGCACACGTGGCGTGACGGTGACCGTTCCCAGGCCTGCAAACAGCTCATTAAAAAGCGCAGCTCTCATTAGTGAAATAATTAGCACACCTGGGCATGTCTTGGGAGCAGGCACTGGGAGGGAAGCAGGAGGGGATGCAGGAGGAGGCTCGTTATCTGCCGACGCAGAGCCCCGGATGGCAGGATGAAACGAGCCTACATGTTTTCCTTCAAAGCCATCATTTTAATTGCTGGGGAGCAGCTGACCCTCAGCTCTGAATGCTTCCCTGGGGGCACAGGGTGTGTGCACAACCCTTTTCCTTAGCTTTTTCCCACCTTGCTGTCTACATTTCCCCAGGTATGAAGGGCTGCAACCATGCCCAGGATGAGGCATCCCTGGGCAGTGGCACTGAGCCCCCGTGTCCTTTCTCTGGCAGGGATGGTGAACTTCAGCGAGGTGTCTGGGTACCCCCTCTTACAGCACTGGAAGGTGCAGTCTGTCATGTACCATGTCCGGCTCAACCAGATGACCATCTCCCAGTGTAAGCACATGGGGATGGGGTGGAACAGGGGAAAAGGGGGTGGCAAGAAGATACACAGCCTTCTGCTGGCAAGTTGGTTGTCCACTGTAAGTTTGTAGGGAGGTGGCAAGGGCTTGGCAGACACTGGGATCTGAGCGTCTCTTCCACCTCTTCTCTCCTCCTCCCTAGCCTTCAGCAATGCCCTCCACTCTCTGGATGGCGCCACCTCCCGTGGAGATTTCGTGTCGCTGCTGGACCAGTTTGGCAATCACTACATCCAAGAGGCCGTGTATGGCTTTGAGGAGTCCTGCACCATCTGGTATCCCAACAGGCAGGTCCAGCGGCAGCTCTGGCTGGAGTATGAGGACATCAGCAAAGGTAGGAGTCCCGCTTGACCCCAGGAAGGGAGCGGGAAGCTGGGTTTCCCTTTGGCATAACAAGGAAAGTGTCCATCCCGTGCAGGCCTGTGTCCTATCTCATCCTCTTATTTACACCCTGCTCTCGCTCACTTGGAAGCCAGGTGAAGGACTCCCATGGACTGCAGCAGGAACCGGTCCAGGCCAGAAAGAAAGATCAATACCCATATCCCCGGGGATGTTAAAGATGAGTGCACTAATCCCACCAAGCCATCCTGCCTGATTCTGGACTTAACTATTATTTGTCTTTAATCCTGTTCCTTCCTCACTTTTGTCTCCACCATATCTGGTCTCTTCCACTTGCACCTCTTGGACAGACTTTTCTGCCTCTAATGTATTTCCTTCTCCCGGGCTGTCAGCACTGTGCTTTTAATGGCTGGAAATCAGTTAGGAACTGATTAGGAGTTAGGAACTCAGTGAGGCTCCTCATGTTGCAGAGGGCATGTGGCACTGCTGCATCCCCTCCCGTGCCCTGGCTTCAGTGCTGGATCCCTAGTGGAAGAGGTGATGGCTGGTTTGGATGACAGCTGTACCAAAGCTGAGGCAGCCTAATGCCTACCTTGCTGCCATATGTCCCCAGGACCACAGCAGCCTGGTCTGGTGGAAGGTGCCCCTGCCCACGGCAGGGAGGTTGGAATGAGAGAATCTTTAGGGTCGCTTCCAACTTGAACCATTCTAGAATTCTATGATCTCTTGCACGAGCCTTGGCAAAGCTGCCTGCAGGCGTTTTACTGCCAGTGTTGGGGATGTTGGGTTGCAATATCCGGGCTTGGGCAGCAAGCAAGAGCCAGTTCCCAAACCTGGACACAGGGGATACTGAATGGAGCCGCTGCTTTTTAGATGACCTTGGTTTTCTGCCCCTGCTCAGGAGCTCCCAGATGTGGGCAGTGTGACCTTGGAGCTCAGAGGCACCATGACTGAAACATCACTTCCGTCACGAAGCTTCCTAATTCTCAGTGTTGGCACCAGCCTATGGTGCTGCCCTTGCTGTGCCCCAGCCACAGAGACATGTTTTTCCCCACAGGGCTGTTGTGTGGGAAGGGCTTCTTTTAAAGCCTGAGTCTGGATCATGTGGGCTCAGACCTCTTGGAGACTGGACTTCTTTCCAAGCCCACCTGGAAGAGTACAGACCCATTGCTGTTTTGCTGTAGGCTGTCTCCAGATGTAGCGTCTTTTGATTGCAAGTACTTCTTTTTCTTTTTTTTTTCTCCTGCAATTTCCTCCTCTTTGATTTTCCTGCTTGGAGGCTTTTCAGGTCTGGCAGTCTTTTTCCACCCACAATATCACATTTCGGTTTCACTCTGGCACCTGCCACTTTCCCTCCTTTGCTTTTTGTTTGCAAACGTCAGGAGCTGGATATCGATTGAGAAATTGCAAGAGACAAATCATTCCCTGGCTCCTCTGCTTTCCCTCAGTGCCTGCTAAGCTGCAATTCACAGCCAGCCCAAAGTGATCCATCTCCAGCTTGCCAGGGGAGCGGAGCAACGCTTTTGTATCCCGGATTTTGTTTAAAAGCCTCGTTTTCTTTGCAGAAGTCTCGGGGATGGGCTATCACTGCACCACTTCTGTGCAAATCCTTGCCATAGGAAGGTTTTCTTGTTGAGCCATGGATGTGCTCTGTGGTGACTCCCCACGGCAGCCAGGCTGTACCTAGCCGCTACAAGCAGTTGCCCAAGCCTGCTCCAGGGACGAGGCTTTGCCTGGGCATCCTTCAGCTTCCTCCAACCCCACTGACCGTCCTCAGTGGTGCCTCTAGGCCCCCATTTCTTCCCTATAAAACCAGGGATACCCTTTAGTGTGGATTTTGTGTGAATAACACTGCTTCCCTGCACAGCAAGGCTCAGCTAGGGCAGGGCGATGCTACCCGGGGCACAGCAGTGTTGGGCAGATCCCACCTTCTTGACTTCTGTGCCAAGAATTTCCCCTTTGTGCCAAAACATTTCCTGTCATGGGAATGCTGGAGAAAAGCCCACTGAGTGTAGGGGCTGGCTCGCTTCCCTGTGTGTTGGGAACACAGTGGCACCCAGTGTCAGGCATCTTTGCACAGACCCAAGAAAAGCATAAGCCATGGCAATGCTTTCCTGGTGCAGTTTTTTCCCCAAGCCTCTTGCACTGCAGGATCACCTGAGGGTTGGGGACGTAGGACCTGCTTCCCATCTCCATTTTGCTGTGTGGGGACCAAGTGTAGGAGGGGTGGAGGGACTGAAGGGGCGTTGTGGGTTTGTAGCCATCTCGGGAGCTTTCTGGACATTGTGAGGCATTGGCAAGTCTTCCCTGCTCACTCGTGAGCTCTTTGGTGCTGCTGGCTGCAGACTTTTGCCAGGGGGTGAATCAAGTCAGCATCATTGCTGTGTGCCCTGGTCTGATACTCACCCTCTCTGGTCTTCAACTTTCCCTGTCATATCAGCTTTGTGGGGCATCCTTGGGATCCAAAGGAGACGAGCAAAGAAATCATCTGTTGAGCCAGGAAGGCTTTTGCAGGGGCGTGGTTTGGCAGGGGACTTCGGCAGTGCATCAGCATAGGATGAAGGTGCCCAGGCAGGTCCTTCACAAGTGTCCAGCCACATGAAGAAGGCTCCCTCTCGTGGGGACCTGCTGTAAGGGTGGTCCATCCCGAAGTCAAGTGAAGGAATGAGGCTGGGCTAACTAAGGCACAGGGAGACCTGCAACGGCAGAGGCCAGGGTGGACTTGTCATTCCTGATTCCTGCTCTGAAGACCAGTGACCATTTCATCCCTACAGAACAAAGAGCTTTTCAGGGTACAGAGGGCTCTGGGCAGCACTGCCTCTCTCCTGGGGGGAAGGCAGAGCTTTAGCCCCCCTCACATTCCCGCTCCAATGTCTGGGAGCCCACCCTCGTGCCCTTCTTTTTCCCCTTCCCCAGGCAATTCCCCTTCAGACGAGTCGGAGGAGCACGAGCGGGACCCCAAGGTGCTCACCTTCCCCGAGTACATCGCCAGCCTCTCCGAGTCGGGCACCAAGCGCATGGCAGCCGGCGTGCGGATGGAGTGCCAGAGCCGCGGGCGCTGCCCCTCCTCCTGCCCGCTCTGCCACGTCGCCTCCAGCCCCGACGTGCCAGCTGAGCCCATCCTGCTGGAGGTCACCAAAGCAGCCCCCCTCTACGAGCTGGTCACCAACAACCAGACCCAGCGGGTGAGGAGCCACATGCTTGGGGCGGCGGGGTGGCAGGACGGTATCGTGGTGGTCTTTGAAGGCAGTTTGCCCTGATAGCACCGCGTCAAGCCATGGCAGCCCTTGCCTTTTGGCCAGCCCTGCTCTCCAGGGTGGATGGATAAACACTGGCTCAAGTGGTAGTGGGATGGGAGATCACCTGCCTAGTGCTCAACTCTTTTTCCTCCCTCCCAGCTCTTGCAGGAGGCCACCATGAGTATGCTGTGGTGCTCAGGCAGTGGGGATGTCATCGAGGACTGGTGCCGCTGTGACTCGAGTGCCTTCGGGGCTGATGGGCTGCCCACCTGCGCTCCTCTCCCACACCCCATGTAGGTCTCCATGTGTGCCTAGCCTGGCTTTTTGATGTGATGGGTCTGTGAGGAGGTGCTAATGGCCAACAGCATGGTGGCAGGAGGTGGTGGGGCTGAGTGGCTTTATGGGACAGGTTTGTAAACTCGTGGGTGACCTGTAAATCAGGCAGAGAGTAGAAAGCTGCAGTGTCTTTTCTAAATTCAGCTGAGGACTGGGGGGCCGGTTGTGGATTCACCCTAGTAGAGCAACCCTAGGGAAGAAGTCCTTTTGGACCAGCATGCCCAGAGTCAGAATGGGTAGGGCATAGGAAGATGCTTCTCTCCTGAGGTTGCTGTTTCCCTTAGGTTAATGGTTTAGAATCCCTTTTGTTGTGAGAGAATAATACAAAAATTGTCCCCCAGCCTGCGCCTCTCCACCGATCATGAGCCCAGCAGCACACTGGTGGTACTGGAGTGGGGGCACTCAGAGCCCCCCATTGGAGTGCAGATTGTCGACTACCTCCTCCGTCAGGAGAAAGTCACCGACAGAATGGACCACTCCAAGGTAGAGACAGGTGAGTGGGGGCTCCACTGATTCTCTGGAGAGAGTGGGATGGACATATTTTAAGACACCCTCTGTCTCCCTTTTTGCAAGGGCATGCTGCAAGATATCCAGCATCCTGTGGATGCAGCCCCTCTCCTGCCCACCATGCTGCATAAGTGGCATCTTCACACCGTGGTGATGAGCCTTGCTGGAAAAGCAATGGATCCATCTTTACACCAGCCAAGGCATGAGCCTTGATCCCCCTCGGCAGCAGGCAGCATGTCAGAGGGCACAGACCTCAGTGGCTCTCCACAGCCCCAGGGACACCTGTGTCATTGCCTGTGGCACATCCTCCCCTCTCTCCCTAGAGACGGTGCTGAGCTTTGTGGATGACATCATCTCCGGCGCCAAGTCACCCTGTGCCATGCCAGCCCAAGTGCCTGACAGACTCTCCTCCACCATCTCCCTCATCATTCGCTGCCTGGAGCCTGACACCACCTACATGTAAGTCTCCTCCCCCATGCCATGCCTGTGGCAGTGCCATCATCCCAACCATGGCGATCCTGCCTGGTGCTTCCTGTATTTCCATGAGGTCTTGGGAGTCTAGAGCTTCATTTTTTTCCTTCTCATACAGGTTCACACTCTGGGGGGTTGACAACACAGGAAGGCGTTCCAGGTCCAGTGATGTGACGGTCAAGACCCCCTGCCCTGTGGTGGATGATGTGAAAGCTCAAGGTGAGATGGAGGGAGCTGCTGGACTGTGGTGCCTGGGACCAGCAACAGGGAGTTCTCCCTTCCAAGCATGTCCCTGGACATGTCTCGTGTCCTGGCTGTAGCATCTGCTTCCCCCATGGTGGGCCAGAAGCTGCCACGTGGCGTGGAGGGTTGGAGTGGAGGGCTGCAGGAGGCACGTGTCCTCGCTGAAAATAAATGTGGATAAGTGGCATTTCACTAACTGTACCTGATGGCACCTCCCATTTCTTTTCCTAGTTAGACCAAATTACAGGAAGCTAACCTGAACCGAGTCCAGAGAATGCCATCTATTCTGTTTCTCCTCCATTAGGACCTTGTCTTGATACGGTGTAAATCATAACTCAGGGGGCAAATCTTGATTCTGGACTTGATTTCCCTAGAGCTGCGCTTTAGCCTGATGGGCTTTATTCATGCTGTTCCTTGCACCCCACTGAATACCCCCTGTCCTTCTGCCCAGAAATAGCAGACAAGATCTACAACCTCTTCAACGGCTACACGAGTGGCAAGGAGCAGCAAACAGCCTACAACACTCTGCTGGACCTGGGCTCCCCCAGCCTCCACCGAGTTCTTTACCACTACAACCAGCACTACGAGAGCTTTGGGGAGTTCACCTGGCGCTGTGAAGATGAGCTGGGACCCAGGTAGGCTCTGGAGCTGTGTTGACTGGGCAAGCAGGCCTGCCCACCCACAAACTTGTCCCTCATAGATATTGGTCACCAGGACTGGCTCTCTAACAAATCTCATGAATTACTGATGGTTAATAGAGTCTCACTATGGGGTTTCTGTTTTGCTGGTTGCTGGTGCATGTGTTTGGAGTCCAGTTATTTCCCCTGAAGGAACTACAGGACAAGGTGGAAAGTGGTTGACTACTGTCAACCTGACATCCTTGCCCCTCCCATCAGACCTTTACTGTCTCTGGAGTTTTTCCTGGTACTTTCATGTTATGCGGAGTGGGAAGGAGATGGGATTCTCCTTGGTAGCTGATGCCACAGCCAAAAAGGCAGAAGATCTTGGAAAACTAATGTGCCTTTAAGGGATGGAGACTCTTTCCTCCTTTTCCTGAGCTTTGCCTTGAGTTGAATGCATCTCTTTGTGCTGAACTCACTGTCACTTAGGGCTCAAAGGAGGCAGTGGACTGACCTTCAGTCTGAATTGCACATGTTTTCTCCCTTTTGATTCATGTCTGTGGTTGCATAGGGTGACACATGTTTTTGGTGCCCAGGAAGTCTTTGAGCTGCCATGGCAGGTTTTGGAGGAGGTTGTCCCGAGCTATTCTTGGCTGAAGCAGTCCTTTTGTGCCTGAATGAGCACCATGTCTTCTCCTAGGGTCCCTCCAGGTCACTGCAGCCCCTCCAGCTGCCTGAGGATGGGACACCTCATCACCCAGGCTTGTAGAGGCAGCCAGATGTTTTCTTCTCCCATGCTTCAACATCTGCTTTAGCCTGCATGGCTTCCCAGTAACATAGATGTTTCCAGTCAGTTTAGCAAGCTGGGCTGGGAGATTGCGTGGGCTGCAGTGGTGTTTCATAGCATCTGGTCTCCAAAGAACCAGAGCCGTGAGCTCATCTGGAAATCAGAGTTACTTCAAATGTACATCAGCAACAGCTCCCATTTATGGAATTCATGGCCTCCACCTTACCCCATGTCTCACACCTCCTTTTGCTGGTCTCACCACTAGATGTCTTCCAGCCCTTCTTCTCCAGGTGATCACTTCAGATCTTCTAGCAGAGGACTGGGGATTCTGTTTGTACGTTCTCTGTCCTCCAAACCTCTGCTAAGCAGATAGAAAGACTAGCAAGTAGCTGGCATCTGTCTTGGGATTAGTGTCTTGGACAGGTCTCCTAGTTCAGCTTTGGTGGGAGACTCCTAAGGGATTCTCCATGCAAAGCTGGGGGGCTCTCTCTTTCCCCTTTTCTGATTATTTATGTCCTAAGAAATGTAGGGTCTTTGAGGCACAGCCTCAAAGCTTGGTAGTGACATCCCAGCACATGGAGTCATGTTAAGGCAGAGGCTCCCACCAGCTCCTCTGCCCGAGGTTGCCTCATTCCCATGACACCAAGCGGGATCAGGAGGCTTGGACTTACGTCTCACCTTTGTCTCGAGCCCAGCTGCGGTAATGCCGCTCTGTCTCCATTTCCAGATGTGAAATCCAGCCCTGGTTTGCACAGACCATCTGACATCTGTTGTGATGATTTGCATGAGGAGTTCATAAAATTCCTTACGTGACAGACCGGAGTCGTCACACAGCCAGTGCCATTGCTGAGGCTGAGCGCTGCTGTCTCTGGTCATTGCCCCAGTGAGGAGACTGAGGAACAGCCAGAATACAGGGTAGAAGCTGCCTCCTCGAGCCCCACAGGCCAGAGGTTTTTTTGGCATGGAGCATCTGGAAATGCCACTGAATTACCCAAATGATGCCATTTGCTGCATGAATCTACAAGCCAGAGAGTTAATTCCACCCTCTGGAAATGCTGGAGTACTTAGGATGGGATGACGCAAGTTGCTGATGAAGTGTTTGCAGCTCGCACTACTTGGAAAGAGACATTCAGGCAGCTGCAGCGGGTTCTGGTGATGACAAATCTTGGAAAGCAGACCTCCTGTTTGATCGTCTGTGAAGGCAAAGCACCCAGACTGGTGGTGACAGGACAAATCACTTGCAGATGACATTATTTAGCTAGCAGACAGTGTTTGTCTGACTGTTACTGATGCTCCTTTGAAGTCCTGGATGTGGACCCATGCGCCTGACTCTACCATGTCCCTCCTTCTCCACACATCCATGCCATCTCCTGCTTTGCTCATTTGGGGTGCACCCAGCTCCCTTCCTGGCAATGCTGGCTGCTTCACTGAAGGAAGACAACTTGTCTGTGTGCAGATAGCTTGTCTGGCGCTACGAAAGCGAGTCGCTGCCTCACGGTCCAAGAAGGGCTGCAGAGAGCCCTGGACTTTGCACAAGGAAAGGAAATGGAGAGACAAGCAAGTAACAAGTGGAAGTTGGATTTGATACAAAGCCTGGTGAAGTCTGGTGTCTATGGACTTTGAGCCAAAATCTGTGGGATCATATTTAGCCTTCCTGCGAGGGCACCTGTAACAGTGGAGGAAGGGGGGCAGATGCAGGAACAAAGACAAGTGAGAGCTCAGCTACCTTTTCATGGCTGGAAGACCTGGCCAGTTTGTGTGGTTCCGGAGTCAGCACCATGCTGAGCCTCTGGATTTGAGCCCTGGAGTGGCAGGTGTCACATGGCTGCAGGGCTGGACAACCTCTTGGTTGCTGCAGACTGGCCCCTTGGAGCTGCAGCCATGTCCACGATGGGCCTCTTGAGGCTTTTCTTTCCAGGAAAGCCAAGGTTGTCTCTGACTGGACTTGGGGTCAATTAATTCTTCTCTAAGCTGCTCTCCCAAAGTGTCTCATGCCCAGAGGAAGGTGTAAGGGGACTGTGGGTATTCCTCCATGGTTGGTACATGTACCCTTGAGCCGTCAAACCACCCACAACACAGCCGTGTTGCTCCACACACCACCCCTGCTTATCCAAGTAAGAATGTGACAAGGAGGGATTTTTTTCCCTCCAGCATCATGATTTGCGCCTCCACTGCCTGTTCTGTGCTGAACAGATGCTGAGTTAAAGCCACTGAGGGGATGTATCTTCTCTTCCCTGACTATACCAACCCACCAACTGACCTTGAAACCGTGTAGGAAACTTATCCCAGCTCTTCAGACACTTAAACTTTTGTCTGCGTTTCCAGTCACTACGTGCTCACCTTCGAGACACTTTGTTTGAATCCAGTACTACCACATTTGCCAGAATCCCTGGAGATCACCCTGAGTGCGAAACAAGTTTGAAACGAATATAATGTGTTTTATCTGTACAAACTGATTTTCTTGATAAAAGCATTAAAAGCACAACTTTTAGAGGAAAACCTTGAAAAGAATTGAACACAATTTAGGTCATATTTGGCTGGGATCCTCTGTGCTCTTCCACTATCTCATCCAATGTGAGAAGTTGATAATTTAGCACTTTCTCACTACCAGAACAAGCCTGTACCGAAGCTGTGATGCCCTGGGGTGCTGTGTATCTGTTGCAGAAGACAGATTCATCCTGGACCTACCCTCCCTCTGTCACTCCACCTTCTCTCCTGGCTTTTTTGGCTGTGTAGTGGCTTTTTACGAAGCACTGCTGCCGTGACTTTTCTTTCCCTGCTTTGCTGTCTGCAGTTGGAACATGCCAAATGCACGTGCAAAGAACAGAGGAGCTCTGCCACATCCCCTGCTCTCTCAGAGCTTCTTGGATCAGACCTGTGTTTGATGTATACCTCAGTATATCGCTTCTAGTTTGCACGCTGTCCTGTGGGACACGTTTGCTAAACTGTTACTAAACATTACAAATCATGTGCCATGAGTGTCACTCACTGTACTTATGTCTTGTGATACTGCATCTTATGAGGATCGTAGTTTTTATTTCACCTTCAGCTTCCATAAAGATCCCCACAAGCCAGGCATGACATTCTGATTTGGTTGGAGTTTTTTCTTAAATCTCCTTTATCCACAGTGGTCCAGTTTGGGACCTGGTACTGCTCATTTCTGGCACTGGAGCAGTTGTCTATGCTCCATTCCTGGAAATTTTCAAGGCCAGATTGGATGGGGTTTTGAGCAGCCTGGTCTAAAGTGAGGCATCCCTGTCCATGGTTGGGGAGTGAAACAAGTTAATGTTTAAGGTCCCTTCCAATCCAAACCATTCTGTGATTCTGTGTCCTACACCAAGCTATGAGTGACCAGTATAGTTCTTACCCAAGGGCTGCTGGGGCTTTCACAGCTACACCTGTGTCTGTGCCCTCACTAAACCCTCAGCAAACCCAGCCTTCTTGTGCCAGTGAAAGAAGAAGAGGGGCTGTGACAGGAGAGTGTCAGGTGAGTCCCAAGACCAGTGCAGCAGGTCCAGCACCACAGGTCGTGTCTGCCCACTGCTCTCACATACATCTGGTTTGCAGCGCTGTGCCCCCCTAGCCCTGCCATCTCTCCTCACCCTGGCAGTGTCAGCCTCCACTCAGCCGGTCTTGAGTTGTCTCCTCTCTCTCAAGGAGCTCCTGTGGTGTCCTTAACTATCTTTGCTTTTCTCTCCTCATACACTCCTGCTGCCCTTCCTGCCTTCCCCCCCGTGGTGTCTCCATCCTTCCCGCCACCCCCTCACTGTCCATCGCCCCCCTGGCATCTCCCCTCGCCCGCCCTCGCTGCAGGAAGGCCGGCCTGATCCTCTCGCAGCTGGGGGACCTCAGCAGCTGGTGCAATGGCCTCCTGCAAGAGCCCAAGATCAGCCTCCAGCGCTCGTCCCTCAAGTACCTCGCCTGCCGCTACAGCGAGATCAAGCCCTACGGGCTCGACTGGTCGGAGCTCGGCAGGGACCTCAAGAAGACATGCGAGGAGCAGACGCTGAGTGTCCTTTACAATGACTATGGTGACAAGGACTACTGAGGGCTGCGGGCGCCTGCTCTCACGCTGGCCTTCCCATGGGCATTCGTGAGGGTTTTATACATGGACCCATGGAGGGGGAGGGTGTCACTGATGTTTCTGAAGGCAAAAGTTTGGACCAGGGAGCAAAACCGGCTGCTCTGTGCAGGACTGACTCAGTATTAGTTTCTTCTTCGGCTTGGCCAAAAGCCTTTCTAGTTAGAAGTCTTGTGGGACCCAATTTTCTTGGTTTTGTTTTATTCATTTTGCCAAGAGGTTCCTCAGCATTGGTGGAGAGGGCAGGTTGGGAAGGCACAGTCCTCTCCTCCTGCCCCATCCGTGGCCTGACTGTGGGGATTATCCCCAAGAGACACCAGTCACGAGAGAAACGTGGTGACACAACCAGGATGGGAGAGCAGGTAATGCAGGGCTGGGACAATGAAGGCAGGGCATGTAGGCCAGGTTGAGATGCTTGTGGTTATGGCTGAGCTAAACAGCCACTGGATGGTCACCAGGGTTGGGATGGGTTTTTCTGCAGTTGTAAAGCATGAGTTCAGGATGAGACGTGGCCAAGTGGTGCTGCCATTTATGGGCAGGGCTGGCATGGTGTCACTATCTGGGATAAGGAGAAAGGGGCATTGGTGAGCCCATCTCCTCAGGTCCTTGTGCCATGGTCAAAGCCCATGTGTGCTCCAAGGTGCAGAGTCCTCCACAACAAAGGCAGCTTGGCCTCAAGGCCAGCGGTCAGCGAGCTTTCTTCTTGTGGGACCATATTCCTAGGAAGTTAACTTTAAAATCCCTTCCATTTTCTTTTTTTTACCCACCACAATAAAGACTTTGAAGCAATGTTAAAATGCTGCTTAGGAGAGCAGCAGCCAGGTGGTACAGGTGTGATGACCTCCTGCACCAGCCACCCGTAGCTGCGGTGTAGCCCAGGCTCTGCATGGTGAGGGGCAAGGAGTACAGGGTACCCCAACACAGTGGTGCAAGATGGTCCTGGAGGTCCTGGCCCCAGAGAGGGCATGGAGGGCAGGCTTCTGGGGGTGTTGCTTCCCCGAGTTTGGGCTCACATCTGCACCTCTCAGTGGCTTTTTTTAAAACCAGAGAACTAGGGTTGTACTGGGACACTGGACCTGATTCGGAGCAAACTCTTCTCCAAAACCCTGTCACTGCTGATGGTGTTGGAGGCAGAAAACAGCTTCCTTTTAGCTTCAGCTTGCAGCCTGTTTTGTTTTTTTTTTTTCAGAGGAGGTGTCTCTGGACTTGCCAGCTGCGCACCTTTAATCTGGACAAGCCCGGAGCCCTACAGTGGGATTTTTACAATGCCTCTTCAGAGAGAAATTTCCTTTTAATTTTTTTCATTCTTGGCAGGAGCAGTCTTTAGCCTGTCTCATACAATTTTCTTCCTCATTCCTCCTCCTACCTGCCAAGGACATGGCTCGAATATTTACATGGTGCTGAGAAGGAGGCGGCTGTGGCCCACAGCTGGTCACAGCCCACGGCGCAGCATCACTGCATTTTCTCAACAGCAGTTCAGTATCTCCCTGCAGGATCACACAATGCTTTTTAATTCCCCTCTCATGGACAGACCTCTCTCCAGGGGCGGCTGGCCTGGACTAGGGAGCTGCTGGGAGCAGCCACCAGCAGTCAGTATTACCTTGGCATCCCCGTGTCGTTGCTGTAATGAATGTCTAGCAGGGGCTGTCAGACAAACGCCTACTCTCTGCACAAATGAAGCCTACTGGATCCTTTTGGCTTTTCCTCATATTTATCCCTATGTTTTGATGTGCCTGATACTGCCAAGGGCTTGGGGCCCAGAGCAAGACCAGCACCACCTCCATGCACAGGTACATATGGGCAGGTGATCCGTACTGAGCCGTCGCTCCTTTTCCTTTCAGCCACTGAGATTCTTGGCCAGGACACTTCAGTTTATCCTTTTGCTTATCCCAGCAGATGCTGAGACATCTTTTAACTTCCAGACAGGCAACTGTCCAGGGATGGGCAAGGAGCACCTCCACCCAAAGCCTCTTGTGGGATGGTTGAAGGAAGGCTGCTCTGGCCCAGATGCTGGTTGGTTTCTCGCCAAGTAATACGGTGAACACGGCCTTTATATGAAACACAGACTGTTTTCCTTTAGGTAGCAGACTCCTCTCTTTTATTGCTTACTAGGTGCAGCAGCAGGGACGGGAGCAATGCCGTGTGCCAGCCACTCACTGCGATGCTGCCAGGAAAACCCTGGACACCCCATGCCTTCACACCTGCCTAGGTTACTTTTGCATCTGGCCCCAAGATTTGTGCTGAGGCTCTGCAGATATTTCTGTTCTGCTTCTATGCTGAGACTTCAAAGCTCTTGCATGGGCAACTGAAACCCTGCAGCATGATCAGCCGGCTAGGCCAGACTCTGCTCCCTCAGGCCCAGCTTCTCCATGGGTGGGATATGGAGGGCGATGGGAAAGCCACCCCCTTGAGGTCCTTTGGCAGCACCTCTTGCACTGCTGGATGGGGCTTATCATCTCCATCCCATTATGGACTGCACAGTCTGCTGGTAGGGCTGTGCTCCACCTGGACTGCCATGGTGTTCCTGCAGCCACTGTTCTGGCCGGTCCTGCCAGTGGGGCACATCTGTGGGGCCAGTTTCACCATGACCCTGACTTTGTGAAGGCTTCCTCCTTGGTTTCCTCACTCTGGACTTGCCAGTCAGAATTTTGCCCAGACTTGTGGATTTTCTTGCCAAAATCTCTCAGCTGACACACAAGTCCATCTCAGACAAAAGCCAACAGTCTGCCATGGGGGCCCTGGCTGGTGCGGGGAGTTGCACTGGCCTTGATGAGATGAGTTGTATGGTGCTTGCTCACCCAGAACAGGTGCGCCCTGGTCCAGTAGAAGGTGTCCCTGCCTATGGCAGTGGTATTGGAAAGATACGATTTTTAAGATCCCTTCCGAACCAAACCATTCAGTGATTCCCTGCAGAGCTGACACTGTCCACATCTGCTACAGGGTCCTACGGTTGGGTCTGCACAATATTTTGTCCTGGACTCCTGATTCTTCCCATGCTGCCAACAACACGAAAACTGGATAAGACACTGTTTTCTATCCATTTCTGCAACCTCCTTTGCCCCCCTGCCCTCTCTTTTTGTTTTATTTCTGAATTAATGAGTGATCATTCACCTGAGATGAACCTCTGGGTCGTTACCTTTTCTTCGCTGCGTCCGTACCTCTGTAATAGCATTACTACCTTTTACTTGTTGTGGAGTTATTTAACATATAAAGATGGTTTGGTCCTTTTCTTTACAAAGATGGCTACAATTCATGTTCCTTGATGTTCTATTAAAACTCTAATGTGACGTTTTACTACTGTAGATTGAAAGTAGGGTGCTTTAGGGTGGGATAGCCATGTGGCAAGAAACACAAAACCCTTCCGGATTACTTAAAAAAAAAGATTTTAAACAACAGCAACAAAAAAAATCATTGTAACACTATGTAAAACTCCAGATGATAATTTAACTGACTATTAAATGGAGCTATTAGTAATCCCTGGCTCTGGCAAACTGGAGTATTTGTTTATAGTTTTGGTCCAGTTGATGTCATCTTTTGGTTGCAGATGAAACACTCCCAGCCTTTGAACTCGGGTGAGTCTTCACACAAGTTTAGCATTAGCCTGTCTGCCCACTGGGTTAGCCAAGTCCCAGACCACTCAGCACAAACAGATGGAGCTGTGTCCTGTGCCTTGCCGTGCCCACCTGCTCTGCCAGGCATGGGAAGGCATGGGCATCTGCAGGTACCTTCAAGCTTTGGGGGAAAAACTGCATTTACACATCTTTGGCAATGGGCCTCTCAGTCTTTGCCTTGCAAACCCACCTCCACAGAGGCTGTGAATTTGGAAGCAGAGTCCAAGAAAGCTTAATTTAGTTAGATTTTTGGTACATATGGTGGATGAGATGGTATTGTCTGGTGGTCAACCACCCCCTGAGAATGTCATGGTCCATCTGGCAGAATTCTGACAGAGGACTAGCAAGTGTCATGAATATTAACATCCTATTTCACTTCCATGATGTGAAAACCAGCACCTGAACAGAGGTGAGAACTGCAAAGGATGCCTTAAAAGCCACTTATAGTGCAGTGTTCTGTCTAATGCTCAGGCCATCAGGACTTACAAGGGCTGGTGCCTTAGCTAAGCCCAGTCTGTATTGCCACCTGCCCTGCCAGATGGGTGGGAAACCCGGGCAGAGGCAAGGATTATTGCAGGCAGGCAGACAGGATGCCTGGGAGGACACAGGAGAGTGGGATTTAAGCACATGAATCCATAGGAAACCAGACGTCATTAAGTCTCATGGAACAACCTGATTTTTATTTTTTTTTCTCTTCCTGCTGCTGAATTTCAGGAAAATAAGCTAAAAATACACCCAATACTTTCCATCTGCTATTTTCCGTGGAGTTAAGTGCTGTGGCTGTCACTGTCTCGTCACACAATAACCTGTGGCTGTGGAATGAGATGTAAGGAGGAGGAGGAGGGGGAGGAGAGGGTCTGCCTGGCAGTGGGGGCATGGTTGCGAAGCCTGACCTGCTGTTTAAGATCTCAGTGTCATTGGCTGATCCCGAAATCTCCTCAGGGGTCATATGGCTTGTAGTGAATGGGGGTTTGGAGGAAGCATCCCTGAAAAGGTAAAGTGGACTGTAAGGGATATGACACCAGCTCACCAGCAGCTTTTTAGGAAGGATTTGCTAATGTTTGTGTGTGTGTGTTGGAAGGATTGCTGTTGGAAAACAGTCCCTATTCACCTCTTGAAAGCAGGGAGCAGCAGGGATCGCTGCATTTCAACATGCCCATGAATGCTATGGCACCTCTGGAAGCCACATACTGTGTTCCCGTTGCCCTGGTGGCTGCCCCCTTTCCTAAGGACAGGCTGTGTGGTCTCCTCCATTGGAGCAGCTGACAAAGCTTTCCAAATCCAGCTGGTGTTGCTGAAAGAGCCACTGCCCTGCTCAGTCACATGCCCCATCATCTTGGGGTCGCTGGTGTTGGTGTCTCTTGACTCAAGGCTGTGTTTGGTAGAAGGGAGGGACAGGGTGGGAAAGCAGGTCTTCACTTGGTCACTGCCATGGACAGCTGCTCTTTATGTTTTACATGCAAGACACACAATTAGGGTCCTGGTTGCTTGGGGCTGTGGAGCCCCTTAATGGACTGTCCTTCGTGGGAGCAAATCTGGCTCCCCAAAGTGCATGGTCTGGGGAGCTTTGTCCTAAAGAGGACATTCAATGTCACCAGGAGAGGCTGTTCCTCCTTTGGGAGTGATGAGAGTCCATGCAAAGACCAGACATGAAGGAGAGGCCAGTATGGGGGCAAAGGGAGGCACGTGGCTGTCAGACATGGATGGAAGAAGATCAAGGTTTAACTATGTTACAAGGGCTTTCTGGTGTTTCCCAGTCTATATGTAAAAGTTTATCTGGTTAGTTAAAAACAAACCAAAAAAAAATTCCCAAATCCTTAAGCAACGTTTTTCATTGTCTTTGGTTTTAACTCTTTTGCCAGGATATCACATGGCATGGCTCTGGCTCCACTGTGAGCCACCCTCTGCTTCCCATCCCCAGGGAGGTGGTCTGTGAGCACATGTACACACACATACACACACACACACACACTTATTTTCCCTACATTTAAAGTCCCTACATTTAAACTGGTCAGCCTTGGACCAGTTTGTAGTATAAACAGCTACCAAAAGTGTTCTTGCAGGTGGTGGCATAGCAAAAGCTCTCTGGGTAGCAGCCTTCAGTTTGGAGGGCATTGGAGGTGAGTGTCCTCCTCCAGTCCAAAACCCAAAAGAGATCTACTGGGCTGGGACAGCTCTGGGAGAGTCCACAGTCTGAGGCAGAGGAAAGCATGTGGAACTGAAGGTGCTGGGAGCAGCCAAATCACCTCCCTGGCCCCTTTTCAGGTCAATCAAGGAGACAAAAGAAATTGAGGATGAGAAGATTATTTATTTTTCATAGATTTTTATAAAAAATAATTATCAAATACAAAAAAATAAAAATAGCAGCAGCCTCCGTTGTGAATAAAACCCTAAAGGGGACAAAAACCGCTCAGTGTCGCTATAGAAGAACAATATTTTGGTAGGTAGAAGCTGTCTGGTCATGAGAAGCACAAATGTCTATCAGCCAAGCCAGTGCCTCCAGTCCCATCCCCCCAGCTCCCCTGCCCACAAATCACAGTCCCTTCCCTGCACACACAGGTGAGGAGGGACAAGACCAGGACTTTTGTGCCAAAAGGGTAAAAATTGGCATCTAACCACACAGACATCCAGGTAATGCTGACACCAGGCAGGGAAGGGTTTGGCATGGCAAGATGTTCGGACTGTAAATTCTCTCCCTGTGTCGCCCTCATACCATATCCCCACTGTCCCTGCCTCTGGGAAGCTGCTGGGACCCCCACTCTTACCTCTGCTGAGACCCCTGGATCTCCCCTTCCCTGCACTGCTACAGCAGTATGGGCCGCCCAAGCTGCACCTCCTGGGGATGTTGGGCCAACTTTTATTTAAATTTCCTTCGTTTATCTGAGGAAGGGTTTTTTTACTGGAAAGTGATAACCTGTCAAAAAACTGCCACTATTTTCCCAGCTGACAGTGCATTTTGGGTGAAAACCCTGGAGTCCCTTGTGTATGATGGGTACAGCAATGTCAGCATGTCCCTGCTGCAAAAGGAGATGGGACCCATTGTCCCCCACCTCTCCACAAACCTCTCCCTAGACTAGGGCAGACAGGGACATTTGAGATCAGGAAAAGGCTTGGAGAAGGACAAGACATCTCCTGTCTGGATGCTGGGGGGGATGTCCAGCCACCTCTGTCCCTAGTCCTGTCTTCCAGTAAAGCAGAACCGTAGGAAACGCTTGACAAAAAAGAATAGGGGAGATCTAGTGGAAGCCAAACGACGCCTTGAAAATCCCCCGTCTCTCCACACCGTGTCACCCTCTCCCCACCATTCATTCACCAGACAAGCCCTGGCTTGGAGCTTGTCTCCAACAGCACCGTCCATGCGGGGTGGATGCAGGAGTCCCGTGGTCCCAGCCTGCAGCTGCACCCGGGGACACCAGGGTCTATGCTCCTGCTCTGTGGTCCCTTCTCTGTCTCTTCTCTTTCTACCCTTTTTCTCTGCCCCTTTACTGTACAAACCCATCAGTGATAATCCCAGACAGGGCCAGGAACCTTCCCTATTGCTCTCTCTGTGGGGCTGGGCCCCAGCTGTCAAGCTGAGCTTCTGGGAATCAGTTATGGGAGCAAGTTTCTTACTGGGCTTCTTTGGAGATTGAAATGAATCTGAAGATTTTCACTTGGTGCCTATGGGAGCAAGAGACTTGTGAAAGTCAGTGACTGTATGTCCAGTGTGATGGGCTAGGACATAGAGATAATACTATTACTACTACTACTAAAGAAAATTTCAGTGGGAAAAAATGATGCTCAAAGTCTCCTGACAGTTTTTTGGGTCCTGTCCTGTCATTACAGGGTCTGGGCTCCTCTGAGAACTGGTGACAGCACTGTTGAAATTCAGATGTGGGGCAAGAGAAGGATCACCTCATTATTCTTCATTCAAATATCACACAGCTGCTCTGGGTTGCCCACTACATCCCTCGTCTGGTTGGGTGTGCAGTGGCCAGGGTAGCAAGGCAGAGAGGAACCACCTTGGCCCTCCTGACCATGCAGCGATCCCCATGGGCACATGACCCTTCCCAGAGGGCTCTGAAAAAATGTGTGATCGATGCCTGTGGTGCCCCTTGAGTCTGTTGCGCTCACCGGGATGATTCAAGGGCAGAGCAGCATTTCTTCTCCACCCCAGATCCATGGCTCTAAGCAGAGCAAGGCTAAGCATTGGAAAATCCCAAGGACAAAACTTGGTGCCTGCAGGATGCCCAAATCACCTTGGGGTGGGAGCCTCCATGCCTGGGGAGCTGTCTCCTGGCAGGGCCTGGGTGTTTGGCTTCTCTCTCCGTCCTCCTTCCAGCTCCCTCTCAGCAAGGAAGGGGAAATTCCCTGCTCCTCCCGCCCCGACCTGTGCTTTTCCCAATGGTTTGTACTTCACAGCAGCATGGGTGTGTGACAAAGGATACCCTTTCTCAGCTTCATCAAGAGCAAAGAAAATATAATATATATTTATATATATATTATATATATGTATATAGATATAATTAAGTTTAAATATTTGCAGAGAGATCACAACTACCTCGACCTTGCTAAAAGAAGCCTGTACAGCAGAGGGGGGGTGAATAGTGACAAAATCCAGAGCATAGACAGACACCCAGGAGCGGGACCAGGACAAACATCCACGGCAGCACCTGGGCTCTCTGCGTGGATCCCAACCCAGACCCCCCGGCTGAGCCCCTGGGGTGGGTTTGGGAGGGAGCAGCGATGAGGGGGTGGGACCGCCCTGCCCTCCTGGGCTCCTCGGTGGCCTCCACCCATCCCCCGCGGGCGCAGTCGCCATCCCGGCTCTTCCACACGCCTCCTGCCCCCTCGCATCCCGCCGTTCCCCAGCGGCCCCGGTGCTGCCCCTTCGCTCCTCCGGCGCTCGCCTGACCGAGAGAGGCCCCTCCTGGTGCCACTACTGGTTCTCCTCGGCCGCCGGGTCGCGGCAAGTGCATTCGTCCTGGTCGCAGTCAGCAGCAAAGGGGATCACCTGGGGGGACCAAAGGGAGAGCTCAGCCTCTGCCTCGCGATCCCCGGCTCTCCGCACTCCTGCCCCTCTAGCCCAGTACAGACAGACAGACACTCTGGGCTGTGCCCTGTTGTTGGCATTGTGGAGACTGGCAGGCTCCATGCTCACTGAGAAATGGGCTCTGAGACAACCTGTGCCTGGCTGAGTTTTATTTGTAGCCTTTTCCCTTTGTTAGCTTGTGTTTCATAGGATCATAGAATATGCTGAGTTGGAAGGGACCCATCAGGATCATCAAGCCCAACTCCCAGCCATGCCCAGGACCCAGGAATCACACCGTGTGCCTGAAAGCATAGGCCAAATGCTTCTTGAACACAGACAGCCTTGGTGCTGTGACCACTTCCTTGGGGCACCTGTGCTCAAACACCCTCTGTGTGAAAAACCTTCTGATCTCTAACCTAAACCTTCGTTGACTCAGCTTCATGCTCTTTCCTTGAGCGTTGTCACTGGTCACTGTTGTTTAAAATTCTGGAGCCATGGGTCAGCATGAGTCTTGTGCCCCAAATGTCAAACCCTGGGAACAAGTCTCCCCTGGAGGGTGTAAAACACTCAGACTAGGCCTGGCAGTGGTAAGGCACCTCTAGATTTAACTTTTACTTTGGTCCCTATTAGAAAGCCCCCTTTGTCCATGTCTGAACCCATGAACTTCATCAAGCTACTCCTGACTCTTCTAGGCTCAGCAAAGCATGAGGGTAACATAACCTCATCATCTGCAGCTCTTGGAGGAGTTCAACCAGGTTCCCAGCTGCAAAGTTGGCCTCCACGCTACCTGATATGGAAGCCAAGGCAGGTGCATACAGTCCTTGTGCATTATGGATTAAGTAAAGCCAGGCTCTGTGAGCAGGAACAACCTTCAGGGGGACAGGCAGTGGGTTCATCCAGGGCTGCCCATCAGGTGTGCTGCTCTGAGAATCCCATGCAGATAGGGTGGCTCCTTGCTTTCTCTGCAACAACTGTATGTGGCTAAGCAAGCCTGTGTCACATTAGAAAGGAGGGAGGGCATCAACCAAGCATCTGACTCCTGGTTGGCAGTTACCCAGTCATGGGGCACGGGAGCTGAGAAAACAGTTTCCTCCAGTGGTTTTACACCCAACAAGCTCAGAGACAGGAGTTTTTCTTACTGTGGAAACACATTTCATTTTTCACAGCCTGGGTCAATGATGGACTGGAATGGAGATTTTGATGATCAAATTCTGTATTCCTGCATCTTAAGATGCATCTTATTCCTGCCTTAAGAGAACCTGCCTTAACAGAGATGTGCTAGAGGCTTGCTGAGGAGAAGATCTGGGACTTGTGGGGAATGTGAGCTGGATCTGGGTCTCATAAGATCCATGGAATCCTCCCACCCTTCACTGTGAACCTCTCCTTTATTTTGGCCGTGCCTTGCTCTGGGATGTCATGATGTCGTCGTGGGGATTTCACTCATCGCTTGCGTGTAAAGCTTTTTCTTTCCTATCTCAAGTGGATCTTCCCAGGATTTTATTTTTCCTTTTCTCTGTGTATGTATGTGTGATGAAAGGAAAAATGATTCAAGCTCCACAACAAAGATGAGAAGATCCAAATTCACATATTTTCGCAGTGAGAAATTATCTCATGCCCTATGATTTGTTTTTCTGTTGGACATGATTAGGAAGGATGGGCTGTGAATGCTGGATAGCAAGTTAGGTGGGAGGGAAGGTTGCGATGGGAGACAAAGAAGGGTCTGTACAACCCCAATGCCAAGTTGCTCCCTCTACGCTATTCCTCCCTCCTTCCCTCCCCAGAAGAGAGAGGGAAACACAGCCCATGCTGAACACCACTGAACCATACCAAAAATCCCCTGAGACAGCTCAGTTACATGACAAGGTGACTTCGGACTCACCATGTCTAGCACTACATCCTACAGAAGTCATTTCTTTGGGACTCATTTCCCAAAATGAGAGGGAACCCCATGAATCTCAGCAGGAGCTGGGCTGAGGTTTCAATCACGCTGGCCCAGGTCCAAACCCCGCTCTTAATCAGTGGGATGATGTCTATCAGCTTCATCTGGCTTTGGTTTAAAATCATGGGTTTGTTCTCCGTTCATGGGAGAATTGCACTGCAGGCTCGGTTCCACAGCCAGCAAAGCCAACGAGGAGAGCTAGAAGTCATCCCTTAATCCGAAATCCTGGCTAAGGCCGCAGAAGATGCTCTCTTACCTTCCTGGAGGATAGTGTGGAGGCGCAGCAGTCCCCACCGTCATACTGGCAGTATGCCCGGTTGTTGATGGTGTCGCACCAGCCGTCTGCTTGGAAGGGCTAGGCAGGGAAACAAGAATTTGTGAAAGGGTTGGTCAAAAACAGAAGGCTGCCCCCAAAAGTAGAGGCCCCAGGTCCTCAGCTAGGCCCCTGTGCCCACTTCTGCAATACACAACCCCCTCTCCAAAGCCAAAGGGCACCAGTTATCACAGCTAGTGTCGATGGGGATGGAGCAGTGGGTATTCTGAGGGCAGTAGCTAGAGGATCAAAGGATTGTGTCAGGAGTGTTAACTGGCACAATCAGCCATTCAGAAACCCATTTTATTGTTGTTTAGTTACATGAGTCATCTGATGAGAGAAGAGAAACAAGCAACTGGGGCTAAGAAGCAGCCAACAATGACCTATAAACAGCACCGTGTGATGGGTGCACCCAGCAACGTGCATGGGAATGAACTGTTCACTTGCAGTGAACCATCAGGAACGGTCAGCAGCTGAGTTTATTTGTCACAGATATACACCAGCATTGCCAAGCAACAACTGAACTAGGTAGCTGATGGAGAACCCATTCATTAACTAGGTGATTAGTAATGAAATGCTTCTTCTGCCTCAGGCTCTGTGATGGTGGCTACTAGCCCAGCAAGCATGGCCAACCTCCAGCAAGACTGCTGTCATCAGAATCAGAAAATCACAGAACGATTTGGGATGGAAGGGACCTTAAAGGTCATCCAGTTCTACCCCCTGCCATGGACAGGGAAACCTTCCACTAGACCAGGATGCTCACAGACCCGTTTGTGCTGGCCTTGGACACTTTCAGAGATGGGGCAGTGACAGCTTCTCTGGGCAGCCTGTGCCAGGGCCTCACCACCTTCACAGTCAAGAATTTGTTCCTAATACCCAATCTAAACACACCCTCTATCAGTTTAAAGCCATTCCTCCTTGTCCTATCACTCCATGCCCCTGTCAAAAGGCCCTCTCCAGCTCCCTTGGAGTCCCTTTATGTATTGGAAGGTAATTTAAGATATCCCCAGAGTCTTCCTTTCTCCAGACTGAACAGGACTCTTGGTAGAAACCTGGGCACCCCATCATTCATGGAAGCAGATGACCCATTTCATTGGATCTGATGGCCTCAAACAACAAATGAGCCGCAGAAAATACCCAGACTCAGCCTCTGATGATGGACACTCACCTGTAGCACCCCTAAAGCAAACAACAGCCACCTGAAAAACATCATTGCACTATGACTGCCCTGCATCCACTGTGCCAAAGCCAACACGTGGGCCTGGTGATTATACCAATAATTCACAAGAAAAAGCCATGCCAAAAACAGGGAACCAGCATGGCCTTTTGTCCTCATGACTCACAAGGAGCAGAAATGGGCTAAATGCAGGCTAGGCTCAACTTTAGGAAGTAGCAGCAGGGATTATGGCAAACCACCAAGTCTGGTCTCTGCTATCAGTTCCACAAGGCCCAGGCCAAATCCAGGCAGCCACAGAGTGATTGCATTTGCCTGGAAGATCTTGGAAGACCAGAAGAAAGAGCACATCTTCCTGCAGCTGGAAGTTGAGGCACAGTTGGTTTAGGTAACTCACTCAGAAACTAGAAAGCGTTTGACTACCATCATTGTTGCCACAAACCACGTCCAGAGCAGCCTAGGGTCCAATTTCGTTGAGACGACAGGGTTAACACTCCTTTTCCACTGAAAAGCATCACGTGTGTCTAAAATGAGGGTCATCAAAGAAGGTCTCTGAGCCTGGAAGCAGATTTGACCACTGGGAGGGCCAGGGCAGGGATGTCAGGGCTGGAGGGTGCTGGGATGCAGTCAGAGGACTGGCCAGGGCCACTACCAGGAGAGAGCTCTTCTGGGTGTGATTTGCTTTTGCAGCCTTACACACAGTGGAGTTTTTCCTTGAGCTTTGCTCCATATGTCATGACTCACTGGCAAAACAACACCCGTCGCTTCGGTAGTTTCCATACAATTATGGGGAGGTTTGCCCATCCCGGCTGCACAGGTCTGAAATGATTTCCAGATCTTGTGTGCAAGGTGGGGAGAGGAAAGAGACAGGGGCAGGATGGGGAAGGAGAGGCTTTCAGTCTCTCCCTACACCTATTAGGGCTAACTGCCCCCTCCTGTCAACCCACTGGAGCCCGTACCCCACCCTAAACAAATACAGGCTCCTATGGCAACACTTGTTGGGGAAACTTAACAACTCATGCTCCAAATTACATTGGAAAAACATATGAAGGAAAAATAGAAAATGACTAATTGGACTCAAGGCTCAAGAGATCCAGGCACAGGGTTTGGGGACTGCTGTCCCTGCTCCTTGCCTAGTGTTTGGAGAACACCGTGACTCCTGTGCCTTTGCCTTGTTGACAATCTCCAGCTGGTTTCATCTTTGAAAGCAGAAAGAGCAAAGTAAAGAGCTAGTGGGTCACCCTCAAGGGAACAGGAGACATACATCAGTCTCATTTTGGCCTTGCAAAAACCACAGCAAGAGAGGACACAGGCAATGTGTCTCTAAGAGCAGGTGATTGAGAGAGGAAAAAAACCCATACAGACTCTGTTCAGCCTGTGCTTGAGACATGTGGCTCTCCAAAAATCAGTGCCCATGATGAGAGAAGGGAGGTTTGCCCAGGTCGGCGACTCACAGAAACACCTGATGATATTTTAAGATGCTGGCAGGAAAAAGGAAAACACCAATGCCAAACTGTGCCACACCTGGATGTGATCCAGGGAAATGGCCAGCTGCATTTCAGCCACCAGAAAATATGCATCCTCCAGAGAAAGGGCTGGTTGAAACGTCTCTTACAAATGGGGACAAAATGAATAAGGTGATTGCTGCAACCACTCCACGGTAAGTGACGAGTGCCACCGAAGCAGCTGGGCTGAGTCAGCGAATCCCCCCGCTCCCACCATCCATCTTCATTGTTTGTTCAGACAGGAGCTGCAGCGAGGCAAGTGTTAGCACGTGGAGGTGCAGCATCTGGCACTGCTGGGCCCGAGCCCTGAGCTGCCGGCACGAAAATAGTAACCACGAATCAAGTGCTTGGCAGTTTAAATAGGCTAAAAAAACACAGGCTCTCAAAGCTGGGAACAGGCATGAATGAAAAGAGAAACAATTAAAAGGGGGGAAAAATAGAGGAAAAATATTGCAGGCAAAAGAGGGGTGAGAGAAAGGACTGGTTAGATCCCAACACATTCGGGCAGAAGCATCTCTGGGGCTTGGTGATGCTTTTTCTCTCAAGGCTACCAGGAGATACCGTACAGGGAGCAGTGTCTGTGCACAGTATTTTTCCACAGTGCTTGTGGAGTCCCTGGGCTGGCTCCCTCCCTAGGGCTGGAGTCCTGCACAGAGTGGAGTCCTCAGTGCCATCAACAAGGCAAGCAGGGTCCAGGCATTTTTCTCCTAACCCACCTTATGTGTAGGTTGATTCAGTGTGAAAGAGCATGAAAGGGTGCAACAAATGAGGGAAAGGTGGATCATGAAGACTAAATCACAGATCCCATCAGTGTCATACATATTTTGGTGCTGCATCATGGGTGTTTGATAAACATTATTTCCCAAGAATGCAGGTTTGGCTCTGGCTGAGCAGACCTGAAGGCTCAGCACGTTGCTTTTGGTCACTACCTCTTCTAGGTGCTTCAGAGAAAGGGGGGGGAGGAGGGGGGAAGGAGAGGGAATTTCAGCATTTATCTGGCCAAATGTGTAACCAAAGAGCTGAAAGACTCTCCTGCTTTGCCACTGAGCGGGGAAGTGCTTGTCAGTTCTATCTGCCCACAGCCATTGAAAACCCAGATCTTAACTTTCAAGGAGCCAAGTCTAGCCTTCAGAAGCAAAATGTTTTCTCCTAGCCTGGTCCTTGGCTTTATGACTGTGCTGATCCATGCAAGGAGGGTACATAGTTTGCTTTCTAAGTCAGCATGTCCTTTCATTCTTTCCTTTGGGAATTGGCATTCTGAGCATCAAGCTCAGACGCTGAGACAACCATGTGTGTCCCTGCAGCTGAGGAGGTGCAGGTGTCTTCAAGGGAGCCCCAAAGAAACAGGGGAACCACCATTTCAGCAGGGAACATAGGCAGGGACCAGCCCTGAAAAAGCTGCCCCTGCCCTCAGACCCACACCCTCTGCATCAGCTTCACTGCTGTTAATTCTGCTCTTGTGACAGATGAGTTATAAGTGGTGGAAAGATCAGTTGGAAACCCCAACCCTTTGAGGCAGGGGTGAGATCAGCCCAAATCAGGACTCACAAAACCGCAGGACACAAACCTGAGTTGCCCCAAGCATGAACAGGGCTATGGTTTCACGGGTCTAAGATAGGCAAGAGAAGCCACATCCCAGGTGCAATGTGCTGCCTGTGACAGGAAGGAGCAGGCAGGAATGTGTAAGGAAAGGAAGGTGGGAAGAGACTGCAGCAGCCCTTGGCCAGGGAGAGGCAGAGGGCAGCTTCTCCCTGCTGTATGCCTTCCCTTCCTCCCCACCTCATCTACTAGCCAAGATATTCCTTAAAGCTCTGGGAGGTCCCTGGGAGGACTTGAAGAGTGCCCAAAGCCTTGTTAAATGTCTGGTTCACTTAAAGCACCAATACATCCACCACTCCAGCTTGGGTCTCCAGAAATTTCCCTTCCCATCCCTGGCCCAACATCCCTCCAAACTGCTGTTCCCCTACAGAAAACTGGGGCTGGTGTTCCTAAGGCCACAGACATGACAGGAGCTGGTTAAAGTGATGCTATAGCACCATGTCCCCAGGATACATCCCTTTCCTTACACACACTCACGCTGGTGAGGCAGGAAGCCCGGCCATTCTTGGCTCCCCCTGCTTGCCCAGGGAAGTTGACTGGGAATGCAGACTGTGGGAGGAAATGACAATGTTCATTGTTTGGATTAAATATTTTTCTTGGCCCTCTCTCTGTTGCAGTGTGTCTTTTATTTTTTCTCTCCCCCTCCCTTGACACCCCAAGCACATTCACTTTCCCTCTCTCCTTTCTGAGGCTCTCCAGCACGAAAGGAGGAAATCAGCTCTGAAAAACACAGGGAGGGACAAAGAGGGAATAAGGCTGGCTTCTGCTCAGAAAGTCTTTTGGGATGCCTCCCTTCCCTGAGCCCCCCTGAGCACACTCTACCTGGCTAATTGCAAAGAGGGAGGCAGAGTGAGCATCATTCAGAGGAAGATAACGCTAGAAAATTTAGGAAGAGGCACCTGGGACCAAGTGGCCCGAAGAAGAGAAAAAAAGAAACAAAATTCTTACAAACCTAGTGCTTCATTCCCCATTTTCATGTCTTCCAGTTTCTGTCCCCTCAGCCATCCCTCCATTCCTTTTGAACCATGGCAGCTGTCCCTTGGAGGCACATGCCTTTAGGATGGCTTGTTGGGGACATCATGGGTCTCCCTCTCCACCTTAGACACATCCAGAGAGCAAAATGGAGGAATTCCAATGGCTTCTGAGCTTTCACGTGTCCACAAGCCACTTGTCAGTTGAGCAGACAGATGGCTTTCATCACAGCTCAGGTCTCCAAGGAACTTCTCCTCCAGCTCCAAAGTCGTCCTTCCCAGGTCTCGCTAAGGAATCAGAGGCTTGTTGCTTGAGGAAGTTTTCCATATACCTGAAGGAACACTTCAAGAAAAGGCTGAGGGGCCAGAAGGCAGCATCCTGCTATTTGGCCCATGTACCATCACTGGTACTGCTGTGCCCAGCTCCCAACAGTCTCAGTATGGAGCTTCAGGACAATGGGACTCCCTTGGATTGGGCTTCCTGCAACATCTGAGCCATGTTTGAATCAGTCTGGGCTGAGTATGGACAGAATTGGTGTCTGAAGAAGGATAGAGAGCACAGAGGTGAGGCAGCTGTTTGATCTCTAGCCTGAATGCTGCTGTAGATGGCCATACTGGGAGAGCAGGTCTGGCCATCTTGGTGTCTGAAGGTGCTTCTTTGTCTCAGGTCAGGATTTGGCTCAGACATTATTCTGCTGCAGAAAAAAACACGTGAGGCTTTGGGCTACTGAACGCGGAATGCATTTATCCCCGTCCAGCTCTGCACTATGCGCTCCTCAGGGACCTCCTGTCTCAGCAGACAGCCATCTGGAAAGGGCTTTGCACAGTCCATGGGAACAAGAGGAAAGAAGGGAATGGAAAGCTGGTATAGATAAACACCACATCAGAGCAGGTCATTGCTTCCATAAAAACATCCATGTTCATTATGTATTCATGGTGAGGTCCTTGTGTTTTTTACACCTTGATCTCACTGCTAACAGAAGAAGAAAAACAGAAGCAGGAAAGAACAGGCAAAGGGGAGCAGAGGAAGATGCCAGTAGTGCTCCTGGCAAGCACGGAGGCTCCCAGAGATAGTCCCCAGCACTCACCATTCCCAAGGACACCGCTACACACACACAAGAGACCGCGAGCACCAGCCTGCCATCCTGCCCTCAGCAGCTCGCCTGCAGCATGGATCAGATCTCCTGCCAAGCCATTTGTGCAAAATATGTTGCAGGATAGAACGGGTTATGGAAAACAAGCCCTGAAAACCACAAGGGCCTCCTGACCCACTTGTATCTGGTTTCTGCCAAGTTCTTGTTACAGATCTTAAACAGAAAGAAAAACAATGTACAAGGGATAAAGGAGCTGAAGGGGAATGAGTAGTCATGCTGGAAGAGCAGTTGGCTGGGCTATGCTTGGGGATGTTTGTTTATTATCAGAAACGACTCATTGATTTTTATTTCAGCGGGTGCCTTCAGTGGTTTTCCACTCCCTCTGTATCACCAGCTGCACAACTGTTGACCGCTGGGAAAGGGAAAAGTGGGACATAGGTGGGGATGGAGGGATGGCACCTGAGCTCGAGAGGGCAGAGAAGCAGCCATAGGTCAGGGTCAGGGCATCCCAAGTGCAGGGCTGGTGGCACAAAGTGGCTTGTGGAAGCTGCCACTACTCTAGGACTCCACCAGCACTAGTGGTGTGCCTGGATGCTCTAAGTCCTGCCTGTGCCAAAAGACCCCTATGTTTCAGAGTCCTGTGAGCCTGTCCCTGCAGGTAAGGGAGGGATGCCTGTCCCCTATCCTTGCACTGTGCTGTTGTGGGATTATTTTATTTCCTTCTGCTTCATCTCTTAAGAAAATGAGGCTTCTGCAATCACACTCGACATATGTGCATGGGACAGAGATCTTCTCACTGTTTAGGAAAAGTATGCCTCAACTGAGATTTTTGGAAGAGAAATAGATTTCTCTGGGCTCATCCTGGAAGGCTATATTCCACATCCCACACTAAGCAACCTGCACAGCTATTGCCAAAAGCAGCGTGAAAATGTACCCAGTAGGTATGTAGAGAGTTCCTCATCTTGCCTTCCACCTCCCCAGCAAGAAGGGCTTTGTCTTCACCATTCAGGGGTGAGGTTTGACCCAGAAGTGACCACTACCCACAGTCCCTGCTCCTCGTGCACCCCCACCATCTGCACTAAGCCTGGTGGAAGATACAGCTTGGTCCAAGAGGTGAGAGAGTGATGATGTGAGAATCACAAGAGTGTGAATAAATTCTGGCCATGCTGCAATACCTGATTATTCTGTAGAGTCTCTTTGGAGAGACTGGGGTGCCTGTAGTCCTTATTGCCATAAGTACAAAAGAATCTTTCCTGGAGTGGAGCATTCCGCCAGCATCATGTTTCTGACCACTTACCTGTGCTGAGCTTGGCCAAGGTACAGAATCAGAGACCCTCAAGTCTGGGATGAGGGACAACCAAGGACCCCCAGTCCCACTGATGTGGAGGAGCAGAAGCAGTAATGCTTTGCCCAGGGAGTGAGTTGCACCCTGTCTCCCATCACATTAAAGCACAGTGGTAAGAATGAAGGTGAGACTTGACATTGCCACTATTGCATATGCCTTCAAATGGGTTAATTCTGACTGACAAATGCTGGACACAAGCCACAGGTGGGCCTAGGAAGGGTTTTGTGCATGTTGGTGGGAAGAGCCAAGGATCCATTGGAGTCTGTGGCTACCTGTTGGATGAAGAGACTCAGGAACCACAAGCACACTTCAATCCCTATTTCACCATTTCTATTGTAATACCTCAGGAAAACCACAAAACAGGGAACAGATTAGTGTTTTACGATCGTGATAATATGACCAGCAGCACATGCGAGGGCAGCAAGACCTTGTCCTCATGCACGGAAGACCTGAGAAATTCCCAGCAGTTCATGCTCACAACAGCATTCTGGTATGTCCCATCTTCAGCCAGGGTGTGAGGCAGGGACCTCAAGCCAAGGTCCCTTTTAATTAACCCTCTGTTACTTGCACATAATGATAATACAAAGCTGGGGGTGACGACAAGGTCAGCACATTGCACAACGTGTGGGCTGCCCAAAAATCCTGCCCACATTTTCTGTGATCACTGCAAGAGCAAACTGCCCTCCTCTGAGTGCATTTGAGCAGGACAGTGGTGGTTACCCCACTGTATGAATAACACTGGGTAAAACTCAATAAAAGAAAGGAACTTTTTTGCACCTAAACCACAGCTACAGTGTGAATCACAGGAGCCTCTGCAGTGGGAGATAGAGAGATGCAGGGGCTAGGGTTAGACTAGGAGGGGCTCCATAACAGCCATGCTCAGGCACAGACTTTTGGATCGTGGCAGTAATAGTCCAAGGGAGTAACCTAGATCGCTGTACCTGCTGTCTCCTCTGAAGTCAACAGCCTCAATTGCTTTAGGGTACAGGAAGAGGATATATCAAAGGTGGCCATCTCAGGATGGCTAGGAGAACGTGCCCCAGGTACTAAAAGCACCCCCCTGACAGCAGCCGAACACACCACCAGGACCAAAACCGCCTCCTCCCAAAGCATGGTGGGGAGGAGGGGTTTCTCTTCTCCTTCACTCCCCTCTCCCCACAGCCTCAAGCCCCCTCCCTTGGTGCCGCCATCTGTTTTTCTACTGATGGCAGGGGACGAGTTGTTCCGCTGGCCCTCGAGAGGCAAAGCGCGCTCGGCGCTAACTCGTATTCCTGACGGGCTCCTGGAAGGGATTGCATCCCTCCCTTCCTTCCTCCCTCCCTCCCTCGCCGAAATATGTGCCTCGTTGCTCCGGCACTGGAGAACTTGGCAAGGCACAGCGAGAGAGCGGGAGGCAGATGGACGACCAGATTAATGGAAAGAGAAGGGAGGTGAGGAGAGAAGTGAGAGGGACGAGCCGGCAGCTGATCCACTGCCAGCGCAGGGTAAATATGAACGAGAGTCCCTCTAACACCATTGCACGGTGACCTGGACTTTCCAATGTGAGGCAGAGCTCCAGCTGGGGCTGGGAAGGTTGAGTCTTGGCTACTGCTCCCATGCCCCGGCCTGAAGTGACTCCACCAGACAGAGACGGTACGAGCTGCCAGGTGGCCTGGATTTCTCTTATGTAGGGTTGTTCCCTTCTCTGAGGCATCCAGAAGAGAAAGCTTCCTGATCCAACACACACTTGGCAGTCAATGGAGAGACAACGGAATCTCCAGGGGGTGACTCAGACCTGAGGTGACATGGACAGTCCACTGGAACAGCATTTCACTGCCCGGTGGATGGCAGAGTCCAGGCTCTTAAAGGAGGTCTCTCCATTAAGGAGGAAATGAGGAGGAACCTGAGACTAAGATGTCCCATGGGCATGGCCAGTGAAGCTCAACTGTGTGTGTGTGGAGGGGGGCATCATAGAGTGAGGACAAATTCCAGGTTATATTCCATCTCTACCCTGCTCCTGCTGTCCAATGCCTCCATATCCCTCAAGAAATTGGGCTCCAAGCCCCTAGGAACTGCAGTGCTTTTGGTCAGAAGGATGGGTTCTGGAGAAAAATAGGAAGGAGGATAGAAGCCACAGATGAGGTGGAAACAACACTCAGGGCCTTTTCTGTGGTCAAACAGAGAGACTGACAACAGCTCCCTTCTTCCCAGTGCCAAGCAGCAGCTCCCAGAGTAACACTTTGAATGAGGCACTTTTGGTAATATGGAAAGACAATGACTACTGTAAAACACAGGTTAAAAAAAAATAGCTACAAAAATTCGGATTATTGGTCCAATCTTAACAACTTGCAGCACTGTAGCAGAAAATGCAGTGAAAAGAATAATCAAAGACACATATGGGAGAGGTGATGAAGAGGAGAACAGGGAGGAGGCTGCAAGCTATATCAAAAAGCAGAGCATCAGGGGGAAAGAAACTATCTGAGGATCAGTCTTCATTAGTGTTACAGTGAGTGACTGTGACCTTAAAAGTAGGCCTGCACTGATGAAAGTGCTAACGAGGAAGAAGGCACTGTTCCACAGAGGGGGATCAGGATATCTAACAAAGAATTAGATGACCTGAAGGACTAGAGAGAGAAACAAGATGACGTTCACTTGTATAAAATTGAAGGGCAACCTCTTGTACTGATGGCAAAACATCTGCTGTTAGCTTGGCACTCATCAGTTGGAAACAAAGGAGGTAGAGAAAGATCTGGGTGTACTTGCTGACCTCAGGATATCTGAGCTGCCAGACTGATGCAACTGCAGAAACAACAGATATAGTCCTGTGTCCCATCAAAAGAGACATTTCCAGCACAAGGAAGCTTTGCGCAGGGCTTTGGTGAGACCTCAGATGGAAGAGTATGTACTGACTGCTTGGTCATTCCTGATGAAACATTAATTGAAAGCAGAAAAACCATTAAAAAGTCCACAGAGGTGATGGAGCGTATGGACTCTCTCCATCTTCTGGTGGGACACTGCAGGATTTTGGCTTGCTTAACCTCCTGTATGCCAAGAGTGCTGTCTAGAATTGCTTTCTAAAAGTAGGGGCTGACAAGCAAACAGGAGCAGAAAGAGATCATGTTGACCATGTGCATGTTTGGGTGGCTGATGAGAAGACAGTGACTGTTACAGGGAGATGCTGGCACTTCAGATAGCCAGTGTCTCCCACAAGCGCAAACAAGGTGGCTTTTTTCATCATTCCCTAAAGCATCTCACTGAAGACACAGACCCAAGGCGAGGTGCAGGAACCACAGAGGAGGAAACACTGGAGTAAGTCCGGTGTACCTGAGCCTACGGGAGCATCAGCATTCTGTCCTCTGAGCCACATAGGAAGAGAAGATGGAGCATCTTATACCTCATCTGCTATTTTTTGGAAGGATCAACTCTCAGAGAGCACAAGGAGAAGTTCTCCCCTGCTAGCCGAACCACCACAACCATCTGGGCTGCTCTTCCACATAAGCCATCCCACTTCAAATACATTACCCCAGATCTAAGCTAAAAGATGTGGTTTAGAAGACTTGGAGCTCCCAAAATGCTGGAGGATCCATCACTAACCTCTGGTACTCAATCACCAAACACCTCTCTAGAACACAGCACCTCATTCCCCTAACTTTTCTGACTGGGTCCTGCAGTAGACACGCACAACACAGCCATGAGTTTGGGGAATAAGTGCTGCACCTTCTGGAGACCATAAGATTTCCTTCCTGGGGATGTGCCCCCTGCAACATTGCCCTTTCTCCCACACTTCAGCTGACAAAGAGCTGAGCTAGGCAGAACTGGGCAGCAAAAGCAACCATTCACATTAAAATCAGCACATAAAAAAATATCATCAGCAAAACCCAAAGCTATTTTTGGTGTGCAAACTCCATTTACATTTTCCTTTTTGGTAAAAATCCCAAATTTTCAGCATACAACATTCCAAAATTCCCCCACTTTTTCCTTTTATCCTCAATCATAATAACAAGTAGTGCTTGACAAAGACTGCCTATTTTTAATTTCCTTTCGAACTGACTCCAGGCTGCCTATGATTTTCTCCTGCCTGGTCATTATTCAAAGCAAAATGAGTGGCTAACCAATTTCTGCAAGGAATTCTTTGTCTGCAGATTCTTCAGGAGCAGTTTGTTTTGCATGTACAAGGCTGGAAATCCTGGTTGTTTGGGTTGGACACATGAGTCACACAGGGCTTTTCTGGACCAGTGTTACTCTAGAACTGCGGTTCTGGTTAAGGAAATATTCCAGCTTGGAGTCAGCTCAGGTTTTTGGGGGATACCCCTTGCCAGTGAAATCCTTTTGCTAGAATATTCTTCCCAGGCTGGCCAAGAAGAAGCAGACAAGGAAGGAAATGGGTTATTGTGCAGCTCTTGCTCCCCAGCATCGTCCTTGCTGCAGGGGCATTGTACCCAAGGATGCTTTCTCTCTTGTCTCCACACATCCAGCAAGCCCTGGCCCAGCTCAGAGCAAACACGAGGATAAGGCCATCTGTCTTTGTGCTGGAGCAAGTCTATTGCCAGGAACTCTCCTGCAAGGAGCAGGCAGCTGGCGCTGGGGACAGGGAGGGCTTACCTCACACGACTGGATGCAGTGAATGACGGAGGGGTCTGGATACCACCGCAGCCTGCCCGTGCACACAATGTTCTGGAGGGGAAGGAGGAGAGAGCTGTTAGCTGAGGTGGCAGAGGGAAGGAAACAGCCACCAGGGCTTTCTGGAGCTAGAGGGTCTCCTACAACACTGCATTACTCATTGTGGGGCAGAACAGCAGGATCCTCCACGCACTCAACAAACCCAGGGCACCTGCACCTGGATCACCCACAAACAAGAGTATGTGGCTCAAGGGAGAGGCCAGACATGCACATGTGTGTATATGTAGATGTATATTGGCTGGACTTGGAGGTCGTTTCCAACCGTAATGATTCTGTTTCTATATTGGTACAAAATTGGAATAGGACAAAGAAAGATGGCAGGGACCACCGGAGAAGTGGGGTTTGCTGGCGGTGCCAACACATGGTTTCTGACTCGGCCAGGAGCTGCTGCTACTGGGGGGAAGCTACAACAGGCTGGAGTCTGCCATCACCCCTCTGTGTGATGCAGGATTCACCAGCTCCTTGCTCATACAGAAGGGGGCTCAGCCAGTCATCACTTGGTGTCTGCATCAATTTACACCTGCTCAGGCTCAAAAAACTGCATCCTGGAAGCAGACCCCAGACCTGACCTGAAGCAGATACACCAGTCTCACGGTCGCTCTGAGGTTATCTCTGGTATTTATGAGGCACAGACTCAGCTGTTGCAGCCAGATGGACACAAGAGTGAGATGTGAAGGGCTCAGTTTCACGGCCCTGGAACACCCTGGTCCTGCTCATTCAGCTGGGGTTTGTGGGGAACACTCATAATTACACAGGGGGAAGAAAAGCCCCACCACACATGCAATTTCCTCCTTGTAAAGCTCAGGCAGGCTTTGAAATCTGAGGCCCCATAAAACAGCGTCTGGCCTGTGAAAGTGTCCTAGGATGCCCTTCACAGCACGGGAGTCACACAGAGGGGTAGATGTGTTTTCTCCCAGCCTTCTGTTTGACATGTGCAGTGGCAAGCAGACCAACTTCAGCATTCCCAGGTGGCATATGTCAGCTAGGGATGGGGCAGCTCTGCCCACACAGACCTGCTGCAGGTCCTTCTGCTGCTTCTTTGGTTGAGGCCACACGGGGACTGGAGCAGGATGAGGTACTGGCCATGCTCAGGCAGTGCTGAGAGGGCACACCCAGAGGGAGCCAGGCTGATGGGGCAGAGGCTGAAGATTCTGGCTGAGCTCACTAATTCCCATTCAGCCCAGAGGATCTGTGCATCTCAGTCTCATTGGGGTGTTTTGCTCGTGGTTGTTGTGCAACTTGGATGACATTTTAGTATACTCGTATTCCAGGCTGGGAAATAAGGACAGAGGAACAAACCTGCTCTGATGTGGGATTCAGTGAATCAGACCTGAAAGTAGAACAGGACTGTGCCCTCCCTGAGTAGTCTCTGCAGTTCCCTCTGTTGTTTGCCCCCTCCTCTACATCATTTCAGGAGCATGGCAGCTCCCTGGACAGCAAACTCTTGGACACTTGGGGACAAAGCAGGGAGCAGAGACAGAAGCCAGGGCAGAGAGGAAAACAAGATGGTCCAGGGAGAGAGCTCCTGGCAAGGGGCAGTGCTACTTCTTAAAATAACATCTCCTCTCCCTTCCCCTCCTCTCTGCAAAATGCCTCCTTTGCACGAAAGCCCACAGTGGTGGTGAAAGGGAAGCCAAATGCCACTGCCTCAATGGGCCAAGCCATCTGATCCCTCAAAGGCAAGGACTCCTTCCAAGGCTCGTGCTTAACCATCCCACACGCCCCANCCGGCAGCTGCTCGTCGTGGGTCTGATTCAAGGCGACGTACAGTAGTATCCACAGGCACAATGCTGGGCCTCCTGCGGGTTCCCAGGAGGAGGGGAAAGCGTTTGGATGGGAGCACTGGCTCCTGGGAAGATTGTTTGCTTTTCTTTGTTCCACCTCCTTCCTTATGTGTCTCGTTTTTATTTTAAGAAATATTACCCCAGCAGAGCTGCCTTTTGGGAAAGTTGTGCCATGAGGATCCAAACTATTTGAGCTATTTGAGCTGCTTTGCCTACAAAATGAGTAAGAGATGGGGAGGGAAAGGCTCCCCTGTTCCAGCAGCAGAGGCAACCGGCTTGGCCAGTGGGTCCTGGCAGCCAGAGACACCTTTCAGCTGACAGTACCCTGCCTCCTCCTTGGCAGGGAGATGCCTGCCTGGGGCTGCATCTCTGCTGCCAGGTAATTGGGGACCCAGGCTTATGCCGTGCCAGGGGCGGCTTTTGCTCTCCCAGCACACTAGCTGACAATAAACACCAGCTTAGCAGGTTTAGGCACACAGCACGTCCTGAAAAATCAGTGGGATTCTTGCATTAAACTTCATTTATTGCGGTACCCTTCAAGTCCTTGAAAGCTGGCTTGGGAGCTGGTAACTTACGCTGAACTTTGGTACGGGAGAGCAGAAGGCCGTGCAGTAGCATCAACTGCTTGTCTTTCCAAGTCTTACCCTTCTTCACCCAAGGCAAAGAGATTTTGGGTTAAAACAAGATAGAGAGGAAGAGAGCTCTGCTCTGTGCTGCCAGCAACCCCCTGCTAGAGCAACCCACCTCCCCTCTCACCTGGACTCTGGTGGGCTGCAGCCGGTGATCCATTGTCTCAGCAGTGATGTTTTTGGGCAGTATGACAGGGTCACTGGGAGGGATGACACAGGAAGGTGTGCACACAGCACCTGTGGGAAGAGAGAGCCTTGAGGACCTCACCAGGAACCAGGAAGTGATGTTTTACAGAGGGAACCAAACCCAAACTTGTAGGCTCATCACTGAGGGTACTAACAAACCTAGAGGGGATCCTTTTCTTCCCAACTTGGAATAGCAATTCCTTCTCCAAATCCTGAACTCCCCAAGAGCCTACAGGGGTTGTGCCCAATTCCCTTCTCCTAGATGAGAGGAAAACTGAACATGGCCTAAGGGATAGATTCACACATTGATGGTAGGACATCCATTCTAGCATGAAAATAAGTCTGGTCTGGATGCTATGGGATGTTTGTAGACATATTAGGAAGCATCTTTCATATTTTTTTCTACCTTGCAGAATTCCCATTGCCTTCTCATGACCCAAGGAGGAAAAAAAGCTGCAAAAATCACCTTGGAAAACTAGCCCTAACCCCAGCCTCTCACCGGGTTTGTCCAAAGCTTGACCTTAGCAGTCCCTGCCATTGGACCTGCCTCAGCCTGGTCTGATCATACTGGGATGACTGGTGTGTTTGCTTCAGAGTGACATAGGCTTTGCTCAAGCATCCTGTACAGAGGGATGCCAGATAAGATGCAATGACTGTGGCTGAGTGTTGAAGCTTTTTCTGAAAGCACAAAGCAAACAAATCCTGCAGAAAGAAATGGATGATGTGGTCCCTCATCTGGTGAAAGTGCCCTGTTACACACAATTGTCACTGCAGCTTTTGTGGCTTTTATCTAGGACATGTCACATTAACCCCACGAAGATCAGCAGTAGTAGCAAGTGGAGGGCTACAGATCATGAAAATTACTGTAAAGGACTGGGTTTGTTAAGAGTCGAGTCCCTGCTGCTTCTGAAAAGAGAAGTACTTATGCTGGAGCCAGCTTTAACTTTGTGTCTCACCCATGAGTACAATCAGGGCATAAACAAGGCTAAAGCAATCCTTGACTTTATGTTTAGAAAGAGGATGGAAGAGAAAACAGGATATTTGTCACAGATTGGATGGGGACTGGTAAAAGAAGAAGAGTCACCATGACCTTCAGCACTCTGGGAGAACTGAATCAATGTAAAGTTTGGCTTTCATCTGCCCTCACCTATGCCATGCCCCTGCTCACACTTGTATTCCACAAAGTTCAGCTCTGGGGGTGGTGGGCAGGTGCCTTGCAAGCTCTCACACAGTTTGAACTCCTCTGTCCACGAGCCCTCCTTGGTGCAGATGATGGGAACCTGGAAAGCACAGGGAGAGCAGCCAGGGTTACTGCTGGCAGTGTCTGGGCTTACCCTGCCTGTGCACTGCCCACCCAGGGACACCACAACGCAAGGACCCCCCCACCTGCCAGCAAAGTCCAGAGGAGAGGTCCCCGGGGCATCTGAACTGCAGCAATTGTTTTCCAGCTGCTGATGGATCCCACCAGAGGGAATCAACCACAGTTCTTTTGACAAGACCCTTTCAATGAGCTGGATAAGACACCTGGGTGGAAAAGCTGGCAGGCAGCAGCCTCCATCTCCAGGGAAGTCCCTTGGTGAGCAAAACTGCAGCAGCAAGGCTGCCTATCATCCAGATGAATGCATTCACAGCAGGCCTCAAAACCCATTGGAAAGCCGCTGTTTATGCTTTCTGACCCTTTTCACCCAAGGTGAGCCAGCTTGCTTAGGACCCCTGTTTTCCAGATATGTCCCCAGGGAGCAGGTGAGCATCCTCAGGTACCAATGCACACTATGCTGGCTGGTGGCCAGCAAGAAGAGCTTTGAGCTTCCAGAGAACCTACTTTTTGGTGGTAAAAGTGCATCTGGCTTTGGGGGTGGTCAAACAGCTGGTCTGCACAGCAGGGCATGGGGAGCCAGGTGCTCTGAAAAGCAAGGTATGTGGTCAATCCCTGCTTCTCCCCCAGACACTCACCTGCTGTCCTTGTGGCTCACAGTTGAGGACACACTGGCTGTCCAGCTCGAAGCCCTGGGTGCAGTTGTACATGCCCTCAAAGACAGGAGGTGGGGGCTCGCAAACCACAGGGACGCAGTGACCCTCTTCCCACTGCCCACTCTCCAGGCACTGGACCTTCAGGAACTTCCTGGGGAAACACACCAGACTGGGCTGCAGCACCCCGAACATGCCCCACTTGGGCATGTACCAGGCATCCCACAGATGTCAGGAGCAGCCCAAAAACTTTGCTCTTGGAGCACCATCAGGCCTACTTTCCCTCACCAAACCTCACCTCACCAGGTTCTTTCCAAGGGTGCAGCAATTTTGATCTAGGAGCACTGGATGCTTTTCCCTTGCACTCACCACCCCCTGCTCCCCGCCTCTTGTGGTGCCCGTAAACCGTTCCTCTCTGTCCCACTGCTCCTGTGGGTCCTGGGCTGCTTTGTCCCAATGCCAGGAGCTACATAGTTTGCTGGATGAAGTTTGCCTCCACCGGTAAACCTTCTGGCCTGTGCCCAGCTACTCCCGAGGCTCCTCTTTGTACTCCAGCCAGATCTGTCAATCCTGCTCTCACCGAGGGGTTGCTGTGCCACAGCAGACCAATGCCATCCTGTGCTGCTACAACAGCACAGCACAAACCACTTGCCAAGAAAAGAAAGAAAAAGTCCAGGAGCAGAGCCCACCCACTTTTCAGTCTCTCGTCCTCGGCAGCAATAGAGGCACCACATCTTTTACACAGGGGCATCAAGAGTAGTGAGGGGAATGTAGTCACTGCCTCTCAAAGGCGTCCCCACCAGGCCTTGCCTCCCCCAAATCTGATTGAACATTTTGCTCTGCCCAACTCGAAATGTGAGCAAAGGCACATCCCAAGAGGTACTAAGGATGCCCAGGCCCTCAAGTAGCATTTTCCCCTTCCTGAACTTCCCAGCACACAGGGTGTGATCCAGCTCTGTGACTTGCAAGGAACGAATCACTGGAGATTATGGAGTTAGGTGCAAACTGGTGTTGCAAAGTCTGACTGGAACACCGAGCAAACTCCTCTACAAACCAGGACCATCCCAGTCGCATTCTACTTCTCTCTCCGCCCCTGGCCACTGGGCTATAACAGATGTGGTCACTGCACCTCCCTGTTGCTCTCCAAATTGTGTCAGAGGCCTTTTGGCGAGGAAGGCCTGGGGAGAGGGGTTGAGCATAGGGAGGACACACTGAGGCAGCTGCAGTTTGCACAGGTGCAGCCTGTGGTTTGCAGCCCCATCATCCTCACCAAGGCTCCTTGTTTTGATGTGGTGCTGAAATGACCCAGCTCTGTGCATGGCCTCTCACACCTCTTCACTGACCTGCACCTCTCCTAGACCACCTTGATCTGAAGGCTCACCCCACCTCCAACATCTATGCAGCGACTTCAAACACAGCTAGCCTGGGCTGACCCCAAAGTAGATGGTGGCATGTGGGCGACTGCCACGTGTATAAAGTGAGCAGTTCATATCCAGGCATGGAGAAGGGAAGGGAGAGGCTTTTTAAAAAAGTATATACATAAATACACATAACTTCATAGGAGCTTGAAATTTCCAGGGGCCCCCCAGCTTCTTCTGATCTGGGTGAGAGGCATTTCTTGAGGATTAACAAGGAAGCCAGGAAAATCAGAGTCAATGCTTCCCCCTCTAACCAGATACCATAGGTAGAAGAGGAAGGGGAGATGTCTGAGGCCACTGAGGGCTGTATCTGAGGTGAAGGCATGAGCACTCGCCTGGCTCTGGGAGCTGAGCATGCAGGAGCCTGGTGGGGATCCAGACATCTTCTGAGGCAGCCAGACTGGGGAGACTGGGTTTGCTGTGCAGAAATGGGGATAAATGAGCCTAAAACCTCCTCTCCCATGGCAGGAGACCGATGGATTCAAAAAGAGAAGGGAGGAAGGACGGAGATTTTTCAGTAAATTGAAAGAAAGCTAGAGCAGCTTGTAGGACCCTTCACTGCTGTGCTCCAGACAACCTGGGCAACCTGGTTCACCTTAGAGGTGGAAGTGACACAGGAACCCAGTTGTCAGCCTGTGTTTTCTTTCCTTGGCAGTTTGGCTCCCACAGCTGTGTCGGTGTTTGCCTTTTATTTGAAAGGAACCAGACATGGGCAGAGGCAGCAAGTGCCCCGTGCCTTTGTGCCCACTACAGCTGTGCCTGGTGCCTTGCTAAACTGGGATGCTCCTGGGTTAGCCTGTCCTGCTTGGCCTGCTGTGAACTTTGTTTTGTTTCGTTTCCAGCCCCCAGTCTGCTAAGTTCTTCCAGTCTCATTTTCTCCTCCACATTCTCCCACCTCTTCTCCCTCTTTCGTAGTCTCTGTAGCCTCTGAAAATGCAGGCTGAGACTTTAAAAGTTACCTGAAAAGACCTGGGTGTCAGATTCTTCTTTGTTTCATTGCCTCAGGCTAGAAGAAGAGGCTCAACTAGAAGGGGCAGCTTTGAGATCCACAAATCTCTTCTCTCTAAGGAATCAATTCCACAATAGGAAATTGAAACAAGCCCTATGCGGAGTCTGACGTTTTTGGTCCCCAAATTGAGAGCATCCTCTCAGCATTAACAGTGATCTTCTACAGGATCTCCTAGATATTATCATGGAACCACAGAATTGTTTTGGGTTGGAAGAGACCTTAAAAATCATCTTGTTCCAACCCCCCTGGCATGGACAGGGACACTTTCCACTAGACCAGGGTTTCTCCAAACCCCATCCAACCTGGCTTTGTCTATTCCTTTCAGAGATCTCCTTCAGATGGCACTTCATGGTGGAAGCAACAGCAAGGGGTACTGTGGGGGTGATGCCCATTTTTCTTTCAGGCCCGCACTTTTCAGTGCTGCAGCTGTGCCAAAAATTGCTCCTGGACAGTTCATTTCTCTGTGGGATCCAAATGATGGGTTGGTACTGCCATTGAACAGATTCTGCCTAAATCCAGGGAGCTACTATCACAAATTCCATATGTATACAGTAAGTTCCCCTTGTTACCCTTACTTTGGGATTACAAGTGCAATAGCTTGGTAGCTGGAAAGCAGGTTCTTACGTTCTCTTCAGGTGAAAACAATTTCCTTCAGCAAGGAATTAAAGAAGTTTGACTCTTCATGTCAGTACTGTCAGCCAGATGATCCTGCCAGCAGAAAGGCAGCAAATCTCTGGCAGGATCTTGATTACACAATCAGTATTTCCTCAAGGATCCCTGGTTGACAAGCACTGATTCCCAGTGGGCTTTCCTCACCCAGGTTAATAGATAAAGCTATCTTCTCTAAGACAATGGATTTCTTCATCCTCTTCCACTTATTCTATGAAAAGTGAATTTCAACTATGATCTCAGCACCTGCTAAGCATCCCTACTGCTTCTGCAGTAAAATTCAACAAACAAAACAGAAGTGAAAGAATTGCATGAACTTCTGTGCCCAAGATCACCTTGGCCTGGATCTCAACCAGGATTCAGGCCTGCATAAGTTGGGCACTGTGGTGCTGCCATGTGAGAAGCAAAGCCAGAGCTACAAGAATAATTCAAAGGCAGTCTGATTTTATTTCAAAGGCTGAGAAATGGGGATGAAGAGTGGATATGAGGGGTCTCCAGTGTCCGTCACAAATCATACTTGACTTTTTTCCAGTACATAGTACACAGAAAGTGTTGCTTCCCTAAGCCCATCAACACCTGTATGGCACTAAATCCTTCAGCGGGGCTTGTGCTTGCTGGGTTGACAGACAACAAGAAGACAACAGATCAAAACTTCAGTTTTCTGAACCCAGAAATACAGCAGAAGACCCTAAGACCTGATGTCCAAATCATCAGCTCAGGCCCTGCTTGCACCCCACCAGTGCTGGTCATTTCATCACCTCACTTCCTGCAAAACTGGCCTTATCAAAGAAAGAAGCTTCTCACTCTGGCAGCTCCCATCCTCTCCCTGCCAGGGCAGATACCAGAAGGATTTCCAGCAATCCAGCAACTGACTGGCCCATTTATGGGCTAGTAGCTGCTACACCATGCCAAGAGGTTTGTACTCATGCTGAGTGTACCCGCAGAGTTCCAGATGAGAACATACAATGACATTTACACTTCCAAGAAAAGGTTTTTGCTTGGGATCAGGCCACTCATATAGGAGTTAATCTGCATGATAAGAAAGCAATACATTTTCTGTTCGTGTGGTTTTTGTCCTCCACCAGAGATGTCAGATGAAATAGTAGCAATAATAATAGCAAATGTGAAAATGCGATGTCAACAAGCATTGCTATGAAAACACAAACCACTTCACATGATTTTCCTTCAGTTGTCTCACAGACTGTTCAGTTCCATAGGGAATTTACTCACACATCAGAGCAGCCTCAGGATCTCCCAGGGGACATCCTTTTTACCAGCAGTTGCTGCAGCAGAATGGAGGTGGCCTAACTTTGCAAGCTCAGTTGATCTGTTTGCACGTCCAGTGCCTCAAGTGCCACAGGCACGCAAGCTGCTCTGCAGTTTGCAAAGCAGTCCATGTGATCACAGCCATGATTATCATTTGCTCAGCTCCCCTTGGCCCCAGAAATGCTCCTAACACTGTGAAAAGCTGTTTACAGAAACCACTTCCTTCATTACAAGGCAAGAAATTTGGCAACTGCTTCCCACTGCACAACAATCCTACCCCAGAGCAAAGTAGAGATGAAGTCTGCATCCAATTAAAACTGAAGGGGGCATTAAACAATTAGCACATAATTACCTGATTTGGGCTAGAATCAAGACTCCAGGGAATCTTTAGAGACCAAATCCAATGGGGACTTTGGCTGGAGGCATCACAGACAAAATGCTGCTTTACCCCCCAGCTCCGTGATATGGGTTGAGAGCAGGGCCAGTGAACCGCCAGGAATTTTTCCCCAAAGCATCGGGAGAAATCTTCTCCCATTGAAATGCCAATGCTAGAGATGAAATTTAGCCAAGAGGCACAGGGGGTAAAATGTTAACTCTGACAGAAGACAGCCATTCGTTCTTACAGTGCCTTGTTTCACATTTTATCACTTTTAGTAAAGACTGAAGCTCCTGCAGTCTTCCAGTATCTTGTCACAACTTACTACCTGTGAGTCTGCAAACACTTAATTTGGTGCTTAATTTTCACCAAATAACAAATACGCCGAGGTTAAAGCACTAAACGTACACGTATGTGCAACAGCAGATTACACCCTGTTCCCACCTGGTTCACCTAAACTGGAATGTCTCTCGTATTTCAAGAAATCTGTGCGACCAGAGCAAGCTGCTCTGCCTTCTACCTATCAATTCAGCTCTTCAGGACTGCCAGTGCACCGTCACCTCTGCTCCATGCTCACACTGGGAGAGAAGGAGGAAGGAAATGATGATAACAGACCAGCCACAGACTTACTTCTTAGGCTTGTCCGCTGGGTTCTCAGCCACATGGTAGCCAGGTTTGCACTTATAGCGACAGATGGAGCCCACATCATGGTTGCCTTGCAAGCACCGAGGGACCAGGAGCTTGGCGTTGGCCACAGCAGGAGGCACGTCACACTCCAGCTTGCAGTAGGCTTCGGGGAGCGACCAGAGACCGTCCTCCAGGCAGGTCAGCCACTGGTTTGTTCCTGAGCCCAAAAGAGAAGAAAGTGTGCCAGGATTACAGCTGAGCCAGGGATGGAGCCCTGCCGAGGGATGCTCAGAGCAACCAGCAACAGCCAACTTGTTAGAGCATGTAGTGATGCCAAGGGAAGGAGTAAACACGAAGACCATGGACTCCATTGACGGCTTGGTCAGGCTGTGGCAGAAGATACTTGAATTAGACAGAGGGAGGAAAGGGACAACTTCTAGGGAATGGAGAAAGGACCTCAGTTCTGAAAATCTCCCCAAAACTTCCCCTCTAGTGATGTCTCAGGATAGCCTTCAGTGAGGTGGGGGCTTTTGTGTAGGACACCTATCTGTCGTACTTAGTTCAGCCAATCTTCATTCTCCCTAAGCTGTTAGTCCATACCTGCCCTTATTAAGCTGTCATACCCTACTACGTGTGCAGTGCAAGATCACGGAACAGTTTGGGTTGGAAAGGACCTTTAAAGACCATCTAGTCCAACCCCTACTACCCATGGGCAGGGACACCTTCTACTAGATCGGTAGGTCACAGGTCTGTCCAACCTGACTCTGAATGTTTCCAAGGGTGGGACATCCACCACCTTTCTGGGCAACCTGAGAGTCAAGAAGATGGAATGTGTCAGGAGGACAGACATGGGAGGCTTCACTGTTGTGACTGGGAATTCAAACCACCCATTATTAATGGTTTGAGTTGAGTATTACAGGCCAATTCTTTGTTGTTACTTGTAGACCCAGCTAAATGGGTGGCCAAAACTTCAGAGCTCTGGATGCCTGTGAGAAGTGTCTAGGACTGCATCACCCACATGGGACTGCTGAGAAAGAAAATAGCTGGAGTGGAGTGAATGAGACTCTTCCTACTGAGAGGTTTGGATCAGCAAGTTCCTGGTGCAGGCAGGCTGCTCCATGGCCCTTTGAAACATCACTTTCTTTTTACAGGATCACTGCTTTTGGACCGGAGGCAAGACCATATCTTCACTCAACACTTGTGTTCCTGACAAGCTGGGGCTGCCAAGGGTCAACCCCTGCCTCCCATTGCCACACAGTCACGTCATCCTTTCCTTGCCTATTCTCAACATTTATTAGCCTCAAGAGCCTGCCCATAAGGATGTGAGCCTTTGGGAAGAACAAGCATCGAGCACATCCCTGCCTCAGCAGCTCAGATGGGTCACTTGGACCAATAAGAGTTCACCCACATGGCTCAGCAGCCTTGGCCAAACCAACTTCCAGCCATAGTGCTGGAAGTTGCCCAGAGCACTCCACCGAGGGGACGCCTTCCCACCAAGGGAGCCCATGGCAATCCTCCCAGTGACTTCAGCGGGAACGAGGCGGCTGTGAGTGAAAGATCAGATTAAAGCTCTGCCCTCAGCTGACCCACCCAAGGCAACGGGCATCGATTCATGCAGAATTTGGGCTGTTGAGATGTTGTTTGCATGCCACCCTTTGATCAGCTCATGCTGGGGATCTGCCACCATCCCCCCGTCACGAAACGAGACCTTAATTCCCTGCAGGTTTTCTCCTTAGATTTAACTTTTTTTAAAAAAAAGTAAATGATTCTCATACATCTCAGCTATAAATGTCTCCATAAAATAGGGCACCCATTAAAATGATTTGTTGTATGTGATTGTTCAGAGCAAGGGCGCTGGTGGAAATTCACAAAGTCCCAATGCTTGAAGCTGTCAAGGCAATTATGCCCGAAATCCCATCCAGCTCAGCCCTTGCACAGACAGGAACAGTAGCTCTCTTTCTGCAACTTGGCTTAAAAACATTCCTGCGGCTATCGATGGAGTCGGCAGAATGAAAGCCAGGCCATGGTGTGTCTGGGGGACTGCTGTGTGTCTGGGTGGTGAACATCTCCCACACTGCTCTGCAGCAGTGGGCATCAGTCTCTATGGCTTTATGCAGCCCCAGGCTCCCTGAACCACAGGCTTTCCCACAGCCACCAGGCACCCAGCCACTTCTGGCTCTCTGAAGTCCTCTCTTTCTGTCCACACTTGGCTGCCTGTATGTTTCTTGTCTTGCTCATCTTCATAATACTGGAGGCTGCTAGGCCTCACAAGCTATCAGAAAACATCACTACGCCCTGAGGTGGATGAATAAGGGCTGCCAGCTAGGGAGTCAGAGGGAATTATCCCCACAATATGGTGTCTCTGCTTAAGAGGGATGGGTACCTACCATTTTGGGAAGTACCTCAAGAGTCTACCTGGCTGGCAGAAGCCAGGGTAAGTGGGAAATTCCAACTAGCAATGCTCTGTTTGGACTGCTCAGTATGGGCACGGAAAGGTGGCATCCAAAAGGGTAGTTAAATCTCTTAGCACTCCAGACCATACCTTGAAGCTTGGCTGGGTGGATGCAGGAGAAGGAGCATCTCTGCAAGTAGGTGGTACCCACAGGGCAGGAGAACTCAGCATAGTACACGTGGGACTGGTCAGGGACACCACAGTTGACAGGGTCACAAGTCACAGATCTGTCCCACCGTCCTGAACTGCATGTCATCACCACCTCCTGCTGCAGAAAAAGCAAAGTTCTATCAGACTCCTGCAAGAGAGCTTTAATCTACTGGTGTACACCACAGCAGAAAGGTCTGGCCCAGGTTTCAGGACAGGGAGAGCTCTCCAACATTTTTCCTTTTCCAGTGTGCCCTTTCTTCCCACTCTGGGCACTGAATCACAAAGCTTTTACCTGTTCACAGGGTGATGTGGGGTGTGAAGACAGCAAATGGCCCTTGGGGTAACACCCCAGCCCCTGTGCACTGTCTGAGCAGTACAAGACCTCATTAAGGGAAAAAGGAAAATCCCTTAAAGATACACTACAGCTTCCTGAGCTAAGTTATTCACAGCTCTATGTGCTGCAATTTTCTCCACTAAAAGATCAAGTCTTAGTCCAGCTGCTGTCAGGCTGCTCTTCTGTTGATTGTTTTTCCCTAAATGCACCAATTCTCTCGTGCCTCAGCCCACACAGCCCACTGAAATCATATAACCTCATTCACCAACCCTAATTAAACCCCTCTTATACAGATGGGGGACTGCATGAGAACATAAACCCCCTGTGGTCCCACTACTAAATATGGTCAAGATGTGCTACAAACTTCATTAAAACCGAGTGGTGGAAAATGGTTTGCCATGAGCAGCCTGGTCTAGTGGAAAGTGTCTCTACCCACGAGGCAGGGGTTGGACTAGATGATGTTTTAAAGGTCTCTTCCAACACTAGCTTGTTTTATTTCCACTCCCAGAAGGCTCACCCTAATCCAGCAGCGCTCAGCCAGGGGATGAGGACCAAGGAGGTGTCTTTCAACTATTTCTGATGTCCCTTCACCGGCTGAGCACAACCATGCCGCACGTACAGTCAAACATGTGACCTGTCCTCCCAGGCAGCATTTTTATTGAACCTGGATGTGGTGGCTCTGAAGGACACCACCAAACTTGAGTCTGGTACTTTTGGGTGTGCAGCAGGATCACGGTGTAGCTGAACCAGGTGAAGCGGGTGATCAAGAGAAGAGCATTTTCCCAAAATGCCTCAAAATGAGTAGGATCACCCAGCCAGACCAGTAACATCACTGGAGGGCCCACAACAAGGCATTTGCCAGCTGCCATCTGCTATGACAGCCACATGGCAAAGCTCTGTTCAGAAGTTTCCCATCTTGTTGCCAAACACAGGAAAACTGTCACCCGAGGCAGATTTATTTTGTGTGGTTTCATTTCAGAGAATGGGAACATTTTGTTTTCCCTGGGCATGCCTCGGCCCACAGAGCTGTGTGGCCACATAATTAATAACCTCCCAGTGATGGGGGGGCTGAGCAGTGCATCCCCATCTGCCCTACTGCACTTTCCAGTGCCCACTTCTCCTCTGGCCAATGCCAGTGGCTGCAGCACAGAGAACCTGCCTGCCAGGCGTCACAAGCACTTTGAAATCTCCAAGGAGAGGAAAGGTCCACCGTGCTGACATGACCCAACTTACCCCCATCTGTCTCCAACTCACCCAGGTTTACACTCTCAGCTCAGCCCCAGAGGTTCCCGTTCCCCCTCCTAGAACAGCCTAAGGACAGGACACCCTGTGCCTACAGCCCTGCCAAGGTGACTGCATGGACCCAAGGCAGCTCAGCTCCCAAGGACACATCAGTTCCAGGTCTCCTCTGTCAACAGCTAAGAGCTGTGCTGGCACATGGCTTTTACAAGGTATACCCCAGCCCTCTGGAAAGTGGGACAAACTCTTTCATGGTGACCTCTGTACTGCCCTGCTGGTGTGGGCAGCGTTATTGCTACGCAACACAAAGGAAGAAAAGCTCTCCATGCTCTCAGCTGCCTCTAAATATAGTTGCTCCACAATGACTTCATTTTTTCCTGAGCCACTAACTTCAGTTTTAAGAGAGAAAACATCGCAGGGATGTTTAACCCTCCCAGCAATGCCCATCTGGAGGGCAGAAACATCTACCTCTCCCTCTGCGGGAGTGCATCACCCTGGCTTGGGACATCCCCTGCAGTGCCTTTCAGTCTGGCAGAGATGTGTTTTGCAGGCAGCACTGGGTTGGGAGAACTAGGACTGCAACTAGGTAAGGAGAAGCTTCTCCAGAGCAGGACCACCAGCCATGAGCACAGAGCTCCAGCACTGAAGCAACACTGGGCTGAGATTTATCTGAAAAGGAGCGAGCAGATTGGAGGTGGAAGAACAAGGTGCTCTGGGGTCACTCCAATCACCTCTTTCTTAACTAGGTCTTGGTCCAATAGGCCACGAGGCCACCCTCACCCTAAGCTCCACCCACCTGTGTGGAGCCCAGGCTCTTCCCATTGCTGGAGCGGAGGACGAAGCCCTTTTGGCAGGTGACAGTGCACACCATGTGCCTCAGGCCATCGGAGGTACAGTTCAAAGCAGCAGCAGGAGCAAGCAATGGCCGTGTGCATCTTCCTGACCCCTCACAGGCACCATGGGCACAGCTGTCAAGGAGAGGAGAAAAGGGATCAACCAGTGGGTTCCAGGACTTCTTCAGTGAGGAAAAGGCCCTCTCCAGGTGGGATCCTCAGCAGGTCACAGATGCCTAGAGAGACACACACCTATCCCTCAGCCTCAGCTTCTTCCAGGCTGGAAGTCTCCTTATGATGATGCCAGGAAGGTATTTTTTCCCAGCTTCGTTGTGGCTGGACCTCATCCCAACGCCAGTGCACACCTTCCCACCAACCACTGTGTCCTTTCAAGCTGATGAAAGGAGGCACAGCTCAAGAACATTCCAAAATCCATGCTGCCTGGTGAGGCTACTCCAGCTCCTTTGCCCCAGGGTGTGCAGGCTGCACAGCACGGAACCTGCACACAGCCTGGTACCAAAGGGGCCCATTGCAGATGGACCAAGAAAACAAAAAGAGGGAAGTGACAAAGAGAGGGGAGGCAGAACGTTGTTTTTTTTTTTTGGTAACTTTTGAATCCACACCTCAATTTCAGTCAGCGTTAGCATAGCAAAAGGCAAAACTTACAGAGACAAATGGTCAGGAAGAAAAGATTAAGAGGCCTTTTTAAAGCCTTTGCCAATACAAGGGTGCTGGGTATGTCAAACTCTGTATTAGACATCAGAGAATCCACAGAGGATTCTCCAGCTGCAAGGAAAGGTTTAGCTTAACATCTGCAGGGGTTTCTTTTTAAGGGAGCATCCATGAGATACTCTTCAGATGATGTGCAGTCTCCCCCTTCATGTCCACACAGCTACACGACAGCCTGTGGCGGAAGGGAGAAGCTGGACATGCAATTAGCTCCTCCCCTCACTCTCGTCACCTTCCCACTTGGCTGTGATGGTCTTCAGCACCTCTGCTCTTTCCACAGGCCCACACAGCATTTCAAGCCTGTGCATGCTGATGCCAGACTTTTTGGGATTAAGACCATCTCAGCACACACCAGTCCAGCTCTACAGATTGACCTGCGGCCACCAAAGTGTGATGTAGCTAAAAGGAGGAATAAACCCTCTCCCGGGCACCACTGCAAGTTACAAGAGGTCCCAGGAAAGTTGGCAATGCATTGCACGTTCCTTGGAAATAAACAGCCTCCTCCTCTCCACTGCCACAGCTTCCCACTGAGGACCAGTCATCAGATACTGATTATTTAAACATGAAAAATAACTCCACAGTAAAGAGTAGTGTTGGCCAAAGGGTTATGATCTTCATCAGTGAAGTGCAGCCAGTAAATTAATTACTCGTGATGGAATGGGGACAAGACACAGGGTTGACACAACATGCTCTGGTTGTCCATCAGTCTGGCTTTACCTGTTGCCAAGTGGCATAGGTGTAAAAACTGACCTCAGCCCTCCTCAATCAGGGCCAGAGGTGCTGCAGCTTCAGGCAATAACTGGGGAGAGAGGGAAAGAAGTTGTACCTGAACGCCTCATTCTTCTCTGCCCCCTGCTTTGCACAGGGCTCCCAGCCTTTCCATGGGCTGCCTTTCTTCTGGAGAGGCAGAGGCTTCTGCCTCTTGCCATCCCCAGCCAAGGATGCACAGCTAGAAATACCACAAATGACACAAAAAAAAAAAAAAAAAAAACAACAAAAAACAAATCGGTGCCGACACAGACATTGAGGGAACACAATGTGCTGTTGATTCTGGACAAGTCCACTGAGCCAAAGACACGGTGGAAACCTGCAGGCCACAGCCCTGAAAGAGCTGGTGGGCACAGGAGGGGACCACAAAGGAGAACAAGAAGAAAGGGGCTGTTTTTTCAGTGCAGACCTGTTTATGAAGTGAGAAATGGTTTCAGGGCAGCTGCTGCAAATTCTTTCACTAGCTTATATTTCCATTTGCTTCCTTTTTAAAGAATTTGTTTTATGAGCACAGCGTTTGTCAGGTCATTAGCTTCTGAGGGCATCTGGTACCAATTGTAGCCCTCTCCCCTTCCTCCCCTCCCGCAGTCACCTTCTCCTGGCGGTTGCTTTGCTCCCTGCCTCTGCCCTCGGCACACACATGCTTCCACCCCCAACTCCACCTCCCTGTGATGGAGCTGCTGTCCTAAACTTCCTTGTGTGCATGTCTCAGCAGGAGGAAAGGAACTTCTCTTTACAGCCTTGCTTCTGCATCCCATCCCTTTCTACGCCAGTCACAGATACACATGAAGATGCGAAGATGCACCTTTTCCTCACACTAGGCTGCTCAGAGCCCAGTCAAACCTGGCCTTCAACACTTCCAGGGATGGGGTATCCACAGCTTGTCAGGCAACCCATGCCAGGGCCTCCCCACCCTCACAGTCAATGCCAGTGATCACATTGAGTTACAGGGCATGTACTCATCGCAGCACTAGATCAAGGGTGGATTGTTGCACCCTCCAGACACATCCAGGCCAAGTGCAGCTTGGTTGGAGCAGCTCTGCTGGTGCTGGTGGATGGACAGAAAATTGTCTGAGGCAGCCTCAGCAGCCAGGACCATGGTGTTATTAAACAACTATCAAAGTACTAATCCTTTTCAGCACTGCTGGGCACATATGGGTTTTCCTGCAGTTCAGAAATGTAACTGGCCATGGGATATAAAGTAGATCAAAAGAACAGCAAGTTTCTTACTCTATTATAAATACAAAATGTATAATAGTGTAGTTATACATAAGAGATTCATAATTACAGGTCATAACACCAAAACACTTCTTTTTATATACATCACATATATACTCATGCACACATTCTGTATATGCACATACTTTAGAAATCGCAGAAAGGTTTGAGTTTAAATAATTACTTTTCTCTTTGTCCCAAAAGATGACTGAATTAGTACTGTTTTCTCTGTGATTAACTACACCCCTAATCCCACAAATACCCACTAGATTTTATTTTGGAAATGATCTGAGACCAATCAGCTCATGTTCCCAGAAGTTGTTCTCATCCTACATGTAGCTTTGAAGTCTGGTGCTGTTATTCCAGACCTGAAGAGGGGCTCACGTCACTGAAAGCTGTGTGAATTTCTCAGTTACATCCATAAGCTTAAAAAAATATATATCAATTCTACGTACAAACTTTGCCTTACTTCCTTAACCATTGTCAACATTATCATTGCTATCACTTCTATACTCCAAGCCAGGACAGTCTTGAGCCTGGTGGTGCACAAGTGCAGGTCAAGAAAAGAAAAAAGCCCTGTGACCTGGCCCCATCATGATCCACGTGCTTTACCGTGTCTCGGGTAAAGTAATGGAATAAATTGCAGCTCCCAGCCCCTGGAACACCCTAACGAAGGCTGGACATGGAAATGGTGCAGTTAGCCCAGTTCTGATCTCAGCATGAAGGAGCTCTTTCTGCTTTTGATGATAAATGAAATTCCTGTATCGCAGCTGCAAACTTCTGACTTCTGCCCATTTCTGATTCAGGCCATATAAGATGTGGGGTAAGCCAATACTTTTTTTTTTTTTTCTGCCTGAAACATCCAAAAAAATTTCCACTTCTATCCCAGCATCTTTTGAAGCTCAAACTAATGATTTGTCAACAACATTTTTACAAAATACCAAGGTTTTTTTCCTAACTTATTCCATGTCAGCACAAGCCTGCACGATTTTCTGGGCTCACCAAGTCCCATAACTTATACATCAAAGGAAGTTTCAGATCTGGAAATCTGTGAAACTCTGCCTAGCAATGGCCCTAACTGCTCCAGAATGGTAAGAGCTCTCTTCTGGAATGGGAACAATTCTAAAAACTAGAGCAAAACGTTTTCTTTGGCCTCCTTCATCCTTCTAAAATACAAGCAGGAGGCCACTGCCAGCAATGGAGTACACTGCCAGTGGTGGCAAAACTGGTAGGGAGACATTGCTTTGTTGTGACAATCCCAAATTCTGGAAAGCTGAAATTCCATGTTTTATAGTAATTATTTCATGAAAGACAGAAAATACTGATGGATTTATCCACGTCAAGCTAAGCCAAGTCAAATGCAGTTCAGCTGCCCAAAGTATAATAAATCATCTGTACATTGCTGTAGCATCTACTCAAGCTTTCAACCCAGAAATTGCTGCTAAAACATCCCTTATCACCAAGCTCCAACTCTTAACAGGGGAAATTTATAAGTTCTTCTCATGGTGTGAATTTTTTTTTTTTTTTGGGGGGGGGGGGGGGGGGGGGGGC
>VXBA01004812.1:514034-564829 GCA_013399895.1 Serilophus lunatus | reverse complement strand
GGGGGGGGGGGGGTTACAGGAGATGTTGACAGAAAGAGAAAGGCTTCAGCCAAATCTCCTGAAATTAGAAGTCATCACTGCACATATGCTGGTGGAATCTGGATTGTAGCACTCAACATCAGTGAGATAAGAGATGTTTACTCCAATGTGGTCTAGCAGAAGAGAATAGCTAGGAAATGAGAAAAGGTGTTTTGGAAATACTTGGGAATGTCTCCCTTCAGGCATGTTTCCTCTGAAGGTGAAAGGTCTCACTTTTCCAGTGAATCTGATGGCAACCATCCTTGTGGGAGCAGGCGACGTGTACAGACCCAACGGTGGTGATGCTTCTTGATTACAATCTGCACTGAGGTTGCCATCTCAAGAAAAGGTGTCTGCTTCTGTACGTGACTCCCAAAGAAACTTGGCAAAAAAACCCCATCCTTGTGAGTCATCCACTGTCATTTACCTCAGAGACAGAGAAAAGGTACCAGTAAGACATCAAATGACCTGTTGGCCTCTCTGTAGCCAAAGTGGCAAAGGGGGGAAAAAAGAAGCAGCAGTAAATCAATTTAATATATTTTCAGAGAGTTCCTTTCCGTGGTGTTTTTTGTTGTTGTTGTTGTTTGCTACACCAAAATAGATGCATAGAAGCACAGAAAGCAAAGTTGAATGGGATGTCAGATTTGATCTAGTCAGCTTCCGAACCTGAGCCAGGACAGATTGTGCCTAAAGAACATCTTTATCCATATCCGATCCCCACAGAACATACTGTACCTCATTTTCTGATCTTGTCCAGAGGAATTCACTTCTGATCCACATCCACCACCATGAAGGAAATAGAAATGGCAAAGGGATTTTAAAAGGGGAGCTGCAATCAGAGGCTGCAAGACTTACACTGTAAGATTTGAGGAGGAAAAAATATTTATCATGACAGAAAAGAGAAAGTGAGAGGATGTGATGGCTCTATACAAAATCATACACACAGGAAAGTCATCTGCTGGCAGGAGGCACTGAGACCTTTCCGACAAGGATGGAGCAAAAGCAACAACTTTCATCTTGAAATCAGAAGCACCTTCTCAGTGGAGAGGGTTACTGGAGATGAGAACAGCTCAGCAGGACTCATCACCTCCTGCAGCTTGTGACAGGAGATAAGAAAACCTTCAGAAGGATGAGTTTAATCCAGTTCCTATGAAAAATCCTTGTGCCTGTATATGACATTAGGGAAGGGAAGGCAGAATGGGCGAGGCTGCCTGCAATGGTACACCAAAGGTTCTGCAGGCAAACCTCAGGGTCTCCCAGTGCTTCTTCCCTTCTTCACTGGACACAGGAAAGACAGTGGGCTTTCTGTGGTTCACATATTGTCTATACTGGTAAGAGAACAAGGAGTTGAGATCAGACTCCAGGGTATCACCAGAAGCTGTGCCAGAGTCAGAAAGAAAAGCTGCCTTGCACCTCACACAGCTGGTCTGTGTTGTAATTCACCTTTCCTCAGTGTATCAGGGGTTGTCCCTCCTTGGAAAACGTTTATTGGACTGGGTGACCCTTCCCATGAGGTGACACCAAGCACCTTGTATTGAAACAGTTTGGCTGCTGCATTTGACTCAAGATCAAATTGATGAAAAACTTGTGTTGGGAGTTATTTTTTCCCTAGGTGAGACTGGTTAGTCTCAGGGAAAGGCAGAAGATATCTCGAGCATCCTGAAAAAAATTCTTATACATAGCATTACACTCAGTAAGGTGATTAGGTTGCAGACAGAAAATGGAATAGGGCAGTCTATGAAAACAGTCCTTGCCCTTCCAAGGGTTTCCTTTGTCACCTTCCAGCTGGACACTGAAGTCACCAGCTCAAAGGAATGATCAAGTCCTACAGCAGAGCCCTGACCACCACTGCCCGTCACTCACAAGAGAAGTGTCAGAGATCAACAAGCTTTGATGCTGGAGGAGAAGCATCTTTGGAGGGCCCAAAGTCATGGGTAAAGTCTGAGGTGGGCCCATCCCCCAGGTGATCATCAGGACCCTAAAATCATCTGGATTGGAGAAGCCCTATAAGATCAAAGTTCAACACTTGACCCAGGACTACTAAGGCCACCACTAAACTATGTCCTCAAGTGCCACATTTATACACCTTTTAAACCCTTCTAGGGATGGTAACTCCATCCATTGGACACCCTAGGCCAGAGGGAAAGAATCATGATCTTTAAGATCCCTTGCAACCTAAACCATCCTACATAAGACACTGACATCTCTACCCAGGGCCCCCGCAAATCTTCACAACAGCACAGATGCAGTTTGTAAATTGACCCTGCCTGAAAAAAAGGAATTTGGTGCCTGAAAGAAAGAAAATAAACCAAATAAAACCTGTTTGGGAAAGAACTCTCTTTGCTGAATAAAGTTTATGAATTGAAAATATTGAAAATAAATAACCTCTTTCTTCATTTGATTGTCTCTTCTTGACATTCACTTCCCATACAAAAGGAATCCAAACCAGACTCCTTTCGACACCTTACACCCACTTTTGGGGGAGCAGAGGAAGCCACTCACACAGGAAACACAAACACAACGTAGATTGCCTTTTGTAGCACCTCTGCTGTGAACTCACCCTGGCATTTCGCAGCATATGCCAACATAAAACACACTAAAAATAAAACCAAGCTAAAAATAAACACAATGGAGGAAATGAAAAATGTATCCCTGGTTCAGGGTATAGCCTGTACCAAGGAAAACAGGATGTCCTGTGGTTCAGTTTGAAAATGCAAAGAAAAAGACAAAAGCTGGGAGACTTGGAGTCTTTTGGGTGAAAACATGTTAAAAGTCTGATTTCTGCTTGACTTTATATGGTTGTGATAGGGTACAGAATGAAAGATGATCCCTGAGCAGCTGGCAGAGACAGCAGAGAGGGGTTCCTGGTGATGGCAGCAAGGTGTGACAGGCAGACATCACACTGCTCCGGTCTGCAAGTGCTCTGCCAACCTTCAGCACCTCAAATGGCTCCAAAAGCAGGGGGCAACTCTTTCTTCAAAACAAGGATGCACTTTTCTGGCACCAAACACCTCCTGCATCCTGACCTGGAGAAGGCTGCATTCCATCAGCATAAACAGTCTCTATGTTTTCCCCAGCCTGCGAAGCACTGCAAGATCCTTCAAGATGAAAAGATGCTACAGAAATACCAACCTGTCATATATTTATTATTTTGGCAATGAGTGTTTCTAGGCTGAAGTCAGGAAACTTCATTTTTCTGTTGCTTTTGTTACTGTCCCTTTCTCAGGTTATTTTAGGAAAGCACTGACATGCACGTACTGTGTATGTGAGGCTGGGTGCGTGCAAACGGTCAATTCAACTCTATATGGGAAGAACACAGATCCTCTGTGATACTTTACAGTCAAGTGTCTCTCAGCCTCTGAAGATTTTCTATTCCTGGACTTTTATAGGGGATTTTTTTTCTTTCCCAGAGTCCTTCTGCCTTATATGAAATTAATTATTAGTCCTTAAAAATAAAAATACTGCAATACATTAATTTTGGAGATGTAACAAATATTAAAAATCTAATAAGGGGGGGGATACTTGGTTGTTTCCTGACTTAACAGAGGAAGATCCTTTATTATTAGTGTGGCTACTGGAGGCTGCAAGCTGTCAAACCTTTAGTCCAGAAAATAACTACTATAAATAGCATTTCCTACTCTGAAAACTCTGAGATCTGATTTACTCCAAGTATTTGCTAAGGACACGTGTGTATCCTGCAATTCAGCACATTGCTGCTAAGCCAAGGCCAGGGGGAGCCTGTGGGATGGCAGGGAGAGGAAAAGAAGACAGGAGGATCCTGCTGCGTCCATGCAAATGCGACAGCACACAGCTTTGTGTGCCTTGGTGATACGGGAACTGGCTTCTGCTTCAGATATAATGAGACTTTTAAGAGAAAAACAGCTATTTTCCTCTCTATTTGCCCCTATATGGGCATCTCCCCATCCCTAGTCAAGGCTCATCTGTGCCCAGTCAGTCTGTTCTTCCTTGCAGCCACTTCTGAGGGGGAAGGGGAAGCTCTCAAGCAGCAAGAATGCAAATTTATTTTAAGGGATGAGAAAATGTAATTGATAAACCACATCAGTTGGTCAGGGTCTTAGAAGCATGTGGGTACATAGCTGTAACAGCTACCAGGAGGAAACGCACTGCATTTCAGGTGGACGCTGATCCTTTAATGTAAGGCTGAGAATAATATTTATATGCTGACTCACTAAGATTTATGTTTCTGTATAAATCACATGTGCAGTTATTAAAAGTTAAAAAAAAAAGAAAAAGTAAAAAGCAGCTTCAGGATATTCATGGCTTCCAGAACTCTACATAAATCAATTGTACCACAATCCCACAGGCTTTTAGACAAACACACGCACACTCATTTGTTATCAGGGATGCTTGTCCATCCAGGACCATCAAGAGGAGAAACAACAGTAGCAGTGATGTGATGACCCTGGCCAAAACCCTTTCACTCTTAAACACCCCCAACAGCTCCAGCAAAGCTTGACTCAAAAACCAGTATTCCCAGTGGTGCAGGTTGAGTAACTGGCTGAACTGAAGCTCTGGATCAGCACACGCGTGTGACTTTGAGAAGCCTGAGATCCAAAAGCTAAGCAAGACTTGGCAGGCCTGGCTGTTGTCAGCCCCACTACCCCTTTAGGCCACAGGCTGAGCACCATCCCTTGGCTCCTCCTTGGGTCTGTGCCTCTGCTTCGCACAATCCTACTGCCTTGTTTATTTAGTCTGTTTTGGACACCAGTCCTTCCTCGTCCTTCTGCCAGCATAACCCGCTCAGAGAGCGGTGCCCCTTCTGCAAACACAGCCTCTCACTTGCTGCTTTATGAAAACAGGCATAATAATAAATCAAATTAAAGTACTGGTGCCACCACTAGTGTTATTGCCGTGTTACAACAGGGACAGCGCGAGACTCGGTGAGGAGCCTGGGATAGGCTGGGAGTGAGGACAGGGAGAAGGAGAGCTAACCCTAACCCACCTTCCACAGTGTGGGGAAGATTGGAATGCGTGGAGATGGAGCTTGTAGAACACAGACTAAAGAAGCCAGTGCTTCAGCATGAGCAACAACCCTCAGTGATAACTCCTCAGCCAAAGGAGTTTGGTTTTCCCACCAGGAAAACAATCTTTTTATGCACTTTTGTGCAGATGCACAGGCCACACTCAAAATCTATTTTTCTACCTTTCCCCCCACAGAGAGATAAGCAAACCAAGACTCATTACATCAGATATTCCAACAAAATCTCAAAAGCCACCTGAGAATAGTCATGAAACACTCAATGAGAAGATAAAAGCTCCAGAACTCAAGCACAATTTCCCAGAGGAGAGAAGCAACCCTGGCTGCCCATGAGGACACACCCTGAAGAGACCATACCTGTAGCACTGATTGCCACACCCCTTCTTGTGCTGCAGGAGGCAAGTGGCAGGATCAGAGAAGCCAGGCTGAGCCAAGGTCCTCAAGGCCACAGCTGCAACACCCACAAGTGGGGAGGAGAAGTTGAGAAGCACTGAAGCAACCTGGTGGGATGGGTCCTCTTGGCCATGGGTCACGTTCACGACGAGGGGGTTGCTCTGGCATGACAGCTCATACATCCCTGCAAGATGGGGTAAAGAAAGAAGCCACTGTCTCAGCTCCAGAGATTTAGGGATTTGCTTTTGATTCACCTCTTCTGCTCCCCCCCCCACCCACATCCCAACAGACCAGCAGACCAGGAGGCAGACAGTACTGCAGGGGGGTGCAAGGAACAGCAGCATCCAACCAGTGGGAGATCACAGCTGTGGTGGGGGCTCCAGGTGTTCCTCCTGGTGTCACAGCCCATAGGATGCTCACCTAGAGAGTGGTTCCGTCCATCTGTGTCAGTCAGCTGGACAGTCACCACTGGCTTTTTCTGCTGGCTTGGAACAGTGCCAGAGGAGGCCAGGAAGACCAGGAAGGAGATGGGCACTGCAGGTCTCTCAAAGCAAACCTGGGAAGGAGGGCAGGAAAGACACTGAGAGCAGGCACAACAAATACAGCTTTTCTCATCTCTTATCTGCCAAAGAAAGAGGGAGCATGGTGAGAGAGCATGAGCAAGAGGTCAGAGATTGTAGAAGTGCAGGGCAGCAAATGGGTAGGGAGAGAGTGAGAAGGTAAGGGACGGAGTAGAAACACAGTCCTCTCCCTCCCAATTCCCCTTCTCCCTTTTACTCGTCATCTCCACATGTATCAGTCCCCTCTTGTCATAAATTTATGGCTTCTTCACGGCATCCACATTTGTTGCACTTTAAATTGAGCAAGCCCTAGCTAACCCCTTTTCTGCCCTTTCTTCTCCAACTCCCACCCCACACAGTGCTGGCCAGGCAAGTGAGGCACCCAGAGAACACAGCTACCAGCCTTGCCACCAGAATATTTCCAATAAAAAAAAACAAAACAAGCCCAAAGAATGTCCCCAGCAGCCACAGTGACTTTAAACTGTCCATCAGCCAACACATGGAAAGATTTGTGGGAAGAAGCCCCTGCCTGCTCAGAGAGCTGACAACTGCCACTTGTCTACAGCCCCAAAGGCTACAGGAGGCAGCTGGGAGACTCATGGCATCAGTCACGGCAGGACAGATGTTCTTTGGAAGTAAGAAGACAGAAATGTTTTCCTCCTCCACCCTGGTCCCCCCCACCCAGTGCTGAGTTGTGTTTCGATCAAGATCCACCCGATAGAGTGTTTTTATTGAATGCTGGCGTGGAGGAATCTCAGAAATTCAAGGCGAAGGTGTTTTTTGGAAGAGGACAAGTCCCAGCTGGCACAGCCCAAGGAACCAACTGCGGGAGCGGTGGGGACAACCACGAGGTTTGTGATGGCAGCCCAGCCTTGGGGTGGTTTGTGCCACGTCAGGCATTGTTCATACACAGGAACAGGAGAAAACCTTGGGCTTCAGGCCAGGAGTCCCACCCTGCAGGGAGGTGCTCCGCAGCAAACTCCCCAAAAAGTGAGTCCCCACTGCTGTCTACTTGCTCCCTGAGCCAGGGCTTGAGCTCTTGCAGGCCTGGCCTGGCTGCAAGGAGTGGACCAGAGGGCTCAAACATTTTTATGTGGCATGTTGCCGCTGTCTCTCTTGGCAAGACAAGCAGGGCAAGGAAGGAAAAGAAATAGGAAAGCAAGAAGGGAGGAAAAGAAAGCAGGAAGAGACAGTACTCACAGCCAGCTCCCAGGAGCCGCCCCCCAGGACAGAGCTATAGGTGGGGAGCCCCAGGAAGCCATCCAGTTTTAACCCAACCCCTAAGTGTGGTTCCTTGGGGGAGGAGAGATGGTTGGACAAGTCAGGTGGAAGCTTTCCCTGGACTACACAGTTTAAGGTGGAGTCTTTCCCTTCCTACAGTGCATCAACATGAGAGTGAAGGACGGTGGCCCCAAGCTAGACCAACAACAGCTAACTTGATTAACATCCCAATCCTTTTCAATACCTATTATGTGTTTGGCCACAGCAGGCTATCCTCTTAATTTTTCTCCCTCCTTCTCCCCCTTTCTGTTTAATTTCCTGCAAGTTACACATCATGACTTGCTTACAAGTGATTTTGCTGTCTCTCCTCATCAGATGTATTAAAAACTGAGAACAAAGCATGGCTGGAGATCAGCAAATCCTAACGATTCCCATCTGCAGACAGACCCACAGGGCCTGGCAGATGCTTTGTTAGGTGGCACAGACACACACACCTCTCATTCCCAGCCTACTTACAGCGTGACAGTGAGTGTGGTAAAACACTGGCACAGGTTGCCCAGAGCAGCTATGGATCCCTGGAAACATTCAAGGTCAGGCTGGATGGGGCACTAAGCAACCTGGGCTAGTGGAAGGTGTACCTGCCCATGGCAGGGGGCTGGACTCTAGGTCTTTCAAGTTCCCTTGCAAACCAAACCATTCTATGATCCTTTGACCCAGCCTTTCCCTTGCTCATTGGTGCCTCTTCTTGAGAAACACTGCAGGAAGTCACTCCTACCATCCCACGAGTTCAGCTCTAACCCCAATGACACAGGTGCAACAGCTTTAAAGTGGCCATGGGCTTTGGTGGCCCCAAAACACCACATGCACGTGGGTACACATGTGCAACAACAGCACCATTCCTGTTCAGGCAGGCAGCTGTGCTAGGCAAACTGTCAACAAAAAGCTGTCTTTCCTAACCCAATATGTTACCAATCAGGCCAGCTCTATTAAAAAAAAAAAAAAAAAAAAGAGAGAAAAAAAAGAAAAAGGGCATATTTATTACTAGTCCATAAATAATTTTATGGGCGGAAAATAATAGCACTCCTAGAGAGAGCAGAGAGAACTAGTAATGAAAGTCTTTAATATAAACATCCATAGAGGAAGAGAACTGACCACAAGCTCTAATAAAACTGGAACATGCTTTAACCCCTGGTGAGAAGTGGAAAGCAAGCTTTCATCTAGGTAGGGCAGAGGGGGAGGATTGCTGCTTCCTCACTAGCAAAGGAAGAAAGGAGGCACATTTGTCATGGCCAGAGACTGAAGCCAGAAAGTGGGTTGTGAGCACACAGACAAGAAAGAGAGGGAAAAGTTTTAAAAAAAAAGTTAAAGGAAGTTTTTTGAGAGACAGAGCAATACTCATGTTTATTGACTCAGGTTTGATGATTCACCAAGTCGTCTGAGCGCCTTGAGAAGAGTCCTTTCTAGAGAACCTCGAGCAAAGCAGAGCAAGATGCCCCTCAGATTGCAGAGGGAGCAACAATGCCAGAGCCCAGCTTTCCAGCAACACCAGGCAGCAGCCACAAAACCTCTAAACTGTGTCTGCGGCCAGAAAACCAACACTGTAAAAGTCCCATTGGCCTAATCCTCAGCTCTCCTTTGTCCTGCTCCTCTGCCAGCTGGGACAGAGAGGTTTGACCCTCCCAAAGGCAGCTCCCGAGCCCCTGTTGGGCTGCAGGACCAGCACCTTGAGGTACAGAAGTACTACCTTTGGTTTGGAGTTACCAGAAGGACCTGCTGTGGTGCTAAGGACCCCTCAGGATGACAGAGTATATCCAGATACCCTCTGCTGCTCTTCACAGCCACGAGTGACAAAAGCAACTAGGACTTTAAACACAGCCTAGACCTACCCTTTTGTGGGTGTTAAAGCATTGCTTGAATTCAGGGGATAGTTACAAGCAAGTTGTTTCTCAGCCTCAAGGCATTTCTGTGGGATTTTGGTTTCATGCACAGTCCTCCTCCTGGCAATCTGCCTCAGGATGGGTTTGCTGTTCACAGTAAGAAAGCAGCAACTACACAAGACCCAGGCAAAGGCATTTAGTTTTTGCAGAGGCCTATTTAGAGTATTTTTTAAGGTTGTTGTAGCTCCCACAGGATGGGGTTTGTCACCAAAGTGCTGAATAAAGACAAGCAAATCCTCTGTGCCTGACTACACATTCTCACTTACCTTGAGCCAAACTCCCTCATCACCCACAGGCGTCTTCTCCTCATCTGGATTCCGAGCATTCTTTTGGCTGGGAGCACAGGGGAACCAAGCAGCCTGCGAAAGGTCCTTTGGTACATCATGAAGGTGGGATTTACATACCTGAAAGGAGAGATTTAATTAAACCCAGGAAGTTGCAAGGACAGTGAGAGAAAAACAGTACCTATAAAACCCCAAGGAAAACTCAACAACCATTGAGAAGAATCCCAAGTTCGTTACTTGCATGAAGACAGTCAGGATGCGGTTTCCTAAGTGACATCTCACTGTCCACACACGTGCACAGGAAGCCTTTGCTATTTTGCAGTGCTGTAAATATGCTGTTTAAGCACCTTATGGTATCTGTGGGGTTGGGTAAGAAATAACGAGCCAAGCTGTGAGCTGGTAGGTAAGACCAGGGCATCCTGACTTTGCCTGGGCTCATGAGATACAATGGTATAATTCATTTCCCTGAATACCAGTCTTCTGTTCCATTTGATGCCCTGTGGTATTCCAGACAAACCCATAGGCCTGGGAGATATGTGTGTCGTTGCAGAGGAACAGACACCTGAGCCCAAGGCATCCCATTAGACACGTACATCTGGGCAACAATCATGCTGCAGGTTCTCAAGATTGTTCCTTGTATCAGGTCAGTAGAAACACATGTATAAAGGGCCAAATACGAACTCTCTACATATTTCTTGCCTTGCTTCAGCTTGCTAGGAAAGAACATACACACCACGTTAACGTCGATCAGGCAAAATCCCCTCCAGGCTCTGCTCCAAAGCCCATATGAAAGATGGGAACTCTCCCATTGATTTTTCCTTGGCTTCAGATCAGAGAGCTTGAGAGTGCTACAGATGCTGATGTGTGCGTGATTTCATTCTTTCAGGCCCTGACCTTATAAGGTATTAGACTTACAGGATTTTTTTATGCCACCAGTGGGACAAGTCACATGCTCCAAGCTGTGCACTTGGCTGGTGGGATTGGGGTGGTCACAGGGGAAGGTGCTCCCTGCCCTTGATGAAACACTCCTCCATGAACTGCAGTTCCTGGGCTTGGGAACTTATGAAAGAGGGGTGTGAGAAATGCCCAGGTCTTCTACTGGTTCCCTGTGTGGGAATACTCTAGTCAATTAAAGCTTCCAGAGCTGCTCTGAAGATGTGCTTTGTGCTCTTGCAGCAGTGACTTCCCCAGCATGACCACACCTTCACTCACCTTCACAACAGGCTCTCCAGTGACCAAGGAAGCAGGGCAGGACTTCACATCCTGATGGGAGGCATAGGCTTTCACTGCCCACAGATCCACGTACCCATCAGGAGTGTAGTGACCACAGTCCAGGACACTGCTTGCTCTCTCAAAAGGCTCACACACACCATCTCCATCATGCACGTAGCACAGGCTTGGTTCCCCTGCGGGGAGAACAGGGATGAGCTGTTTACAAACCAGACCCCAGGCACATATCCTGCTCCTGTCCCAGGAGATTTGCTGGCTGTTTAGTCCTGGGTTTTCCCACCACAGAGACTTGACAAAAATCTGTGGATCAGTCCAACTGCAAACCTTGGTTTTGTTGAGATGAGGTGCACCACTCTCTGCTCTAAAGAGCAGTGTGAATAATGTAGAGGTTTGACTCCTGCCTCAAAAGGAGTTCATCCATTTGGATCCGTCTCTCAATCCACTTGAACTTACCAACACAGTTGAAGCCTTTTTCCTTTTTACACATCCTGGAACAGCCATCTCCATCCAACAAGTCCCCATCATCACATTCCTCCTCCAGGCTCCTAAGAGGACAATAGCCAGATGTATTAACACCACTTTTGACTCAACACCGCTAATGCTTCTGCATAGTCATGACTAAGGACCCCATATTTTGGTTCAATTTCCACAGAAGCAGGGAGAAGATGAAAAGCCACACATGGAATTAGATAGAAAAATCACCTTCCCAGGGGATAAAGTGGTTGAAATCACAGCATGTGGGAGAAGACATGTTTATATTTTGACTTTCCTATAAGACCCAAGGCAAGAACTATGGGAGAATGGCGGAAGTAGAGAACCAAGCATCAGGAATACTTGTTGCTGGAGAAAGCAAGTGTTTGACAGGGCAGGAGACTCTGAAATGGGGCTGGTGTTTCAGCGGGAGCTGGAGAAGGAGGGGCAGGAGAAGAGAGAGAGAAGAGGTTCCTCCCCCTTTTCTCACACTGCTAAGTAAACTGTTTTCAAATGAAATGATTCTGAGTAACCTGGAAGCTGAAGTCTGAAAAAGCTAAAATATGGAAGTTTGGCATAATTAAAGAACCTCAGCTGAGAGCTTGAGTTTCTCAACTTACATGGTCACCTTCCCATCCCCACAGTAGGATGCTCCATGGACATGGATGAGTGGTGGAGAAGCTTCTCCTGAGGCTGTCCCAGAGACTACCTGCACCTGGTAATGGTACATCTTCCCAGGGGTGACTTCCCTGCAGGAACAGAGAGGACTTGAGGGAACTGCAACATCTGTGACAGATTTTCTTACCACAACTATGGATATCAAGTGTGTGTCCATGCAGTATCACAGTCTGACATGTGTCTTCATACCCCCCCTAAAGGCACAGACTGTGGGAAAAGGGCCTCTTCTAGGTCATGCAGAGAGGTCTGCTGCTTATTTCCAAAAGGTCTGAGCTGGGGAGAAGTGGCATTAGCTCGAGCAATCATTTTATTGGTTGGGGAAAATGTCATTTTACTGGTTGTATTGATGGGGAAAGTGCAATTTTACTGATTATACTGTTGGGGAAAATGTTTCTGGGTTTAATGAGCTTCTTCTAGTTAGGGTGAGCTCATGGGTCATGAGACCCATGGTGAGTCTGCAACACACTTCCTCAGGGGCACTGGTTGTGACAGTTGCTGTAGCAGGGGAAAAAAAACCCAAAACACAAGAAAACCACCCAGGGATTTAAAGAGGCAGGACCTGAGGTAATCAAACCTGTCCCAGCCACCCCCTTCAGCCTGAGATGGAGCAGCCTCATGACTCACGTGTCGATGAACTGGCGATGCACCTGCACAGGGGCGGCGGGGGACCCGTCTGCAAATGGGGGGTCACGGAGGACTCGGTACTGGATCAGCTTGCAGGAGGAGCAGAGGGAGCTGTGGGGCATGGAGGTCAGCAGGGCCGTGTCTATCTCCATCCTCTCATCAAAGGTGTAGATTTTGACTCCGGACATCTTTTTAGGGATGTTGAGCTTCACGGTAAAGGGCACATCACAGAAAGTGTCCAGGGGGCCCAGGTGGATGGATTCCCCTTGCTCTGTCAGGATTTCAATGTCAGACAGTGCCTTGGGAGAGCCTGTGGAGAGGTATGTGGTCCAGAGGGTGAGGGAATCGGGGTAGACGGGGTGCAGGAAGCGCAGCTCCAGGATGCAGCCGTCCGGCTGGGGACACGGCACGGTCATGTTCATGTCGTACAGGTGGAGCTCCGGACTCCAGGCCTGCAGGCTGGGCCCACAGGGCTGATCCACGTCCGGTGGGCCTGGGCAGAATGGACAAGGAGGAGGTTGGTGAGAACCAGGGGACAACTAACCTCACAGGAAACTCAGAGGGGCAATCCTCCCTGAAGACCTACACATCTCTGCACACCCACTACATGATTTTGCAGCCACTGCAGGCATGTGTCAGAGCTGTCAGCATCTGCATGAACATCCTGGAAAGCAATAAGAACCACTGGTCTCCCAGCTCCTGGGAACATGCTTACAAGCACAAGGCTTGGTGGATCTGTCCCTCTGAAACAGAGACAACAGTATCCATGCTGCAGCTGGACGCAGTCCAGGCTCCAGGGACAGCCTGGACACAGCTGTGGGATGTGAAGCTTGCTATGTAATCTCACGGGTGCAGAAAGCTTGCTAAGGGCACATGAATCCTCCAGGCAGAGCAGAGACCAAAGCTTTCCACAGGCACCTACTGGAACATCACTGGCAGGAAGGGACAAGGTCCAAAGCAGGGAACTGTCTCTGCAAGGCTTTTCTTCAGCCAGGACCTCCAAGACAGTGCCCATGCTGACCTCAGACCCACAGCCTGCCTCCCCTGATGGTGGATTAGCACTCAGCAAGAGAAATGTAGCGTTGGGCTTTTAGGCTCGCAAAGCATCATTGGAATTTATCATCCTGTGGTACAAATACCCTTGTCTACACTAACCACTGGAAGCATTTCTTAAGGCTCAGCATCAATTCAAAGCCTGCATCCATTTAGTACAAGTCTAAAAGTTTCTAAAAACCATAAACCCACTCTTTTATACCAGAACAAACATGCATTTATTATTTATTAAATGCAGATGCATAGAACAACCAGAAGCACATGGAGCCAGAGGATCAACAGCACCACATCACCACACAAAGCCCATGAGATCATTTCACCTGGTCTCCTGCCTCCTCTGCCTTGCTTTTGGAGGAGTTGAGGCAGCATGAAAAGCCCAACAGCTCCTCCAGCAGCTGCTTGACCCTGAAAGTCATCGCCATGCCCACAAGGTGGATCTCTAAACCAAGATCTGGGTCTTGGCACAAGTAACATGCTGATGCTGTTCATCTTGCCAAGGAGGAATGGCATCCAACCAGGCTGCCCAAGACTCGGCATAGCCTCAGTAGGACTCAGCACGGAACTTCTCTGTCTCCCTTTGGACAAGACTGTTTTAAAGCCCATGAGTGCCCCTGAGGTTTTGAATGAGGTTCGAAGATCTGTGATGTCTTATTTCAGTGAAATACCCCCTGCTTTGGCCAGTATTTCTCAATCCCACCTGCCTGAACAATGACTTAATATTGGGGTGTCAGTGGTGTGTCCAAAGCCAGCTGGCCATTACCAGGTATTCCCCAAGCACCAAGAAGTCCTTCCTGCACTACAGAGCCCCCACAGAAGGATGACAACAGATCCTCTAAAAGAAAAAGAATTCTTTTTCTTGTCCAAATAATCTCTGTCTGGGGATTCACAAACAGCAAAAGAGAGGAGACAATTACCTTCTGCTTCTTCTGGGGTCCAGTAGCCGGAGGAGTCGCAGACCCGAGGGGAAGAGGCCTCATGCACGTACTGACGGAAGGTGCCATCCTCTGCACAGCTATCACAGAGCATGTCCTCCTCCCTGCTGGCAGGAGACAGACATTGGCATGTCTAACCATGGGCAGTTGATTTTCCATCCTCATTTGTCCAGGCAGGATCAGAAGGGAAGTTGGAAAAGCAAAGCTAATCTCTCAGAAAATCCCTAGGCAGAGCAACCTGTCTGGAATAAGATGCTTCAAGACAGGGAAATAAGAGTGGCCATGGAACAGGATGGATTTAATCTAGCCTCTTCTCCATGCTGTTTTGGATGAATAACCTGTCCCCTACTCACCAACCGGAGCTAAGAGACCTCACACTTCCAAAAGCAATGCCTCTGGAGTTGTGCGAGCGCTCTTGGGGCTGTCTCTGCTTAACCCAGAGTCAGGTTTTGACTTTCAGCACTACTGTAATACAAACCAGTCACAATATTGTCAATTAAAGGGGGTCCCACTGTACTCTCCAGAAAAGGAAAAGGCACTTTTCTATGGTAAGAGCCAGCCTCAGCCCCCTTCTTTGAGCAGTTTTTCTCAGGGGATGCAGGACTCCCTGTCATGGATCAGCTGCTGAGCCAGTTATGAATGAGAACTTGGGATGGTTCCAAAGACCCAGTGCCTCCCTTCTAGAGCCCTGTTTTCCTGCTTCCAAACGCCTTAATTCCCCACCAAAGCAGTTTGTTTGGATGACTCGAGGCCACCCAGCACTCAAGAGCCTCTCGTGCCTGAGGGCAACAGGCATGAACCACTCTTTGAAAAGGCAGCAGACACTGACCCAGGAGCATCCCAGCTGCTATCAAACAACACTTTCCTTTTAATTGTAAGGGACAGCTTTGCAAAACAGCTTCAAAACAAGTTCAGGAACTCTTTAGTATGTGCTTATGGTCCCATAATTAAAAAAATTACAGCCCTGCCACCTAAAGCCCGGCAGAAACCAAAATGTTTTCATAGGAGAGTCTGCTGAACAAAGGCACTGGTGGTGTATCCAGGTCTCAGTGGCTCCCAGGTATTGGGGAGAAGACAGACAGCCACCAAACACTCGTGGCCATGCACTACTCACCAGCCAAACAACTCTGCTTCCTTGGCTTCATTTCTCTGGTTTGAAAAGTTTCCTGACTTACCCCCAGTTATCTGCACCGCGAGTCCGTGACAGCGTTGGGAACGAAACCCAGCTCTTGTGGTTCAAGCTCCCTGCCTTAACCACAGGGCTGCATTTCCTACCGGTAAATAGCTACTTTATACAGTAAGTGCTAAATGAAGCTCATTTTTCATTCCCTGATTGCACTCTGGGGTTTAGGAGCTGGCTTTGCCTCCTGATACTCTTTGGCTTCCCCTCCCGGCACCCCAACAGCGGAAAGCTTGTGGGAGAGCCCATCTGCCAGCAGGGCCATCACAGCAGCCTGGCTCCTGTGTCTGAGGACTCTGCTGGAGACAACCAAGGGGGAAAGGGATGGGGGGTCCACACCATAGAGGATCTCTAGTCCCTTCCAGCAGGCTGGTGTACAATCCCAAGACCATTGTGACAGCAGATCCCTCACCTCTCATGGATAACACCGCTGATGGGAGGCAGCCAGTAGATGCTGAGGGAGTTCTGTGTCTGTCCCATGATCATGGGAGGGATCGGGATGGGTGCTGGCTTCTTACTGTGTCCCCAGCGCTGGTACACCAGGTCCAGGTAGCAGTGCATCCGAGCCACTTGGTTCGGGGTGAAGGTGTTGGTGCAGTCATCATCTAGGGGAGGAAAGAGTGGCCAGGCTGAGGGTGGTGGGGATCAGCCAGTGGGACACGGCAACATGTGCCACCTTCATGGCCAAACTGTTTTTGTGGGACTTCTAGGGAGAGCTGGGAGGCACCAGCGTGTCGTGTCTCTCCTGCTGCAACTCGCTGGTGTCGTGTGTCCCCAAAGCCACAAGATGGCACTGCCTCAGCAGCTCCACGTCCCTGCACCTGCACAGCACCAGCTCGGCCAGTTCCGACACCTGGGAAGGGCCACCGTCCGCGTAGGACCGCCGGTGGGTCAAGCAAGGGACAAAGGAATTGCTCCTCAGGCTTTAGCCCTCCTGAAATGCCAGGAGGAATACCAGTCCTCTGCGGCATGCCCTTGGGAACCAAGCCAAAAGGGTTCAGAAGGTTAATAATAATAATAATAATAATAATAATAACAATAATAATAATAATAATAGCAACTTCAGGACTGGAGAATAAAGGCACACCACCATGCAGACAGAAACGGCCTTGATGCATGTCCAATGACCCACTGGCAGGGAGGGAAAGATGGACAAAAACAGCCTGAGGCAAGGGGTTAAGAAGCTACTGCAAGCACTGCCTGCCACATCCCAATGAGGAGGGCCCACATAGGTTGGGGAGTAAGGGAAGGGGCTACTGACGGAGGTAGAAGGGAGGGAAGCCCAAGTTTTAAGGAAGGTGACCCCTCAAAACTGCTAACAATGATTCTTCATTACCTGTGTAACTCATGTAGTTGTTGAAGGGTGTCCCTGTGAAATGTGTCTGGCCACAGGTGTCGTTGGCAGGGTCTGGATCCCGACAGAGTTTGCTTTTTGGGGTGGGGGCAGTGTCAGCACAGAGGTCTCCTGTCTCCATAGATGGAATTGTCTCCCTGCAGGGATCGTCACAGGATTCCCGCTCGCTCACTCCCTTAAAGACATGGTACAGCCCCAGGACATGTCCCACTTCATGGATCATGGTGTTGGTGTGGCCATGCATACCATAGTAAGCAGGGTTGAGGACAACTCCACCTGCAATTGCAAGTACAGAGAACATCATCCAAGAAAGAGATGGGGGCAGCTGCCATTACTCACCTCTAAGAGACAAAACTCTCATTGTGCTTCCAGGTCACAGATGAGGTGCCAGATGTGGACCCAAAGATGGACATATTCACCCTTTTGTAGGATGGGATGAGGCTCCTTTGCCCTTTTGGAGTGGAATGAGATGATTTTCCTTCCCCTTATGACCACATTATTCCTTCCTCAACATCTTCAATCATTTCAGCCAGCATTTCCCTCGGTGTCTTTTTCATATTTATAATTCAGTGTCTGCTTTGGATCACACAACTCCAAATGAGGTTTGGAGCCAGGGCACCAAAATGAGCCATGCAGCAGCTTTACAAGGGTAATCCCTTGAACCAGAGGCCAGAAGTCCTTCCCTAGCCTAGACAGGTGGCTTTGGCATGCCAGGTCCCTTGGCAGGTGAGAACAGTAATGTGCTGAAGTCCCAACACACTTGGCTGTGCCATCTAGAAGTCACCTTCAGACTAAGTCCATATGGAGAGTCAAATGCACTGCCTCTGGCTTCTGCTGAGAAATCATCCATGATCAACTGCTTCAACCTCCAGATCAGACCCTGAGGAGGAAACTAAAGCACTCACAAGGTTCTGTTGTGATCCACTAAGGTTCTACCACAAACCTGACCCAAATTTAGTGTATTTTGGAGTGGGATTTCCCAAAACACAGCTTCTGAAGATCCCATAATGCCGTTCAGAGGGGTTTGTGTGTGGCAAGGTACACCAAATGAACCAGACAAGTCCCCCCCTACATATCACAAACCTAGTCTTCACTGGGGTACCCCAGCCTCCGACTCAGGGGGGCAGAAAGGTGTAGGCTCAGCTGTCAAAGATGTTGGAGCTCAAACATAAAGTCCACAGAAACTGCCACCTCATAATGACAGCAACAGCATGGAGCTGGGCAGGACCCATAATGATCCTGCCTTAAATTTCCCCATGGTTGCAGGACAAGTTGCTTTTCCTTCCCTGTGGGCCAGTCTGTGATGGGAAGAGAGATCAAGAATGCCGAGGAAAGCCAGTAGGAGCAGAGCCTTCCCTTTCCTCACTCCCAGTCACTCCAGCTCCTGACCTGGCATGCACACTCTGTACTGACAGCTCTGTACCACATCTGGTGGAAAGCTGTCCGCAGAAGATGCTCAAGAATAAAAAAAATAAAAAATTTACTTCTCTGGCCTCCTTTTATTTGCCTCCTTTATTTTGTCCAGATTAAAATGTCTTTGGAATCTCCACATTTTTCTCCCTGCTTTGAGGCTTTTCTCTGTGTCCTCCCTTTTTCTCCTCTCATTTTCATGCTCCATCCACTTTTCCACACTACCTTACAGTGGAAGAGCAAGAGCTGGGGAGTACCAGCAAGACAAGTGGGCTAAAAGCAGACCCCCAGCATGTGCCCAGGCTGACTCCAGGCAGCACCTCTGTGGCTTGGGAAGCTGTTTTTATACAAACACTTTTAACCCAGACAGCTTGGATGGCAGCGTGGTGAATAGTTGGCTCTGGCACAGCTTGCTCCCTCCTTTGCAGGGCCCTGGAGGATTTACTGTGCCAGCTACCTCACGGCAGAGCCTCTGCCACTGCATCTCTGCTGATGATCACTGCCCCTGCCAGCAAAGTTGGAGTTGGCAGGGGGCCACAGCGTGATCCTGTCTCCAGCCACACAGACAGCTTGGAATCAGCTCCGTGCGCTTCTGGACTACCTTGTGTCCTCGAGTACAGGGCATTCCTTCCCAGAGAGGGTTTTCTGCAGAGCACAGTGTCCCTGGCAGGACACCAGCAGGTCTGTGACTCCTCTAGGGAAGCCATGCTGGGTGAACACTGCATTTGAGGCCAGAAAGGGATCCTTCAGAAATGCCCTCAAAAATTTTCTCGAGCCTTTGCAACAGGGTTGTAAGAGGGTGAAGAAATAAGGGTGGCATCTTCTGTGGAGCATCCCACGGCGTGTGTGGCCCATGGCAGGGCTCACAGACACCACTGACCTGTCAAGTGGCACCACTTCTTAGCTCAAAATTCATGTTTATTGCTCTTCCTTCCCACAGTGTGGATCTTCTGCCCAGGGCTTGAGGCAAAGGATGGGTCACAAAGTAAGCTGCATTCCCTTTCTCCCTAATTGTAAGACAACAGAGCAGAGGACTTTGCATCCCATCAGCTTTTGACCCTTTAGCTGCCTGGAGGTGGGCCATGAAAAGGTACAGAGGTTCAAAAATCCTTTTGGGACCTTCATGTGATGTCCTGTCCACTATGAGGTTTTTGGAAGCCATTGCCCTCTCAGCTATCACCCTGGTAAACACTATAGATAGCAAAGGGCATCCCACTGATGGAGAACCCAGTGGGCATGTAAAAAAAAGCTGCTTCTCATTTGAATCAAAACAGGGCATAAAAGAAGAGAGAATAGAAAGAAAAGGCATCTCTGCAGCCAAACCCAACCCTGAGCAAGGCAGGGGGCTGCCTGCCCAAAGATCTGAAAGAAGGAATGTGCACACAGAAAGAAAATAGCCTTCATAAACAAGTAATTGGGATATGAAAACCCTGCACACATCCTGCAGCACTAACCACAGGGAAAGGGGCTGAGCACCAGGGCACGGGGGGCCTTGTGACCAAGCAACCTCCTCACAGCAGAAGCCCAGTGCCCTTCCCAGGCAGTGGAATAAATGGGAAGGAGAAAACTGTCACAGGGGAGGGACGCCAAGGCTGGGATACCCTGTCCCTCCCCTCCTCTCCGTTGGCTTCTCCTATCCCATTCCTCCCCCACACTCCACAAGGACGATCATATTTTTAGTATTTTTTTAACAGCTAATTAAATGACAGGATTAGAAACAGCATGAGAACTCTGCCTTCCTTCCAGAACATCCCTATCCCTTCATTCCCTGTCTCCACTGCTCCCTGATGAGTTGGGAGAGCTCCCAGCTTTGGACCAGGGAGTTCTGTTTCCCCTCTGCAGGATCCTGGCCGTGAAGGCAAGATGTGGAAGTGTTTGTAACATCCTAACAGGACCAGCCTTCCCTCTCTCTCATCTGCAGATCAGGAATTCCTTCTCACCTCTGCCTCTTCCTGCCCTGGCAGATGGGCCAAAATTGCATTTTAAGTGCCTGAGAACCAGCTCAAGGAGGTTCCCAAGGTCAGCATTTACACAACCAAACTAAAACCTTTAATGTCCCTGTAATATCAAGGGGGTCCAGCACTTCAAGGCAGACTTCCTTGGACTTGCTCACCCAACCAAGTGCAAGCAGCTGGAAAGCTGCATGTCTAGCTTCCAGATCCTCTCCCTCTAGACCAGACCTTCCAGCTGCAGAGCTGGTAATGTCCCCAAGGCCAAGCCTCCACTCTGATCAGGCACAAGAGATGCCAAATCCACCAGTACAGTGAATGACTAGTGCTGGTGCAGACCCCACTTCTTCTCACACATCCCTGGAAGCTCCCACTCCCAGCACCCACTCTGCTCCCAGCCACGACCAGTGGCAATGCTGAGGGACTCTGGTCCATGCCGGCCTCCAAGAAGCCAACCTGTTCCCGGGTCAGAGCTGTCCCAGAGGACATTCTAAAGCAATCATGGGACCTTTAAGCAGTAAACCATAAAGCTGAACCTGCATGGCAGGGCCAGAGTTCCCCACACAGAGTCACAGCCATGAGTGGAACAAACACAGGACAGTTAGTCAGACAGGAAGATGGCCATTGCCTAAGGTACCTTTGATGGAAGGGCTGGCCCTCCTTCAGGATCTACTGACCTCTGCCAGATATATGAGCTGGCCCCAGTTTATATAACTACAGAAAGTATTTATAACATCAAATGTTCACAGTTCCCTTGACTTTCGCCCATGTTTATGCAGTTCACATGCAGCTACACATGAAGTTTAAAGCATCTGCATTATTACATTGCTGGGGCTTTTGAACAAAGCTTTCCACTGTGGAAAGCTAAGGTTTTTTTTAGAGGGAGTTCTTTGACTCCTTATGTTTTGTAGTTAAAAAGATTTACTTCTAAGTTCATTCCAGACTCCAAGAACTCTGAATTTGAGAGGAACTCACTGTGATGATGGTGGAAAGACTGAGACAGACTGTATGGTCACAGGGAGTGGTACAAATAGACCTAGGACCTTCTACCTCTGCTGCTGGCTGGCTGCAAGTTGTCTCTGTCTAGGAGCTCCACAGCAGCTGAAACACTGTCTGTAGAAATTTCATAGAGCATTTCACCCTCTCCAAGTCAATGATCTTTTATGCTTCAAAGGATGCTGTTGGCTGTATTATTGGTAAACCATCCCTAAGCCTTCAAGAAAGGCTGCCTGAGAATCAAATTTACTCAGGAAAATAATCTGGAGAAGAACAATAGAACAGTAAGTCATCAGCATAGGAATGGCCATAATTTCTGGTAACCCCACATGAGCACTGTGAAGAGAAGGGGATGAAAAGCAAAGCCCGCTGAAGATTTCCAGCAGGTGAAGACATCAACAGTAAGGTGAGAACTCTCTTGAAAAATACAATCAAAGGCCATGAAAGAATGGTTTCTAAAGAGCTTAAAGTCCAGATAGCAGATTAAACAACTTCTAGAGAAGAACTAATGGAGAACAGCATGGAAACAGAAAGTCTAGTGACCTCTGGATGTGGGGAAATGTGACAATAGAAGAAGGGAAGACAGTTGGAGAGGAAAAAGGCTCACGTTGCTTCTCTTGAAAACATCTAAGAAAATCCAGGTCAGGGAAACAAACAGAGCAAAATCTGACCAAGACTCTCTAGAGCTAAGAGGAAGTTTAGCTTCTTGGAGAAGTCAAGTCAAGCTCCAGGAATCAATTTGATCCATGCAGAGAACCAAAACATAAGAAGGTTTGTATGTGTAGGGAAAAATCAGCGTGGCATTTCTGCTGTGTGGAAGGAAACAGAGGGTTTGTGTGACGACCTTAATATTTTAAGGACAGAACAGACGAGAGATTAGCCAGATTCAGTTCAAGGCAAGGAGTGTGTCTTTTTGGAGCCAGACTCCTCTCTTGTGTATAGACTTGTCTCCACCCCTGGCCACTGTTAGGTCCTTAAAGCTCAGGAGTTTTTCTCAAACAGCTTTCACTCCTCCCAAAATTTTCGTTGCTCTTTCCCACTGCTGTACTTTCACATAGACTCAGATTCTCCAGTAGTGTTTTGTGAGGGGTTTTGTCAAAAGCCACATATTCATGGCCTCCTCAGTCCTAAGTTTCTTCTGTGCTGGACAATAATATACATTGTGCATGGTACAAAACACATGATGATGTGCTGGAGCTCACTGGTTACGGAGAGCAGAGTCTGCTGCCCGCCCTCCTGAGCTCATTAAACCTAAACCCAAGGGCAGTCTTGAACCAAAGGCTTCAGTCTGTGCCAGAGCCTCAAAGAAGTTCAGATCCAGCTTCAGACTTCACAGTTCTGGCACCAGAGGCAAGACAACATCCCTTTTCCCCTGAATCTCCATGGTAAACCCTGATCCGACATTTCCAGATGGTGCCACCTCTTGTGTCCTCGGCTGGACACAAGCTCCGAAACTGGAGCTAAATACAATCCTTTGATGAGACCAGTCACCCCAATTACCCCTCTGTACAACTCCTTGCAAGACATTGGGAGGGGTCTGAAGGGAACAAGTGTGGCTGAAGCACTTGCTCTAGTCAGATGGTTGTCAAGCTGAGCCTTGGAAGTGATTTCTGGAAGCCGAAAGAATAAATTTCATGGAGATTTGCCTTCCTCAACAAGTGACTGTATCAATATGCTATTGAAAAAACAGCCCTGAAACTCATTGAGGGAAGGAAACTGGCAAAAAGGAACTTTAAAACAGGTCTTTAACAGCAGTGTAAAACTTTTAAGGGCTGAACATCACGCACTTGTAAAAGCAGAAGTCCAGGTCTGCTGTGCAGGTGTCAGGAGTAATTATTTCCAGTTACTTACTGAGAAACACTTTAGACTTTTTGACTGCTAAGTGTAAAGGGCTTTGCCAGAAAATTCCAACATTGAAGAGGTGGAGGGAGAGGAAGAAAAAAGAGAAACAGCAGAAATAGCAGAAAACAACACAGCCACATTCTAGGGAATCAGTTGCCTTTTTGGCTGTTTTGTAGCCTACGAGGACTGATGAACTTAAGGGTCTGCCTTGAATCCACTGTAGCCAAGGAGCACCTTGTCTCCAGCAGGTAGTAAGCCAAGCTATAAAAATGTGGTAAAATTTGATAGTTATCCTCACACTTGCAGCTGGATTTGGAAGTGGCCAGTGCTGGCTGCCTGGTCAGCCCTGGAGTCGCTCAAATCTCGAGTCTCGGCTCTGAAAACACGGACACTACTGGTTTATCTGTTTGCCATTATGTGCTGCAAAGTGAAGTTTACTGTTTCCAGAATCCTAGAAGGTAGACCTGGAAGGTCCTAGAGAAGCCAAATACAAGTCTAAAACGCTCTCCAGGAGCCTGCACTGACAGTGAACCTTCAGTTCTACTCATGCTCTCTGTCACACTGTCTCACTGACTTCACCATTAAAATTTTCTTCAACCTGGAATTATCTTGTCAGTGTGTAACCTCACTATCTTATTAATATGGACATGGAACAAGTGTCTCCTTTCCTTACAGCAGCAGCTATTGGTACACCAAAGCCCTGTTTTTGTGATCTTCTTATCAAACGTCCTCAATGTTGAGCCACACCACATATTTTTTGACTTTGATAAGTCAATGGAAAAAGAGGAAAACCACCAATACCAAGATCCCATGAGTGGGAAAACTTACCCAGGTGACTAAGGGCTTCTTTATCCCATGGCCAAGTGGCAGCACCAGCCAACTCTTCCCTCACTGAACTGGCAAAATAAACGTTGAGGAAATGGGTGCTGTTCAGCTGCAGTGCCTCCTTCAGCTCCTTCACACTCATGTATGCCCTGCAAGGACAAGGGAGAGGAGAAAGTCAGCACAGACTCCAACACAGCAAAGGAGAAAAGCAGGAGCCACCCACAGATATCCTACAAAGGGTACAGCAGACCTGGAGACCCCATCCTCAATTCTCCAAAACCAGCAGCATTTGGTAAAGCATGGCAAAATTCAGCACTTCAACAGGATGTCCCATGGCACCACTTATTCTGCTCTGTAAGGTGCAAGTTCTGCTGGCGAGGGGGTTGGGTGGGAAGCAGTCATGCAAGTGTGGAAGTGAGGAAGTTTTGCTAATTATAGTAGATTTGCTGATAAGTTCTACTCTTAAAGAAGGTTTTCCAACAACAGTGACAGAAGAGACAACCAAAAATAGGATAAAAGGAGAAGAAATAGGATAAACAGGAGAAGAAAATATGAGAGAAGAAAGGAAACTCGGAGGTTGGTCCTGCCAGGGAAAAAAAAAAAAAAAAGGGTCTTGGCAGCACAAAAATAGAATTTGATGTGGGAGAGAAGCAAGTTTTCCTCAAGGTGTGAGGAGAGAAAAAGGAATCCAGAACTCAAACTGCTTCCAACAATGAGTTTACAGGGCAGGAATGGACATCAAATCTTACCCTTGGGAGGAGAGAGGGTTTGCCAGCTGGGGCCAAGAAGTCTCTTCTCCAACTTCTTTAGTCTATCTAGAATAGCCCATGACAATGGCCCTCTACTCTACCCTTTTCCCCAGGAAATCACTATGCCAGAGGTGGCAGTGCATGGCAAGAACAAGGGTGTTCCTGAAGTGCACAGGCACATCACACATCAAGAAACACACTGCCTCACCCCCATTCCTGTGTATTGCACAAGGAAGAGAGTAAACAAAACGTATTTCAGAACTTGCTTCAAGAACTCTCTCTGCCAGCTCTGCTCAAAACGGACTTTGGAGAAGAGTCTGCCTGGGCCTCCCCAGCACTCCCCAACAGCAGGGCCCTCTTCACACCAATCTGTCCCCCTGCACATGATCTGAACCCTCTGTGAGATGTCTGAGAAGCCAGCAGGTAAAGACAGGAGCTCTCAGAAAAAGCTTAACGGGGAGAGAGGACCACCTCTGGAGTCAGAGTCACTAAACAGAGGGAAAGCCTCCTGTCAACACTGCTGGCTGTGTCTCTTCCCATCTTCACTGCTGGGAATAAAGAGTTGCAGGAGCAGAAAAATTACTGGAACAGAGATAACCAAGACATTTGTTTCCAAAAGGAAGGTAATGGGCTGGGTAATGGGTTGGTAGGCAATAGGCATTGCAGCAGAGCAGTAACACTTGTGGGTATATCTGAATGTCCACAAAGTGATCCGCACAACTTGGCATATCTTTCTATACCTGGATTAAAAAAAAAACAGCAGTCAGGAAATTTTGGTTTTACTCTTCCCTCTGTGTGGCTGTTTCTTCACAGGTCAAAATTCTGTACCACATTCACCAGTACACCAACAGTCCCAGCATTGGTCTTTAGGGAGTTCATGTTCTTAGCTATGAAAAAAAATAAGAATCTAACCTAAAAACAACAGCAATAATTCCAAAAATAATAGCAGTGGAGTTACAGGGCCTTGAGCTGTGCTGCAAATACCAGGTACTCTTTTAAATGGACTTCAATGATCCTTCCATCTCGGGATATTCTACAATTCTATAAATCAAGTATAACCATTTCTACCATCTGTGCCATTAACCTCATGGGCTGGTGCAGGATTAGAACAGGTAGCAAACATTGCCTCTACATTTCTATGACTTGTTTCTAAGTCTTCAAAACCTGAAGACCTTGTCCCAAGGTTTGTGAAGCCATTAAAGATACTTTAAGTAGGGAAGGAAAACAACTCATGGAAAGGCTTCAAATACACCCCTGTGGAATGACGATGGAAACGCACCATTGTGGAAATATGTCATAAGAATGACTAAACCTGCAGCATAAGGCCAACAGCAACACTAAGGTGGTGGAAAGCATTTTACTTGTTCCCATGCTTCCAGAAGCAATTGGCATCTTTGAGCTGCACAGAGAGATTATGAAGGGAGTATGGTCATTTTTGTACACTGGACTCTCCATGAAGGCATGCCAGGTTCATTTGAACAAGCAGCTTCTGTAAAGGTGGTGTCCAGTAGTGCAAGGAAGCAAGGAAGGACTAAAGGCTGAGCATGGGCTAAGGTGAAAAAGGCATGTTCTTATCCGAGATGTGAAGTGAGAAAGGAAATCAATGAGATTTGCAAATACATTGTTTGAAATGGCAAGATCCCTAGTCAAGTTATTACACCAACAGGCTTGTTTAGAAAGAGGGAGGTTGCTACAGCAAACTGAAGAGAAGGAGGAAAAAGTGAAAAAATAGAAGATTCCAGAAATAAACTAGAGCAGGATGGCATGTGGAACAGAGCTGGGTAAACCCAAGGGCCACTTCTCTGGATCTGAAATAGCAAGACTTTCAGAAGCCATTGCTGACTTGAGAAGTGTCAGATAATCAGGATCTGCTGCCTGCCTCTCTCCTACCCGTCAGCCCCAAAAGCCCATCCCGGGCTGAAGGCATCTCATCCACCTTCCCATGAGCTCTGAAACTTGTTACTTTGAGAAAAATCCTGGCTGGACTATGTGGCAAGATGAGATGACCAGCTGTCTTCACCAGGCCCCAAGATCTCCCACCACAAAGCAGCATTCCCAGAACACTTTCCTCAGCCACATCAGCTTGCGGAGAGAAAACTCTCCCAACCGGAAAGGACAAATTAGGAGAACATGATCTCTTCCCTGTGATGTCTCGCCTGAGCATCCCAGACACGCGCCACGCTGACGCCATCTCTCCAACCCAACCAAGACGGGAGCAGGCTGGGAGGAATAGATAGGGAGAAGGATAAACAAACCTGAAGGACATATTTGTGGCATGACTCGGAAGAAAGAACAGCAAAAATTTCATAGAAATAGAGCATAAGGAGAGGGAAGAGGCCGAGAAAGTCTCTTTCACTCACCAGAGCTGCTCAGGGGACAAAGACTTAAAAATAACATCAATTCCTGACCTATGACATCTCGGAAAAATAGCCCCAAACCCTTCCAGGCTGTCCAAATTCCAAGAGCCGACGTCAGCCCTATTCAGAGGGATATTCCTGCTGCCCCTCTTCTGGAGACATAATGTTTTTCTGGCTGTCGCCTGCCAGTCCCTTGACATTAGCAAAATTTTTGTCAAGTCTTAATTATAAATAACTGTAATTTCCTCCATTGAGAGATTTGAATGGTTCAGGGATGTGTCAGGGTTAGAGGGAGCAGCTCCAGTGCCGAAAGATGCTCAGATGACTTAGACAGACAAGGAGAGGAAAAGACCCCAGTTTCATCCACTATGGCATGGAAAGCACAAATCTCCTGATAATGTCCCCAAAGATACAAGAAAGACCAAAACAACTCTAGAACAGGCAACTCCAATTCCCCTCAATCCACATTTCCCACTGGCATCCTTAGGTCAGATGGAGAGCATGCAATTGGCGTCTGAGCCTTTTGCTTACTGCCAAAGGTTATGCTCTCCTTCTCCAGAACTTCTCTGATTTTCCCTGGGGAGAAGGCAGAGCAGCCTTTGGTCTTCACAAACAGCATAAATGACAGCCCTTCTCCTCTGCTCCCCAAATAGTTTTCTAACTTCTACAAGACCAGAGCATTCCAAACTAGATGGTATTTACAGCAGGGTGGTTACTGTAAGCCACACAGAAACACAAGGAAGGACAGAAGGATACATGAAGGTACAGGCATGAGCTGAGGAGTAAAACCCAAACAAGAATAGCGCAGAGGATAGAAAAGAGATGGAAAAGGGACATCAGGCTTGCCAGATTAAAAGTAAATGCTTCTCTAAGAGCATCTAAAACTCATTGGTGAGTAGACAGTTGCATGGTGACACCACCTTGACCTGGGGAGCATTTGCACCCTTGAGAGAGTGGAGCTTCCAAGAAGAATATGTGCAACAGTAGAGAGAGATTAGGGATGGGAGGGTTGTGAACTGCCATTGTTAGACATGAGTATGGGCAAGAACACCATCCAAAATGATAGTATTTGGAGGAATGAGTCCAGACACGATGGCCTCCCTCATGAAAGGTGATACCACTGGCTTAAAGTTCTGCTGAGCAGCATTAGTTGATGACCTGACCCTAAGGGAGGCTTCAGCACCACACTGCATCCTGTTTTACTCATATGGGACAGCTGTCATCATGTGACACTTCTTGCTATAAGAAAAAAAGGAAAAAAAGATGAAGTCCAGCAGTTTCAGTGGCTACATCACCACAACCATCCTCATGTTAAAAAACATTCCTAATGTCTAATCCAAATTTCTCATGTTACTGATTGGGTCCGTTGCTCCCACTCCTGTTTTCTTGGAGTCCTGTTCCATCTTCTCCATGCCACCTCATCATATCAAAGGGGAAAGTCATCAAATATCTATAGCTTTGCATGGTAAACTCTAGACTTTAATAAGGTAGAGTCTAGTGCAGTTAAAGGCCCAAAACTTCCTTTCCAAGCAGTCAAAACATCACTCTCATTCATGTTTTCAGACCTCCCTGAAGAACTCCCCACATCTTTCTTCATGCTTTTCATTGGGCAATTTTATCCTAATCCCCAGGGGAAACAGCAGCTTCCTAATACTGGTTGTAAGTCGGGCTCTAGGCTGTCTTTGTCAAAGGAGAGGATTGACATACCCTGATGAGAAAGGGCTGTTGCTGTTTTTACAGCAGGAATTCCTGGCAGCAACAACAGGTCCGCTGGTGGTGCACAGGTTGGACAGAGGAAAAGACCTGCTGATCTGTGGAGCAGCAGAACGCACAGTCAAGCTGTTGCACAAGCCTGATGTGTTTAAGGTAGAAGTGAGAGGAGCACAATTTAGTGACAGACACATCATAACAGGAAGCCTTGGAGCCACAAAGTGGCTGTGACCACCGGGAGGCAAAAGACAGCACCTCCAAATGAAAGGTGAGGCCAGCATGTACCCCTTGCAGTACCATAAATCAAACTAAATTCCCTGGCCACTGCAAAGGATGCAGTGTGTAATGCCACAGGAATTCCACTGCAATGCAAAAATAGGAGTCTTTTCCCTGTAGACATTTCAGAGGGGTTGTGGGAGTGGGGTTGGGTGGAAGCTGTCCAAGTGCCCTCCATGGACAACTGGAAAATACTTGAGACCCAGCCAGCTCCAGCTAACCATACAGCCTAATGAAGTCACAGGGGATTCCTGGCTCTGCTTTCATGTCCTTCAACCACCGCAAGGAAATTCCTCTTCCTACTCCCCACGAGCAGAGAGGCTCCCTTTTCCCTCAAACCTCTGCTTGATAAATAAGGAATCCCTCAGACTTCCCAGAAATGAGCACCAGTCAGCCAATAGTATGTTTAGTGTGTGGACAGCACATTTCTCCAAGGGTTCTGCAAAGGGTTAATGCAACACACAGCAACCTTGTCTCTGAGGCAGCAGCCACAAGCCTAAGAGCCACAGGTCAATCCATGAAGACAGGTGCTGATTCAACTGGCATGAACATTTTTGGAGAGCAGACTCTCTAAATTCTCCCTATCATCCATGAAAGGGAGATGCTCTCCCAGACAGTGAGCCAAAGTGAATATCTTCCAACTGGCCCCACAAAAGGGCTCCTCTACATGGTGGCTCTTTAGCAGGGGGATCTAAAGTGATCATTTTCCAGACCCGGGCTCTCTGCTTGCGTAATACTAAAAGCTGTGGACTCTCATCCCTGTTCCCACATCTCAGCGGACAAAGCCCACCACAGCATAAACATGGTATCACCCTGGCCCAGTAGACAAGCCCAGGTGGGTTATTTGAGCTGTCCCCAGATTAGCCTGATGTGGTTCTTTGCAACGAAGCTGCCTCACACTCCAGGTTTACCTGCCCTGAAATTTCTGGCATTGACACAGCTGGGAGGGATGCTGTATTTTTAAGTCCTTTTATACTTACTAAGACTACTTGCATCCCCATGACCACAGTCTCAGAGCTCTGACTCCAGCCCAGCACTATGCTGGTACGCCACAAACATCATTGCCAGCATCATGACAACTTGACAAGGCAGCAACATCCAAATGACTCTCATCTGGACAGGCTTTGGTAACACAGCCAGATACAAAACACATGCAAGATGTGAAGGGAAGGCTGAGAAACAGCCAGACGTTCCCCTGGGATCACAGGAAGCACAACACTGCTGGAATAATACCCTCTGTAGTGCTCAGGAGTCTTTCATCAGCTTCACTGGGTGTTGGACTCCGCCCAAAGAGCATTTGAGTCCACAAGGGATGAGGACATTGCACAGCTCTTAGACATGCCTGGAAAAACCCACCTCTGAGGCACTGACAGAACAAGTACAACAGCAGCCTAGGAGGCAGCCACCACTGGCAGCACAGTTTAAACTTTGCATGAGTGGCTGAGTATCGAGGTGTCAAAGAGGATGACAAGGCAAAACAGGATCCCTCAGGATCAGGAGGGTTCTTTATGCACCCTCATTGCATAAAGTCCCATTGGATTCAGAGTTAACCCTCAGTCCCCCATATGCGAGAAGGATTTAGCTTTGGTTCTGAAGCACCAGCAGATGCTGCAGGGTCAGAGAGCTGCACTGGCAAAGCTGCAGACAGGATCAAAACGACACAGTGCAGTTCAAGGCTGTGACCCTTCCATATAGATTTACTGGGGAAAGGGAGCAAGAAGGCTGTGGATCACTAGCACACAGCAGGCAAGTTCCCAGTTACATCAGAGGGTACTATGCAACTTCTTGAGGTCAGACGTGGGAAAGACAGACAATAACATTAGTGTTAGACCAGAAAGCCTGCAGGGCATTTTGCCTCGAGATAGGCTGAAGAATAAGTGCTGCTAACAATGGCATGGCCCAGATATTCCTGGAAGTGTTGGCTAAAAAGTTATTCACTAAATCATCAGTGAATCAGCCAAAGGCAGTGCTATTTTAGACCTGGTTTTGGTACGCAGTGAAGAAATTATGGAAGAGCAGATGAGAGAAAGAAAACTTGGCCTGAACTTATAATGAGTTGATTCAGAACAACTTAAATTAAGAGATAAACACAGCTCTTGAATGAAGAATTGAGAACCAGAACTGACCAGCAGACATTGCTGTATCTGAGATGACAAGGAGAACAGAGTGAAATGGAAATTCCCTGAAATCAAGCTGACTCCAGTGAAAACAAAGAGAAAAAGACCTTTACAGAAACAAAAGTGGCAAAAGAAGGAAGAACCAAATCTGCTGAGCAGGAAAGGTGAAGCTGAAGCTTAGCATAATTAAGATGCATCCCTGGACAAAATTACAGTATGTCCTCCACCTTTATTCAAGATTAAAAACACGGTAAGGGAGCAGAGCTCAAGATAGAGGAAAGAAAATAAAAGGGTGGCAGCATTTGGGTGGGGGCTGAAGTGCCATCTGGACTGGGTGGGAAGGAAGATGAACCTCTGGGGAGGTGGCAAGTCCCAACTGTGAAGGTGTAGGATGTAGGGATGCAGAACAGGGGGGAAAAAGCAAGAGGGAAGAGTGCAGAAATAGAAATGTTCATAGATAAACAAACACAGCGAATGTAATACATTTGCAGGGAAAATGCCACCATAGATACAGAAGGACTGACCACAGGAACTGATGAAGATGGTCAGTGAAGGACATGCAATGCCCTCTTTGGGCAAACTGACTACACTGCCGAGGATGCCAAAGTTTTAACCAGCCATCTGCAGAGAGATCCCAAGTCCTGCCAGTGGGAATGCAGGCAAAGGCATGCCGCACTCGCTGGCCTTTCTCCTGGGAATCATAGAATCAGAATAGCAGGTTGGAAAGGACTCCAAGGATCATCTGGTCCAACCTGTTTTGGCAAAAGCAGCCTAGACAAGACAGCCTAGCAGCCAGTCCAGCTGAATCTTAAAAGCGTTCAATGTCAGGGAATCCACCAATTTCCTGAGGAGATTATTCCAATAGCTGATTGTTATTATGAAAAATTTTACCCTTTCTTGCAGTTTTTGATATCTGAAGCCAGTTCTCAATTTGAGCTGAGCTTTTGCTTTTCTAAATGTATCTCTGCACTCCCTAGCAGTGCCTTTGTAGTCCTCAACAGCTATTTGACCACTTTTCCATCTCTGCTAGGTTTCTGTTCTGGATTTGGGCACACTCAGAAGCTCACATTAAGCCAAGGGAGCCTCTTTCTCCAGCTGGTTCCCTTGCCTTTAAAGGGGATAAACTGCTTTTGTGCTTTCAGGAGAGTGTTCTTGAAAACCTCCCAGCACTCGCTACCTCCATTATCCTACGTGGAATAGAATCCCTCACAATCGAACTCTGACCAAGCTGAAATTCACTCTTCCAAATTCTAAAATCCTTGTCTTAGAACTAAACTTAAGTGTCTTGCCAGGATCTCAAACTCCACAATATTGTAATCCCTTGCAGCCAAGACTACCACTAGCCAAGGCATTTCAACCAGGTTTGCTTGGTTTGTGGGTAGCAAGTCCAATAGTGCCTCATTGCTAGTTGGCACATGCAACACTTTCATGAAGAAACAGTTCCCTGTGCATTACAGGAACTTTATGGATTACCTGAGCTGCTGTATCATTGTTCCAATATTTGTCCGGGTAGTTGAAGTCACCCATAAGAACCAGGTTGTGTTGACTCAGAGCTAAAATTACTCAAATATTGCTTTCCTGGTCCTATCTTGGTTTGGAGGTCAATAGCAGATCCCTAATAGCAGATCCCTAATAAAAGATCCCTCTTGAAGAGGCTTTCAACAGGACTTCCACAATCACCACAGTTGGCTTCCACATAGTCAAGGTTCTCCATAACATAGAGCAAAGCCCTAGCTGGGCATCAAGGATTGTCTTTGCCTCAGACAGGGCGCTTGCCTTTAGGAAAGCTATGTTAATTCCTCCCCATCAGCCTGCTCAGAGACTATTTGCTTTTCTGCCCCATGCTGCTGTCCTCTCTGGATCTTATTACACCTCAGTTGACAGTGCAGGGCAAGGGGGCAGAGACCAGTTTTAAGGCTGATTGCATGAGACACACTGGTACTCATCTTTCAGGGGTTGAACTGAGGATGGTCCCCCACTTGTGTTGAATACATGAGAGAATAAGCCTCAGGAGAGGTTTATCCCCAGCTGTGCTCTCACAGCATGGTGGGCACCCTCAGGACACCCATGCCAAAGGGGCGTACATGTGCATCAGATGCTTGGATTGTGGAAAAACACTGGGTTTGCGATGTTTGCACCCTGAGGACAAGGTTGGCTCACTGCCTCACTCAGCTACTGGCTGCCATGCATGTGATGAGCACCACACTCTGTCTGAGGGCTTTGTGGGTTGCCTCTGCTGGGAATCCCAGCACATCTCCATGTGCCTGTGTAGTCTTCCTGGCTATAACTGGAGTACCATCAGCCCTAGAACATCCTAGGAGGAGGTAAGGTTTTTGAGAAACACTCATTTGGACCCATGCGCCAGCATTTTGTCCAAGTCGCATTTCAGTTTAAAAAAAATCTGATTGTTGTGGGTATTCAATAGGCCTATAGTCTCTCCTGAGCTCCTGGAGGAGTCAATCCTGTACTGCAGAAAGCACCAAGGCCAACCATCAACAATCCTAAATGGTGAAGTAGTCCTGACTCCTGACATTCATTACATTATGATCCCAAGAGAGAGTCCCACAACACTTTTTCTAGGAATAGTTGTCTGCCCTTTACCTAGGAACAGGAACCCACTTGTTCCTCTTCACCTGTCTCAAATTAAATTCCCTTAAGGAGGAGGGAACCAATTCACCACATTGCCTCCTCCACTCCCATCTCAAATACCATCCAACATCAACATGTTGCAGAAGGGGAAGGGGCATCTTTTCACAGTGGTCTCACGGAGAAGGCACCTAGACATGTCCCCAGAGTATAGACATCATGCCCCAGCCAGAAAAGGCTTGAAGAGGTGATGGCAGCAGGAAGAAAAGTGCTGGGGCAGGATCAGGCACACACAGCAGAGAAATCCAGGGCTGTGGGAGGAAGCAGAGGGCTGTGGTGAGGCTGATTGAAGGAGGCATGAAGGGAGACAAACAAGGAAAGCTTGGCCTCTGGCTCGGCAGGGACTACCTGACCTCTCCTCCACGGGGGCACAGCAGCTTTGGGCTGACGCCGGCAGCCTGCCTGCATCCTGAGGGCTGCTGCTGTCTGGAAGAGATGGTAACAGCAAAGCCCTAATCCAAAAGGACAGCTGGATCACAAAGTTCCCTCCTGTGCTTCTCTGTCAAGCCGAGACATGGGAGCTGGGACCCCTTTCTTCTGCACTGCTCTTCCCCATCATTGGTGCATGTCCTGAAAACTGGAGTCTGCTCTTAGAGGGCACAACAGCCACAGTGATGGGTGCCAGCCCTTTGGGCCTCCTCCTGGGGTGGACCTTCTAGAGCTGTAACTCTCCATCCCCAGTGCTCAGCAGGGACACACAGGCTCTCTCTGCTCCAGCTTTAGGACTGGCACATCTCTCACCTCCCATGCATGGAAAGAAGCATAGTCAGCAGGACAAGGGAATGGATTCTTCCCCTCTCCTCTGCTCTTGTGAGACACCGCCTGCAGTGGTCCGGAACTGAGGGTCCCAGAGCTGCAGCATCCAGCTCCAGGGCTACCAGCATAAGGAAAATATGGACCTATTGGACAGAGTATTGGACAGGGATGGTTGGAGCCATCCATTTAGGGTTGGAGCATCTCTGCTAAGGAGAACTGTGCAACACAGGAAACCCTGTGCCACCAAGAACTGATGTCCAAATCTGGCATTTCTTGCAGCACTTCAGTCTTAAGGCATCGTTGGTTCTGCCAAACAACCAAAGCCTGTACATACTTGAAATTTAATACAAAATAAGCCAAATGTTTCCCAAAAACCTCCTGCAGGAGCCTGGCTTTGAGCTTGTGATAGCAGTGCTGATTCAACCCATGAGCCTTCCTTTTCACCCCCTCAGGGAGGACAAATCCATGCAAGTCCCATAAACTTCCTGGCTTATGTGACAATTCCCGTGCTGCTTAGGCATAATGGGCCATCAACTTTCCCCTGGGATAAATCTGTCCTGGTAAACTGTCTTTTAGTGCGCTACATCTTGAGGGAGTTGAGAGCATTTGGGGTTTATTTTAATGGGAGTCGGTAGCCATGATCAATTGTAAAAGCTCTATTTCCACGGAAATGGGAATTTAATAGATTTTTAAAAATGGTGGTTATTGACCCAATGGGCCTTAATGGCTTAAAAACCATCTGATTGTAGTGTGTATGAGTAAATGCTTATGATTTTCAAATGAATACTGGAATAGGTAGTAAAAACCCATTTATATTGCCAGGACCTGGTCAATAGGGAGTTTCCATTTGCTTGTTTGGCTTTTCTATTTCTATCCGAGTGAATCATGGCCATCCCTTCCTCGGAGAGGCTCACCATTTCCTCACGGCTGAGATCATCTTCACACACGCGACCCATCTGAGCCCCATCAGGGTGCAGGGATGTCTTTCATTAGGCTGGGCAGTGATGCAGAGCCAGGCTTTCACAGCGGCTGCGCTCCCAGATGCTCCTGCCACGGGAGCACAGGACACATGGAGCATCTCCCATGGATGATGCATCCCTGTTGCTCACAGGGACAACTCCTTGGGAGCTGAGAAGACATATGTGCCTCAGACTCCTGGCTTTAAACTCAACCTACAGGCTCCCAGCTGGGAAATTCCCAGGCAGAAAGCTTGGTTTGCCTGGGGTTAACACATACCAAAAACATCAATAGGAGCGAACTCCAAAGGAATGTACTAATTACTAAGAAGTAATCCTGGAAGCAGTGGACAGACTAAGCCACAAGGGCAGCTCTCCTCTCCTGCCTGCATTTTTCATGAGTCTGCAGGAACACAGATGCCCAGGATTTGTATTGATTTGAAATCAAACTGTGGGTTCAGCCACTGCAAAAAAGAGATCTCAAGCCGTGTATGTGTAGAAGAGCAAGGCTGGGTAAGTGTCATGGCCATAGAATAAGGCAAAAGAAAAACAAAAGAAAGACCTGAAAACTCCCAAATTTCAAAGGGACATTTGTCCTCCAGCTTCTTCTGCCCTTCAAAAACCCAAGGTAGCAGGAATTACAGTTCAGAGCCACAGCCTGTTGTTTCTCCTCCTCATCAGCAAAATAAGCAAAGGAGACAAATATTGCAGGTCACCATGTGCTTCCACCCCAGTAATGTGTGTCCCACTGCCATCTCTAAATATCATAGAACAGTTTTGGTCGGAAAGGATCTTAAAGACTACCCTGTTCCAACTCCCCTGCCATGGGCAGGGATACCTTCCAGGACATCAGGTTGCTCCAAGCCCCATCCAACCTGGCCTTAAACATTTCCACGGATTTGACATCCATAACTCCTCCAAGACATCATTCCTGAAAACAGGGAAAAGCAGTAGTTGCGGGGAGTTAATCAAAAGAAAGAGTTAAAGATCCAGTTTGGAACCATTTAGAGGATGGAAAAGAGTCTTGTCCGGGAGAAAGGCAGTGAAGCAGCAGCTCAGGGAAGGAGGGGAGCCCAGCACAGGCAACATCCCAGCTCCAGCACCCACCAACATTTTGGAAAGGCTCACTATCCACAGCACAGGGTAAGCACTCGCCTTTTTTTGACAATGTTGATGCTGGCTGGTGTTACACAGAACATGTGTGAGAGAGGGCAAGTGAGAAGCGCTGGGGGAAATGGAGAAATATGTTTGCAGCCCCTTGTGGTTTTGGGAAGCAGAACTCAACAGTGGCAAGTTATTTTAGAGCAGGTTCCAAGCTAAACAAAGCCAGGTACGGTTCCCTTTCTGCCTGGATTGTTTGTTTCAAACCAAAATAAAAAACATCCCAGGCCAGGACCAAATTCTACAGCACTTTTCTCCTGTCTTGGGTTGCACAGATCAGCCCTGTCCCACCTAACCTACAAGAATACATCTATAAATCAGTTTTCTTACTTTTTGCCTGCAGCAAAAATAATAAGCAACATTCCAGGATGAGGGAAGACTTAAGGTCTCTGAACACAAGTGAGGGCTCCCCAAGAGCCCAAATTTCACTGCCAATTTTTCAGTGCACTTCCCAATCTGCTGAGGGAAGGCAGAAGGGATAACACCAGTGGATGCAATGCTCCTGGTCTCCTCCAGCACTGCATGGACTTCACGTGGCTGGAAGAAGAAAGACCCTTTAACAGGGCTGACAGCAGTGGATGAATTTGCTGAGCAGGGGTGATGCTCCCAGGGCATCCAGCCAACAGCTCCTAGTTCCTCTGCAAGGGGAACCATATAGCCCTGTGGTCAATAACCCCCTCCAGAGATACTCTTCACTATGATGGCAACGTCCAGTCTTCCCAAAAGATACAAAATTTTGCTACACTCACCTTATACTGCTCACTGAAGGGCAAAAACTTGCAGCCTTTATATTGGTCAGGAAAGGGACTGAGACGGAGAAAAAGAAAATAAATCTATTAAAGCCAAATATCTTCCCCTTGCTTTATAAGTATTTATTTTTTTAAGGGTCAAACCAAGTCCCAAGCCTCCTACTTATTTTTAGATCCAGGCAATTGGGTGTCCCAGTCAGAGCACAGAGCGCATAAGTAAGCATTCTAAAAATGCCTTCCTCACAGATATAAAAAGGACAGAAGATAATGTATTGGGGAAATTCTGTAACGTAACAAACACCAAACAAAAAAAAACTAAAAAAAAATCCAAGGCTGCCTCTGGTGTCCAGCACAGCCCTTGGGAGGTGACAGTCACAAAGATTCAGCATCCTTGTCTTCCTAAAGCCTCCAAAACAGGTCCTCTACCTCACTCCATCTCGGTGGGTTTGGGTGATGCTGGACTTACCCCATCACTCTCCAAAAAGGGGCAACTTGATTTCCTAAATAACAGTGGTGGCTGGGCCAAGGAAAACTAAAAGCAGTGTGTTCACTTCAGGACTCCATTGGCCACAGCTCAGCCTGCCAGCCCAGCGTGGATTAAATCATTCCAGAGACCCCATCAACGCCTGGCCAATGCTGTCCCACCACACATCCCAGCCAGGATGGCTGCTGAGCTCCTACCACTTTGGCTCCTGGGGTCTCACCAGCCTGGCCAGGGATTCAGCCAGCATCCTCCACCCACAGGCAAGGGTACAGTCAGATGAGGGGGAGTCCTGGGGAGGGCTGACAAAGAGAGACCCCTCCCAGACATTGAACACACGCTGTTCCTTCACAATTGCCATCCCAATACAATCAGCCCCCCTCAAGTGAGCCCCCGAGTCAGTGATGTTCGCTAGAACAATAGCTCACATCTGGGACAGCTGTTTTCCCCGAAAGCACCCAGGCTGCCTACAGCCACTGGGCAGGGGTCCTGTGCCCTCACTCACACGCAGATCGTGTTCTCCCTCTCCTGCAGAGATGTGGTCACCCCTGGGGGGACCTGGCAGGTTCCTCAAGGAACACACTGCCAGGCAGCTCCATGCTCACAGGAAAGACTGTGGGACTGAGCGAGACTCATCCTCCAGCAGAGGCTTTTTGGAAATTAACCCCTGTGCTTTCCACCTTGGCAAGAAAAGGAATGTTTTACTGTGATTTTATTACCCACTTTTAGCAGTCAAAAAAGCAGGGAAGAAGATTTGGGCACATGATCAAGCTGCTTTGCATAGAGCCAAAGCCAAGGAACTGGGAATCACCCTTTGGACCCAAACAGCTCTATGTTCTCATGCTCCACTTCCAGCCCCATTCCTCTGCTCCCCAGGCTGAGAGCCCTGGCCCCACCAGATATGGAGCCCTCTACCTCTGAACAGCATTCCCGAGACCTTGCACACTCCCTTGGACAGCAGCACCTTAGTGCTTAATTCTTTCCCCTTAGAAAGAAGTCACTCTCACAGTCCTGCTGGCCTGATGTCACGATGGAAGGGCCGAGTCAGACACTGGTCTTGCTACATATGTGCCTTTAGACTGGATCCCTATTCTGGAGCTTCCATCACCACCTCCTGTGCTACAGCAATATACGCTCTCAGCGCCCCAAGTCCTTCCTCTTGGGAGTAAAATCCCACTGCTGGGTTCATGTCACTAAGGGGGAACAGCTTGCCAAACACTCTCCAATGAGAGATTATCCCTCTCCATGCTCTCCAACACTTTGAGAGGGTCAAAAGCAAATTTGGGTTTTTCATCCCCAAGCAAGGCTCTGGGTGGGCTGAGTCACCCAGAGGCACATTCACACAGATGTAGCTTCCAAGTCCCATCATGAGCAAGCAGCTTGATGGACATCCTGACCGATACAATGGGGTCTACCAACAATATTCACTAAACCATGGGGAAGCTCAGCGTGTGAGGGCTTTCCTATAAGGAAAGAATAAGTTTTCCAGTGAGCTCAAATTCAACCACTCTGATGAAATTTTAAAGCATCCATCAAGAAACCATCAGACTGCAACAAAGCCCTGTTTACTACTGTCCCAGCAGGTCTATTAGAGAGAAGGAACAAGCTCAGAAGCCAGTGAATGCATCACTGCCACCCTTGGTGCTCCCAAAGCACACATCTCCTCACCACAAGGCCTGAGCTCACTTGAGGCTTGGTTCTTTGGGAATGCCAGGACAGTATTTGGATATGGGCAAGTAGGACTCCAAGAGGTGCCAGACAGAGCTCAAAAGCAGCCAGAGCTCAGGTTCTGAGCAAGGGACCTCCTAACCATGCTTTCCTCATGGGACCATCATAGTTTCTTCCACCCCACACATCACAGACACTGAAAACATGGAAAATCACTGAAAACACTCTCTTCATTCGCCCTTCAAGTGACCAACCACCACAACCAGCAGACACCCCCACCTCCGTACTCTGCAAGGTGTTAGTCACCTCAGGTTGTACACAAATCTTCTAATTTTAGCATAACATTACACATACCTGCCCTCTTTTACAGTGAAAAAGACCTGCTAAGGTTTCCTGTAGCAAAGGAAGAGGAAAGGAAAGTAAGGAGCTAATTTGAATTTTGTTTTACCATCTGTTTGGGATCAAGGTCTGGTCAGGTCATCTGTGGCCCCAAAAAAATGGCATCATCGCCTCATCTGCTCTCATTTTGACACTTCCAACCACTTTGAGCTGTGCATCTTCTGATAACAGGCTGCTCAATTGCCAGGGAATAGCTCAGAGTGATTCTTTCTTCCTAAGGAGTTGTCCACCAGAGACATTTAGTGAGGTTAATCTGGATCAGCTTTTGAAGACAAGGTTTAAACAGCAGGAGGTTCCCAAGCAGCCTTAACCCAATTAAGCACCCTTCCCTTAGGACAGGAAGCCAGCTAAGCTTGTGTTAAAACCCATCAAGTGTCCTGTTAATCAGGTACACTTTAACATCACAGCCGTGGTCATCCCAGCAGAGGCCACCAAGGCTGGAGACACCTCGTCATTTTTCACCTCCCTTTGTCACTTTGGTTATTTCTGCCATTACTTTGGGCAGCAAGATGAAAGGCCCAGCAGCTCAGCTCTTACCCACTCTGCTCTGCAGACTCCCCTCTGCTTTTTCTTTTCACATTAACTGTGTCACACACCAGACTCTCATTGACTAACTGCCCGAGGGGGACCCTCGCTGAGTGTTAATTGCTGTTAATGAGCTGTTGCTGCTTTCCTTCCAAGAGCACCAATTACAGCAGCACTCAGGCTCTGCAAGAAGATGAGAGTCTGAAGAAAATCAAGGGAAATTTTATTCCAGACCCTGACATTGCACTGCCAGAAATTCCTGGAAAACACGCTAAATCACAATAAAGGGTGAAGGACGACAGTCAGGAGCTCTCCTGATATTGCCTGTCACCTGGTTACTCATGTGGTGGGTCAGAGTGAATGAGAAGTCCCTGACTTGCTTCCCATGGGTCATGTTGGGGTGCCTTGCAGGGATGTCTACACATAGCTCCCTCCAGCCACAAGTGCATAGATCCACTGGTGGGTTTTACATGGAGGTGGTGGCCCAGCTGGCTCAGAGCACAGCAGGACTTGTCTTGTCCCATGTGCTACCAGAGGAGGGGCAGGAAGGACTCAGCAAGATACCTTGATGGCCACTTCCATCCTCCTCTACCCCAAAGCTGGGGGCAGCTTGGCCACAGTTGACTCCATCCCCACCAGAGTTTTCATAGAATGCTGGAAAGGTTCGGGTTGGGAGGGACATTAAAGCTCATCTCTTTCCACCACCTGCCATGGACAAGGACACTTTCCACTATCCCACATTGCTCCAAACTCTTTCCAACCAGGCCTTGGACACTTCCAGGGATGAGGCAGCCACAGCTTCTCTGGGAAACATATGCCAGGGCCTCACCAGCCTCACAGACAAGAATTTCTTCCCAATATTTAATCTAAACCTGCCCTCCTTCACTATAAAGCCATTCCCCCTTGCCCTGTCACTACATGAAGGTGTAACAAAAATAATAATCCTTCTTTCCAAACCTTGTCCCCTCCCCTGGGTGAGGGTATATGCCAGCACCAGGTGTGGCCCTGGAAGTATACTGAGATGTCCACCAGCTAAGAAGCACTGAAGCCACCACTGTTTCTCAGGCTTTTCCCTGTGATTTGCCCCTCTCTAAGATGCAGCCCAGGGGAAGGGGATTTTAAATGAGCGATGTGTTTAGATGGTAAAAGCTTTTGCCTGAGTGTTTAAGATCATGCAAGTCAAGACAAGGTATTGAGATCCTCCACAAATATGGACTGAATCTGTCTACAATGCTGATAAGAAATTGCCCAGTGTCCCACTCTGATTTTCTCATTTCAATTATTTTTGGCCATAATAAGAAACATTCAAATCCAAACCACTCTTGGTGAGAACCTTGAAATGAAATAAAGCAGAGATTACTTACTCTATGAAAAAAGATCCTAAGATTTTTGTCTTTCTGTCTTGATCTGAAAGGAGATGCAGAGAGCACCTCCTGCAGTGGGGGTTCCCTCTCCCCCAGCTTTCCCAAAGCCACAGCTGCCTCCTGGGCTCTGGCACAGGTATGAAGAAGCAGAGACATATCGGTGAGCAGCAGCCAGCTCCCTCATTTGCTCTCCTCCAGTTACAGACCCCAAGCTGTTGTTCCCATCAAAGCACCTGGCTCCTATTGTGCCGCCTTTCCACAGTTTGTTAAATTTTATTTCACATCATTCCTCCCGTTTTGGCTTCCACCCTAAAAATCCTTCTGTAACTTCTCCAGCTGCCCTGCTCCTCATGAATGTTCATTTAAGAATAATATCTTACAGCAAATGCAGCAGCACTCGCTCAGCGGGAGCTCTGCCTGAACAGAACCCCTTGGGTTGACATTCCCTGTTACTGTGTCTTGGGGTTCATTCAGCAGCTTCAGGGAACACCACCAACCTGGCCATGGTCTTAGGCAAGCTCGAGCTCACCTTGGTTTTTCCCAAACCCAGTTTCCCAGTGATCTTCCCACAAACATTTATATTCTTCTCTAGGAAGAATATTAACAGTTACCTCAGAGATGAGCCCAGGGAGGGTGGGTGTCCACCAGTATTACCAGTTTGGCCAGTGCTTTGAGCAAGCTGGTCTAGTGGGAGGTGTCTCTGACCAGGGAGGGAGGGGTGGAACAAGATGGTCTTTGATGTCCCTTTCCACCCAAACCATTCTATGACTCCTTTGTTCTGTGATCTCTGAAGAAGCCAGCCCAAGGCAGCTCAGAAGACCTCAGTGGCAGCAGGATTCAACTCATGCCCCCACATTTCCCAAATGCCTGGCACACTGGATCTCGTTTTTCAAAGCTTAGCCTACAAACAATCAATCTTGTCTTCTGCACAGACCAATGAGGTTTGTGAAAAGAAAATTGCAAAAGATTTGTGATTTCCCTAGTGTTCCCATTTTCCCTTCCTTTCCCACAGAAGCAAGGTTTTTGTTTTGTTTTGTTTTCTTTCTCAACTTTCAGGGGAAAATACTGACAAATGGAAGCCCTGATTCATACCAGCAAAAATTTGGCCTTTTTTAATTTAAGGTGGAGCCCTTCTTGTCTGAGGATGAAAACATTTCTCTAACTGCACACAGAGGGCAAGGACTGAGCCCATGCCCTGACAGAGCCACAGCCAAGTGATGTTGGGTGTTGATGGCCGCCATGAGTGGAGTTGTTGTGGAAGACTGTTCATCTCTTCATCTTTGTCCATCTCTTTCCATGCTCAGGAAACCACTGCTATGCTGGCTCACAGGGCTGGGAAACATGGGCACAGACAGACACATGGTGGCAATGGTGGCTGTCAGCAAAGAGACTTCCAGAGGTGGGAACATATCTTCTCAGAGTGTTGCTTAGGCAGAGACCTGCTGTGATGCCTCCCTCTGTGGTTGGGATGCACTGGAAGTAAGGATCCCTACCCTCCTCCTATGTTTTCTCAGGCAACTGAAGGATGGGTGAAAAAGGTTCAGGAAGGGAGGAGGGGAAGTGCTGCTCCTTTCCATCAACAACACCCAAGCAGAGACACCTGCTTCCCTCCTCCCTCCATGTCCTGCCTGGGAGGAAGCAGAGAGAAGAAGTAGGTTTGGAAAAAAAAGGATTTATGGCCACAGCCTACCTGCTCCCACAAGCTGGGGAAAGAAAAAGAAAGGAGAAAGAAGATCAAAGGAGCAATGTGTCCCTAAAACTCTCCCTTGCGGCTTTTCTCCATAGATGCTGCCATCTGCACTGCACTGCTCCTGCTCTGGCGGGCACCTCCACCTGGCACTGGGAGCCGGACACAGGGAATGAGCAATTTTCTCTGACACCAAGACAGAAATGGCTTAAAAAAAAAAAAAAAAAAAAAAAAGGAAAAGCCGTGACTTTTTCTTCCCTTCCCCGTCTCCAGCCAGAAAGTATATTTGGCAGAGCCCCAAGCGCTGGAAACCATCAGTGGGGCTGTCGGCACTTCAGAGGCTCTGGCAAGGAGGGTAGGTGTGTGCAAGCCAGCAACCGCACCGAGAACACTGTCCCCAACACTTTGGGTCCTCCACCATGTGCAGGGGTTCCCCTCTCTATCCCACCCCAGGTGCTGCATCCAGATGGCCCTGGGAAGAGCAAGTGTCCCCTAACACCATGTGTCAATGCTCCATGGGTTTTGCTCCATGTGGATTTTGCACTTCCAGCACGCAGTAAAGGCACATGTCCTCCTCCAACCAAGGAAATCTCCCTGCAGCCATCACTTCCCAAGGCAAGATTCAAGGATGCTCATGCACACCCACCTTTCCAAATCTTGTACCTCACATCTAGCACCACGACCTCCTTCTCCCCACTCCAGCACTCAGGGAAAGGCATTTTGAATATAAATTAAGGAATCAGACTTTAGATACACCTAGGGAAGCAGGGGAAGGGGCGGCAATCCCCCCACTGCATCCCATGCAGAGGATCCGAGTAAGCAGCATCCTTTCCACGCGGGTGATGTGCCCACTGCAGAGATGCCCACGGTCCCCCTGGCATGTAGCCAGAGGCTGGAAGCTCTGCACTGGGAATCCCCCTGAGGGGGTTTTCCCCATGATAATCCCCACTCATTTTAAGGGGGCGGAAAACAATGGCAGTGCTTCACAGATAGATGCCGCATCACGTTTTAAGATTTACTTCTTTGGTGGCAAACACACCCACCCCACAGGAAAACGCCCCTCTGCATTCCCACACTGGGAAGTGACTGGTCACAAGCCAAGGGTGAGGCGTGGGTGCTGGGGACAAGGGTGCATCCCATTCCTTGACATACCACCCCCTCCATAAGCCCCACACCTACCGCTGGGGCGAGTCAGGGTCGAAGCAGGTCCTGGCCACATCGGTGGCCCGCGGGTCGCAGCAGTCGCCGTCATCGAAGTCGTCCAACATGTTGTTGCACTCCATGTGACAGACGCCGTCGCGGCGCTTCCAGGAGAAGCAGCGGCCGGGCCGCCGGCAGTCCCCGCCGTCGTAGCCGGTGAGGGGATGCTCGCACTCGGGGTCGCAGCGCTCGTTGCCCACCTTGCTGGGCTCGCAGCCCAGCAGCACGGCGCGGCGGCGCAGGGACGAGTTGTGCACCTCCAGCAAGCTGAGCTGCCAGGAGATGTTATAGGGTCGGAAGGCTTCGCTCAGGGCCCGGTGCTGCCGCCAGATCTGCTCCCAGCTGACCGTCGGCCGCCCGCCGTCATCCTCTGCCAGGTTCACCACCCGGTACCGCACCACCTTCCAGCTCCGCAGCGGCCAGTGCTGGTTGTAGTGGGAGACCAGCTCCACGTTATCGCAGGCGGTCTGCCCGCAGGCAGGGGGGCCCAGCGGCCGCAGGATGGGGGACGGCGGGGACAGCAGCACCCACTGCTGGGGGAAGGCGCCCTCCCGGAAAGGCACCCAGCGTTCCTCCGGGGTGGCAAAGCCAGCGGCCAGAGCCAGCCCTGACGCCCCTTCGGCCACCTCCTCTAGGAAGCGACGCTGGAGGTGGGATTGGGACAGGGCACCACGCCACAGGGCCAGCCCGGCCAGGTGTCCCCGGAAAGTGTGCGCGGTCCCCCAGGCGTCCCCCCCCAGCAGCAGCGTGCGGCAGGAGGACATGAAGGCGCTGTGCAGGGGTCCCTCCTGCCCGCCAGCACGGCCGACCCGCACCCCGTCCACGTAGAGGGCCATCCACCGCCCGTCATAGCTGGCGGCCAGGTGTGTCCATGCCTCGGGGCGGTAGCGGTGGTAGGAGGTCACCTCGGTGGCGGCGGCCGCCCGGTCCGTGCGGAGGGAGAAGAAAAATCGGGCATCCTTCTTTCCACCGAGCTGCAGGGCACGGATGCCCAATGCCCAGCCCTTATCTCTGGCCGTGTGCGAGCAGTTGTCGAAGACGCCTGTAGTGGGTCGGGGACAGGGGTGGAGAGAGAGGAGAGCTGGTGAGGACGGGAGAGCATCGCCACTCCTCCCCCGTGCACGAGCTGGGGCCTCGGTGGCAGATAAATGAAGGTGGCCACAGGCTGGGAAGTGAGTGCTGCACCAGGGGCACACTGCAGCCCCCCATTCAAAATCATTTGGATGAGTTGGTGGAGTTGCCACCCCTGGAGGGATGGCAGAGCCAAAGAGTAAGGACGGAGAGGGGAGGAAGAGCATGGATGGGAAGAGAGGCCGAAGAGTGAGGTGTTTCTGAGCTGCTCTCCGTAGGAGTACTCTGGTGGGATGGGATTAGAGGCTAAGCTTTTTATCTGCGGGCCAAAGCTTTTAAGAATTAGAGCAGAGCAACCCAAAGCAAAACAGCCTCCTCCAGGGACTGCTTCCCCAACAGCTTCCAGGCAGATTTACAGCTCTCCTTTACGCTCCAGTTTCCCTCCCAGTCATGCTTCCAGCACAGGCAGGAGAGGGCTGGAAGGGGATGCGCTGCCTCCAACCCCGCAGGTACACTCCTCAGCCCCTAAGGTCACCTGAACATAAATCCACCCCCAGGAATAGCTTCAGGCTCAGCCTCTCCTTGTGCACTCAAGCGTATTTCAATCCTGTTTTAGGCTGGGCAAGACCTGGAGCTGTGCTGACTTTCCCCCAAACTCAGGCTGCTGAGTACCCACAGCCAAGAACCAGAGGCTTGCAGGCACTGAGTGCCCTTGGGAATTGGTGGCCATAAGACACTTAAATACTGGCAAGGGCAAATGGACCACTCACTGTTTGAAATAAATGCTGCTGAGGTCCTAAACCACTGCAGCCAAAACAGGCTGGGGTAAATGAGCTGGAAGTCACTCTTTGAGCCCCAACAGTGGCATCTTCTGGGAGCCCTCTGCTCTCCCACTCATCACCCCAACAAACACTGTCCCAGTGCTGACAAAACCTTGTGCCATGCCCAGACACCCTTTTTATATTCCTGCTGTGGTATTTCTTACTCTCCATCCTGCTTTTCCTTGCTGCATGGATTCTCCTACCTCTCACTCTGCCATTCCCATTGCGTGCACTGCCTGCCCCGTCTCCAAGGCATCAGGGCATTATGGGCCAAAACAAAGCACTCCTGTCCTGACCCACTGTCTTGCCTGTGTCTGAGGATGACACTGTGGAGAAACTACCTGCTGCCAAGATTACAGAGTGCAGCAGGGAGAGGCAGAGGTGTAGAAGAGAAGGAGTTCCAGAAGGAGCAGGAGCTCCTGAGTCTCATCCAGGGGATATGACTGAAGCCAGGTTACCATGACCCCACATCTCCCCCACCATCCCTCATACATGTGGCCAGCAAAGGTCACATCAAGTGCTGTTGCGCCCCAGGAAGCTGCACTCCTCCCTCCATCCATCACTTTCACTGAGGGCGAGATGGGTGGTGGCCTCTAAACCATCCCACGGTCGTAACCACCCCGGGCACAGATCCCTGCCACTGCTCACTACAAAGGCAGCCGTGCACAAAGCCTCCGTGGGTGGATGGGCTTTGGCCAACTCTTGTTTTCTTGTGGATTGTGAAAGGGAAGCAGAAAGACTGGTGGAAGCTGAGACAGGGAGAAGCCAAAAAGCTTTTGGTGTTTTGAAGGCAAGTAAAGGAGCCTTGCAGGAATTAGAAGACAAAGCTGGAGAGTACTTTTGGACTGGGTGCTGGATGAAAAGTGCTGAGACCTGCATACTCAAAAGCCATCTTTCAGTCCTCACTGGGGTTAAGGAAACAGGGCTCAGTACCTCCTCTCTTAGGAAAACTCACGCATTTCACCTTGAAAGGATTTAGTGTCCCAGATTTGATAAAACACTAAGGAAAAGACGGGGCAAATAGTGTCAAGGATGGAACAGCCCCAGAGGTGAATGTGAGCTATCAGCTTCACAAACCTGTGCTGGAGCCAAGCCACGCCTGGTGAATTCAACACCGGTCAAAAGAAACTTTAGTGAACCTAAAACCAGCTATGAGGACTTCACCAAAGGAATGTAAGTAAGCCCAAGCTCTACAACAGGGGAGGAAAGTCAGTAAAGCAGCAGTTGGTTGTTCCTAGGCATGGCCAGGGATGACATTTCCACTGCAGTAGCAACGAAGGAGCATGAGGCAGAGCAACATATCCCATGCCTGGGAGCCACAGCAGAATGGTGAGACAAAAAGGTCCAGCTCCAGGTCCTGACATCTCCTGAGGGCCTCCATGAGAAATACCAGGGGAGCAGTTTTAAGACTCCAGAATTCACCGAGGAGCTTGGTCTTTTGTCCTGGGGCAACCCACCAGGAAGGAAAAGAGCTGTTTGTAGAGGGGATGCAAGGTATCTCCTCAGCACCTGTAAGGGCAACTCTGCCTCCAATCCCTCAGATGGGGAAGGGGAGCTCTAAACTGGTTCATGCTGTTCACAGTGCCTTAGGGTGATGATTTTGGGGTTTAAAACAAGAGTTCTTGGCAACAGTGCAAAAAAAATTGAAGAGAAAGGTATCTGTCAGGGAAGGTGTCCCATGGAAAAAAAAGCCATCAAAGAGATGCCTGTTTGTAAGGACCACACTCCAAGCAGCATCTCCCACTGGGGCCAGGAGCTTTGCAGCACCAGGAATGGCTTCCAGCCATGCTTTAAGATTCAGATACTGGGGGAAATAGGCTGCTGAAGATCTGGAGGGTCTGCCAGAAGCCCTGAAAATATGCAGTGAGAACCAGCTCAGGGACCTAAGGAGGACTTCTGGGTTTAGACACAGCAGAAGTTTGGGTCAGCCTCTGATGAGGGAACTTCTGACACAACAAAACCATCTGAGTAAAAACAAATCTCAGCCTGGCACAAAGGAAAATCCCCTGTGGTTCACCAGAAGCACAGTGGGCGTGGAAGGGAGACGAAAAAGGTGGGAAAAGAAATGGCATGACATGAAAGGACTCATCTGCTGCCCAAAATGAAGAGGACATGGAAGAAGGACCACTTTCCTTCCCTGACAGTGGCTGTGGCATGATGCTGGGGTTATATACCCCAGGAGAAATCCTCCCATGAAGAAGGGGCTAAAAGGAATCAATACCCTATCCAGGGTTGCCCTGAGGCAAAATGTGACATCCACAGGAAAAAAATGCCAACTCCTGAGCCATCAATCCAAGAGGCAGCCACACAAGCTGGCAGGACAGCTTGCTTTCCACAGTCAGAGCTGCTCAGCCTGGCTTTATTTCCCAGGCACTGACAGTGGGAGATGCTCAGTTCTGCCCTGCTTTCCTCCCACCTTCTCTCACACCCTGACATCTGGAGCATCTCCAGCTCCTCCACAGTTTTGGACCACAGCACACTCAGTCCTCTCTCTCCCCACAGAACAGGAGCAGACAGTGGGCTGACAGCTGCTTGCATCACCTGCTCACACAAAATGCCAGCAGCACTGGCCTGTCACCCCTGGCCACCACACCCTGGCCCTGTGGTCCCAGCTGCAGGGAGACGGTGGGAAGCGGACAGTGACTCAGAGAGCTGGAGGTGCCTGGGGCTGACTCAAACCCTGGAGCAAGGAAGCTGGGGGGGATATTACTCTAGTAAATGCCAGGGCTCACGGGTGGTGCTTTCAGCGCTAACAACCTTCCCATCCTCCACAAGGAAATTAAAGTGTAAAGAATAAAAAAAAAATAATAAAAACCCCCTTCTGGTTAGCTGGGAAATTCAAAACCCAGCACCTGCAGGCCAGGCATCCAGATGCAAACAGCTGTGCGGCTGATGTGATGGCTGGGAAGTGTGCTCCGTGCATGCCAAGCCTCTGCCTGCTGGCAGGGAGGCATCAAGGACCCCGGTGGGAAGGCAGACAGTGAGATGGACACTAGGTACTTTGGTAGTTTCCTTGTACACAGCTACTTTCCCTCCTCTGCCACTGGACTCCAGCCCATCCCTTCTACCTCTTCCACAGCACAGGTGTCATTATCACCCTATAACTGGGCAGAAAAGGGGCCAGGCAAAGCAGGGGGTGGTTCAGTGGAGTGAATACAAGTGAGAGGAGAGTTAGGATAAAGAGAGGGATTCCACAGCTAGTCAGCTGGGCTGGGACAGCGCACAAACGCAGAAGCCCCAACTGTGGGGACTCCAGACATCCCATTGGATCAGAACTTCTTGGCACTGCCATCTGTTCCCAGCCCTTCCTGTCATCCCTGCACTGCCTTGCCATGCTTGTTCCCAGCCACAAACACCTATCCTGGCACTGCAGGAGGTGACATCTGCCCCACTCTGTGCCCATGTGCCAGTCTGTCTCCTCAGGCTCTCCATCATAGGATCGTTTGGGTTGGAAAAGGCCTTTAAGATCACATCCAACAGTTAACCCAGCACTGCCAAGACCACAGCTACACCATGTCCCTAAGCACCACATGTCTACACTTTTTTTAACACTTCCAGGGATGGCACTTCCAACTCTTCCCTGGGCAGCCTGCTCCAATGCCTGACAACCCTCTCAGCGAAGAAATTTTTCCTACTATCCAATCTAATCGTCCTCTGGCACAACTTGAGCCAATTTCCTCCGTGTCCTATCTCTTATTACTCGGGAGAAGAGACTGACAACGGCGACAACCTCCTTCCAGGTGGTTGTAAAGAGCGATAAGGTTCCCCCCTGAGTCTTGTTTTCTCCAGGCTGAGCACCCCCAGCTCCCTCAGCCGCTCCTCAGCGGACTCGCTCATCACTTGCCTGTTTCTTAGCTTGCGGCGGTGAGAGGGCAACCCCCAGTAGAAGGAGCCTCTGCGGGCGCCCCTGCCCCGCTGTGGCTTAGCGGAGCCCTCGGGGTCGGGGCCGGGGCCGTGCATGCGGCGCGGCTGCCACCGTGCGGCCGCTGCCCCGTGGACCCGCCGGGAGCCCCGGAGAGCCCCGGCGTGCCCGGAGACCCGGGGAAGGGAGACTGGAGGGCTAGGAGCGGAGGAACAGGGGGAGCATGCCACCCAAAAGGCCCGTCCAACTACCGGCGAAGGGAGAGGGAGAACCTAGATAGGAGC
>VXBA01004812.1:485689-512097 GCA_013399895.1 Serilophus lunatus | reverse complement strand
GTCTGATATTTTTAATGGGGGGAGATAGAAAAATAGAGTGCTGGAAAAAAGTTGAGTGTTAGGAGGGGTGAGCTCGGCACTTCTTCAGCCCCCCAGGAAGGAGGGAGGTGAGTGTGAGCACTCAGAGAGGTGAGGGCATGGCAAGGCTGGGCTGGGAGTGCATGGAGAGGAAGGGAGGACACACAGGGAGCGAACAAGGCCAGGCAGAGCAGGGATGGCTCATGCAAAGTTGTTCAAGCAGCTCCCAAGGACATTTGGGGTGTGAACTGCATCCAAGCACAATACCAACACCCATCGCTCATGAGGAGGTGGTGAGAAGAGGTCTGTAGTTCTCCTGCCTTCTCCAACAGCACTGGTGTCCATCCAGTGGCAGTGGCGGTATGGAGACAACCCAGGTCAGGGCTTGGCACTGGCAAAGTGGCCCAGCAAATGTTGTCCTGGGGCCAACACAGCAAGCGTTGCTTACAGTGCATATTCATTCAGGAATGAAACAAGTTCCTGATAGTCCTGTCTATCAGGGCCTGATAAGAGAGGATCCCACGGGATGGCTAATTTTGAATGGTGGTGACCTTATTAAGCAGTTATTAATCATCTTGTCACACCACACCCTGCCCCAGGTACAAGACCCTCAGCAGTGTAGGCTGCCATCCAAGAGGTTCAGCAGCACTGCCTTCTCAGGGACAGCCTGGCTGGGATGAATCCAACATCAGAGCAATAAAACCCTCCAAAAATGTACCCAGGCAAGGACTCTATATATAGGCTCTGGCCTGGGGTAAGCCACTCACTTGACAAAACAGCACCCGCAAACAAATAGCTCTGCTGTCTGTAGGGTTGGGATGCAGCAGGAGCTGCAGAGCCCACCAAAGAGCCTGCTTTTTGTAGTGAAGATAAGTGACAGCAGAGGAAGATTCCCTGCCACACCAAGCCCCATGGCTTCCCTTTCTCTGCCTGCCCAAGCCTGAGTCTGTCTGGATTTAGGAACCATTGGAGCAGACAGCTGAGATCATGAATCATTACCCTGCACTGGCTCCAGCACACGCTCCATCCACACCCAGGCAGGTTCCCCTGGCAGCCTCTGACAAGGTGGGGTTTGGAAGAGGCTGATGAGGAGGGCAGGACCATGGGGGCACCTCAGTGGGCTGGCTCAGCATCTGCTCTTCCCATTCCAGCACCACTGCAGGCTACAGAGTAAATGCCTGTCATTTGGGTAGTTTTTCTTTGCTTTCAAAAAAAAAAAGGCAATTAACTTGACCAATGTGATGATTATAACTGCATGTGAAGCAAAGACCAGTCCTGTGGACAAGGCAAGGGATTCCGGGGTGGCAGAGCAGTGGCAATATGCCCTCAGCATGTTTTCTGTCTCTCAGGAAAGCAGGGTGGGCATCTGTTAGAGATCTCAGCTCAGAGCCAGGCTGTCTTGACTGAGGAATGAAACAGCCCTGAATCTTCTAGGGATCCCTACATGCAGCATCTGCATGGAGATGCTCCTCCCAGGCCAGGTTCAGTAGCAGTTCGAATCTGCTGGTGATGCTCAGGAGCAAGAGAAAGGATGCTGAGTGGGAAGACAGAGGAGGGCACAGGTTTGGCTGGCTATTCCTCATCCCTTCCTCACATGTCCTTCCTGGCATGTCCCTGTTCTTTGGATCCTCTGGGCTGTAAGTCTCTGCAGACAGGGTTATTTGGGGTGGGGGTTGAATGAGACAGGCTGCCGGTGCTGGGCAGGAGTAGGAGGCCAACAGTCTCTGGAAGGAGACAGAGGGAAGAGGAGAGCCCCATCCAAGTGAGATGCTAAGCTGGAACTCTGAGGTGACCCTGATACAGGAGTGGAGTTCCCAGTGCCAGCTCAGCCCACTCTGCGGGAGGATGAAGAGCAGCTCTGGGGCACACTATAGGGGGATTGGACAAGATGACCTTTAAAGGTCCCTTCCAACCCAAACTATTCTATGATTCTAGGATTTTAGCTGGAGCAGAGCTTTTCCCCACGCCTGTCAAAAGCCATCAACAAAAGCCTTCCTCTCCCTCCACTCCTCCTCAGGAAACCACCAGCGATCTTGACATGGGAATAAAGGCTCTGGGAGAATCCAGCTTTTTTGTTCATGGCCAGGCAGCCAAATCCCGCAAGCCTGAGACAGCAAGCCTCAGCAATCAAAGCCACGAGCGACAGCCGACCCCGCTCAGGGCACAGCCCCAGCCCTCCCTCCTCTCCCTCCCCAGTTCTCCTGCTTTTCCCAAGCAGATTAGGAGCCTGTTCAAACGCTTAGGACCCCTGGAGGTCAGAGACGCTGGCCCCCTGCACCAGAGGTTTGCTTGGGAACTCGCTGAGTTTCCTGCTTCTGGTAGGTCTGGAGATAAGCCCTGGTGTGCAGCTGCCATCGGTGCCAGCGCCGGCAGGAGTCCATAGTTGCACGCTGAAAATCCAGCAGCAAAAGCTCCAGAGACACAGAATCATAGAATCGTAGAATGATTTGGATTGGAAAGGTCTTTAAAGATCATTTAGTTCCACTCCCCTGCCATGGGCAGAGACACCTTCCACTACATCAGGTTGTTCCAAGCCCCGATCAACCTGGCCTTGGACACTCCCAGGCAAGAGCAGCCACAGCTTGCTTCTCTGGGCAACCTATGCCACGGCCTCACCACCCTCACAGAGAAGATTTTTTTTCCCAATACCTAATCTAAACCTATTCTCTAGCAGTTTAAAGGTATCCCCACTTGTCCTATCACTACATGCCCTCGTCAAAAGCCCTGTCCCTTGTGTGTTTGTGCTTTGCATTTGAGCACAACTTGTAAGGGATAAGAGATAACCAGGGAGCCCTCCCACAGGCTCTTTCCTGGATTCTCGAGGCCTGATAGGAAGGCTAGGCTCTCCCCACCCTGCAACACCCAGTAGCATTTCCCTGTGCTGTTCAGTCTCACAAATTGGGTGACAGCAATTTCTCTGCTGAATTCAGCTGTACCAGCCTCAAGAATTCAATGAGCCACGTACACAACCTCAGCTTCTTTGGCAATAGAGACAAGGAATGAATTTTAAATAACAATGAAGAACATCCAGCCAAGAATATGTCTGTCCCATCATCCTCGCACCTCACAGCTGCCTCCTCTCCTGCGCTCCAAAACACTCAGCCTGCAGACAGCAGGTGGCACTCCCAGGGCAGCAGGGATGCAGGGAGCCCATGGAGGAAGCCAACTATCCAGGCACTGATCAGGGCATCAACTAAGATGCTTTGAAGCTGGTTTGGTGCATCACCATCAGATGCAGCAATTTCAGAGCAGCCATGGATGTCACAGTAGAACCCAGAGCTGCAGCAGAGCTGTGCTTTGGATAGTTCTAACAAGCCTCCAGTAAAAACCATTGACTTCCATTTGGGAGGTGAGGCTGATGCAGGTGCTCACAGCTTGCTCACTAAACTACATAGGAAAGACATTCCCTACACAACAGCCTCCAAGGGTCCTACTGCATTACTGAAGTTTTGCACTTCACCAAGAACTTGGCAGGTGCTAAATTAAGACCATCTAGAGAACAGGGCATGACCTTTGCCAGACAGGGTGTCTCAGATATTGAAAATTATTCCAACTGCTGACAAAAGGCAGGGATTTATCTGCCTTTATGTAATGTAGCTCTTCCAGCAACCAAGGAGGAAAAGCACACATGAAAAAGCAGGAGGGGAAATGGAATCAGCTTCTCAGATCCATTCTGCCACTGTCGCTGAGGAGTTTCAGCCCCATTAACTCAGGATTGTTCAAGTGCAGCTCTGTACCCCAGCTGGGTGGGCAGCATTTGCCAAGGGGGAGGCATGATGCTGTACAGCTCTTGGGCCAGCAGCAGAGGCAGGATACCAGGGGAGGATGTGAGCTCCACAGGCACCCACAGGAAGAGCATATTGGTACAAACACAGCAGGGACCAGCTCAGACTTCCAGAATTCCACTCCAGCAGGGCCAAGTCTACTGGCAGGGGCTCCAGGAGAGCACCATACTCATGACAGCTCCAGCAGTAAATCCAGGTGGAATAATTACATGACCTTGCTGCATTTTCACATCCCTGAGCCCACACCAACATCTGCTTGTCCCAGTTGGATGTGCCATTCACACGATAGCATCTCTTTCCTAGTCCAGCTCGACTTCCCTTGCAGCAGTGTCAGAGCAATTACTTGTACAAGCACCTCTCACCATCTCCCGATAGCCTTCGCTCTGCTCCTGCATTTTTAGACACTTTCTATGTGTTGCCCAGGCAGAAAAGCCATTTGCTAAAGCCAGTCGATAAGACATGGAGTGAATGTTTAATCTGGCACAGGTATCTGAAGGACAAGGGAAGGGGGAATGGGCTTGTGCCACCCCAGAGCAGATGCAAAGCTCAGCAGCTCCTCAAAATTCCCATTTTGACATCTCTCCATCTGACCCCAGCCAGGAAACAGCTGCTGCAAGAAAAAATGGAGCAGGAGCAAATGAGCACAGTAGGTAAGGTGGAGGCAAAGGGGCTGTATTTAACTTTACTGTTCCTGTCCTCAAAGTAAAACAGGATTTTTGACACTGTGAATTAGAGTTGCCTCCTGGTTGCTGGTCCAAAATTCACTGTCATTGAGACACTCTCTATCCTGAGGAGAACCTGCTTCATCATTTGGCAGTAAGCAATAAAAAGAAGCATGAAAAAGTGAGACTCAGCTCTTAAAAGCTGGCCAGCAGGGTTTTAAGCATTTAGGGTTTGGTCAAGTTCATCACAACAAGGAAACACCTCTGCCCTCCCCATTCATTTTTAGGAGAGATAAATAAAAGTAGACTTGCCAGAAGAGACACAGGCAGGGGAGCGAGGGGGAAGGAGACGTGTGCCAGCTGCCAAGGAAGCTCACAATCTCCAGCTCACGACTGTTCTGTGGATCTACACCTCACAGGTCACTGGAGCAGGTCAGAGCCCTGGTGAAAAGATGGAAGAAAGGATGAGCATCCACACACTCGTTCTTTCCAAGCAAGAGAAAAGAGGTTATTCCAGGCTGGGGAAAAGACACCTGGTTTTCACTGTCACTGGACCAGGAGGGAGGCCAAGGGATGAACTCTGGCACCATCTGTAATACAGCAAGTTTCCAGTTGCTTCTGTTTAGTTGCTGGAGGCTGCCCACATGACTCTGCAACCAGAGTGGTTTTGCACCAGCATTGCATGAGGTGGCAGCAGATCCAGGCCAATGGCATCCTGGTACCTGTGAGTCTACACAAGTAGCAAGAACTGGAAACACTGAGAGCATTGGCTTCCTCCAGCCTTTGAACTAGAGTGGGTACCTCCTTTTCCTGTAGGACTAGCATTGGGATGTGTCCTGCTACACTGTGCTTTCTGTGCTGGCTCCCTGAAGCCCTTGAATCTTTGGTTTCATGCCCCTGTGCCCTTAGCCTTCAGTGTCTTTATCGATGGTGTCATGATGATGGTCCACCCCTGTGGCCCACCTCAAAGCTCAGACACATCTTCTGAGCATGTTTGGCACCTTTACTTCTGAGATGTTTGTGGCATTTTTCACCTGATCCTAACCCTGGTGCCACCTCAAATCCATCTGAATCTAGGGTGCTCACCATGGCTGCTGAGCAGAAGAGGGCAAGACCTGGGTATGAAAGCCTTGGTCACGACAAGTCCTTGCTGGCAAGGAACCATCCCTTCCAAATCAATGCCTTCCTGGGTGCTAAAACCTATTGCATCTTTGTGCTCTGGTCTTGTAGTCTTTATCTCAGCTCACTCAGAACTAGTTAGCTGTTTTAAGCTTTATCCCTTGGGCATCTTTTCTTCTCAACCCTTTCTATGGCTTCTTTTGGAGCTGCAGATGCAGAAGTGATCCCTGGTTTGAGGATGGTTACTCAGAGCCATCTCTAAGTTCTCTCCTGTGCTGCTGGCAGAGCTTCCAGCTTCTGCCATCCTTGTTGTGATGCCAGGGAGAACAGAAGATCGTTAACCCGGGTCTGGGAAGAGCCAGCAAAATCAATAATCCATCACTTTGGATGCAGACCTACCAGGCAAGGTTGCTCCAGTTAAGCAGGGAGATGAGAAGGTGTTTATGGTATGTCCTTCCCATGCAAGCCTCCAGCTCCTGAACCTGCTGCTGGATAGTTCCCTGGAGCTCAGAGTGCCCACCCAGAGGAGATGCCACACTATCTCTTTTCTGCAGCCCACAGCACTGCACCCAACACCACAGCTCCACCAACATCACTCAGAGCAGTCCTTTCCCTCCTTTTCTTCACCAGGGCCCTGGAGAGTCTGGAAACGTGCCATATCCCACACTGCTTCCCACCTAGGACTGAGAGCACTGGGCCAAGATAGAGGACCTCCAAGGATGCAGCAGTTCCTTGAGCATCACCCAGTGGGCGATCTTGCTGGGTGCTGCTTCCAGCTGAAGCATGGCTCTTCAGGATCACCACAAGACTGTGGAGGAACATGCTGTTCCACAAACCGAAGGCAGCTGGAACGAAGAAAGATAAAGCCAAAGCTTCATTTTGCTGGGATATCAGCATGCTGGCACTCATGTAACCCTCTTAGTTTAAGCTGGTTAGCTGCGCAGAAAACTTCAGGCCAAACTCATCCAGCAAAATCCCCGAATACAGAAAGAGCTTTCCCCCTAAGGGGCTAGTTGGCAGCATCACTGTCCCATGCCAGTTTGCAGGATCAAAACAAAAAGACCCTTTTGCTGGTACAGAAAGTCCCCCGCATTGGCTGTCTTTTTCCTGGGATTAAACAATGCTATGAAAAATTTGCTTTTCCACCTGCTGCTGCCCCTGGGCTGAGAGGGGATCGTGACTAGAGGTTTTTTTTCAGGCAACCCCCTGCCCTCCCAACACTGATTTTTCCTGCCAGGCTGCTAAAGCATCACCAGCGACCTGGAGGCTGAGACACGTCCCCACCCCACCACGAGGCCACCGTGAGCCCCATGGGAGCTGGTGAAACACCGCATGGAGGGATCCCTCTGTGCGAGGCCGGCAGCGGTCCAGGCACATCGCCCACACCCAGCCGTGCCAGCGCGGTGGGGACCTGGCACCCTCCTGCACCCGGCGAAGGCGCTGCGGTTCTTGGTCTCCCCCCAGTGACCAGACCACATATAACAAAGCAGCATGTCTGGCTCATACTCGGGAGGTTTCCAGCCCCACGAGCAGAACAGTGTTTATGATTACCAGGTAATTATACTAATAATTATTTCCCCGAATCCTCCCCGCGAGTGCAGCCCTCTCGCTGGCGTGCCGACTTGCCTTGCAGCTTTTGGAAGCAAGACCCTATTTCTCCCATATGCCAGCACTTGAAATGTATACATTCATTCATTAAGGAGCACTGACACCGCTGTGGCAAATGACCTGTCAACAGATCTACGGTAGGAAGTAAGTCACTGCCTCCGAGCCTGCGATCTTAATGTAATTAAAGTCCTCTGTTTGGAATTCGTTGTTAATTAATATTCATGCTCTGTTCTACATCTGCCATTCCCACATTGCTGGTTCCTTCTGAGATTGATTAGAGGGTTATTAAGTCAACAAGCAGAGAGAGGAGGGGTGTGGCTGGTAGGAAGGGGTAAGCGAGCAGGATTGCATCCAGGATCCCGATTGCTCTGAGAACGGCTCAAACATCGTCCTGGCTTGCTCCAGTGCTGAGGGGGAAGTTAAAGGGGTGGTGAGAATGATGCATCAAGAGATAGACACCAATGGTTAGCTCCTGGAGTCTCTCAGGGCTTGCTTCAGCCCTCAAAGGAAGATGAGGAGCATCTGAAGCTGGGTGCCGAGGACAAGCTGGCAGCTGATGGTGTGAAAAAAGCCTAATTGAAAAGAGTCTAATTGCTGGCTCTTGTGGTTTGGCCCGGCGGAGCAGCTATGGCAGCCCAGCACCATGAACCAGACCTACCAGCACAGTTATTTGGGGGTAGAGGCTCAGAGGGCGTTTCCAAGGAAGCCATACTCACCTGGGCATACCTAAGGAGGGCATGGATGTACGGAGTGTTAAAGAACACCAGGAACTTTTCCCAGCTTAGTGCAGGGCAGGAGAGGACACCCCTGGGGACAATGTGACCAAGTTTTTTGGGTGGACACACCCCTTGCAGTGACAACACAACAGGTGCTCCTGTTAAAGCAGGGTGTGGGCTGCCCCTGGCCCTGAGTGGGCACTGAGAGCTTGGCCCATCCCTGCACTGGCTGGAGGTTTCCTTCTCTCTAATCCGCAGCCACTGTTGCATTTCCACAAGTGCTCTATATGGATCAAAACAGGATCTCTGAACAGCCACATCTCGTGCACCCAAGAAACTGCTTGGCCATATAAGGATGCCAGGCTGGAGATGTATTCCCAGTGGTGGGCCTGTATCACCCCACTGCCTCATTCCCAGATGCTAGAGATGCCAGAGCTGAGCATCTTTTGAAGTTAAGAGTATGGCATGCACTGAAAAGCCTCCTGAAGACCCTTCCTGTTGTCAGCGTGCAACTCAGGATAACTGGGGGTCTGTGCATGGTGCAGACATGTAGGCAGCTGGAAGTTGAGTCTTGCAGCCAGCCTCCCTCAGCAGGAGAACACTGTCCTCTTTCTCTCCTGGACAACTCTTCTTCCCCAAGAAAGGTGTCAGAGGGACATGGTATCTCAGGATGGAGATTCCCAAAAGATCAGAGGGACCATGGCTCTCAGCCAAGCTCTGAGCAACCCCAGCTCTGTTGCAGAGCACTATGAATGGGGTTTCCTCAATTAACAAAGTCCATTTCAAACAGCTTTTAGATCCTTACACATAACCATAGGGCTTAAATTGGACACACCCTGCTCCGAAAGCCAAGTCCTGCTGGCACCTCCTGTTTATATATGAACAATCAAAGTGATTTATTCACCTGCCTAAAGCACAGTTGCTCTTGGGCCGTCCATCCATTATCCTTATCTATCTGTCCTGGTGAGGAGCCGAGCAATCCATCTTGCCCAACCTAATGTATGCCAAACGGCTCCTCACGCTGCTGCGCTCCGTAAGGGCTTTGCTGGAGCAGACGACACAGACCTTGTTTTCGGCAGCGTTAACGCAATTCCACTGACATCAACTGGAGCCACCTGTCATCATCACCCTTCCAGAAAAGTAAAGCCTAGGATGGGCAGACCTCAGGTGGGCACTGAAGGGATCTGCAGTTGTAATCAGGACTGGATCTGCCACCGCATTGTTCTAAGCAGCGGGAAACAGCTCCATAATGGGAAGTATTGGGCAACCTCAGTAACAATTAATTCTCATTAATTTACCCTCTTTGACTTCGAAGAGGATTTCTAGACTGAGGAAGAAAAAAAAACAACAACAAAAAACCAAAAAAAGACAACAGGAAAGCAATGGAATTAGCCAGGCCTCTCTAGACTTGAATCACTCCAGATCTGTGTGACAGCATCGGGCAGAGCAAGGAGAGGTGTGAAGGGCTGTGGTCTGGAGATCTCTGAACTCATCTAATAAACGTGAAAAAGGTTCCTGCCACTGTCATCCCTGAGCAGAACCTTCAACCGTTGGGTAATATCAGAGGAAGCTCCTGGGTAATGGACGAAAAGCAGGAAGTGGTAGGAGTAGGGCACCAGTACTTCCAAAAACCCATCCTGGAGAGGAAAAAGCAGGTGTTTTCATGGTATTTGAGACCATTTCCATCTGAGTGTAGAGTGGGCAAGTAATGCTCTTGCATGGGGATTCTCCATAGCATAGGTGAACGTGGTTTATAGTCTATCTGAAAGTAGGACACACCAAATTTGCGTAACCTGTTCATTTTGGAAAGTTTCCAGCCTGATAAATTCATGGTTTGGATTACCCAGAGAATCTCCAGGCAAAATTTGGGGAATCGAAGCAGAGCCAGACCCTCAAGGCCAGTTCCCACAACTGAGTACCAAGGATGTGTCCCCAGTTCTGCAGCCAAGTAGGTCAAGGTGAGGCAGGATGAGCTCCCCAACCACACACCTTCTCCACCTTTGCCCTGCTGCAGCACATGTGTAGTCTGACTCAGTGAGCTACCGAGATGTTTTGTGTCATGACTGGTTTTCTTCTGGAAATTCCTGGATAGATTAGGCCAAAAGATCACCCAGGTTTGACAAATTTAGCCTGCTGTAGTGCCAGATGACTCTGTCCACAAGCCAGGCTGATTTCATGGCCGGTGTGAGGGCAGGGACAATAACCACATGCTTGGTGAGAAACCCACAAGCCAGAGAGGTGTTTTTGTGCAGTGAAACTATTTTCACAGAGCTTAAGTCAAGCCATGAAATATTCATAGGACACTAAAGCAATGAGTTCCCTGGCTGCCTTCTTATGGGAATCCAATAATACTGGAGACAGCCTTAATTCAATATTCAAAAAGCCTCTTTCTTGCTCTCTCCATCTCCCCGATGTCTCTTTGGGTTCAGGGACCTTTTCAGAAACCTCACTTTTATGTGCTGGATGCATTAGTGGAGAGAGAATGGTGGAGAGGAGAAATGGGGGGAGAAAGAATGGGAATGGCAAGGATGGGGACCACACAGAGGACAGCTGGGGATTTCTAGTCTCCAAGCTGCCTGGTGATGCTTGGCTGGACAATCTGAGGCAGCTCTTCCCAAAGATACATCTGCATGGATTTTTTGGGCCCAGCCCCACACTTACCTGGTTTAGAGTAAGCTCTGGTCCAAGAGCTGTATAACCATGGATGTATGGTCCTGTGTTCCCGCTGACAGACTCTTGGAGAAACAGGCTGCCTTGGATCAGCTGCAGTGGATGCCAGTAAGGCTGAAGCCATTTTTAGCTCAGAATTTGTTCTGCAGAAAGAAAACAATGGAGATAGAGACTTTATCCACCAGCATGTACTGAAAATTGCGACAGGTAGGCCCAGATACTCCCAAGGAATAAAGGCCTATAGGTACAATGACATCAGTGCTGTTCATGTGGACCTTCATCATCACTCAGGGTGAGAACACAGATGTTGGAAGGGCTTGAATGAGCCATTTTTGTGCTGCCAGCTTGCCCTGCTGATGCTACAACTCTCACTCCCTGGCCTGGAATAGCAATATTGTCCTTTCAGAAAGGGCAAGAACCAACCTGTGAACTTCTCAGGTGTCATGTTTTGGGTGGAATTGCACTGAGCCAACCACCAGAAGCCAATACTGACACACAGCTACCTCGTGCCAGGAGATGGACACTGCTTTGTGGTGCAGCTGGGCGGGAGGGAGCTGTACCTCTTCTGCCAGGACCTTTCTGCACACTGTAGGGAGGGACAATACTCAGGGATGTGACCAAAGCTCCTCCAGCCATGAGGGGCCAGGGGATTTCTCGCTGCCCCTCCAAGTACAAAAACGGGGAGCACCAAAGGATATGAGCAGCAGGATGTGGTTTTAAACACCACCCATGGACACCACGGAGGCTGGATGCTGTGGGTACTGAAACTTCACAGAGAAATTCAGGGGAGAAAGTCCCCTGCTTGTCATCTATAGGTTTGGATTGTGGTGCTCTATACATGCTGCAGCAAAGTGGACATTTAGAAGAGCAACAGCTTTCCACGCACATAGCAGGATATTTCTCCCATCTCCCCCACAGGATTTCTTTCTCAGAGAGTATTTAAAATCCAATCATTTACTCCGCAATGCACTGGTTATTTGGTTTCTTCTGGCATCTCCCAGTCACGAACACCCTCGAGCAGATCAGTTTCAACCTTCAGAAAACCTCTCTATCAGCATTTGATCTTGTCAGGCTCTTTTTATAGTCACTCTCAAAGATAAGTGGAGGCTGCTTGATGGCTACTTGCCACACTGGGGGCTTGGGGCAGATGCCAGATAGCAGGGACAGGGCACAGTCCCCATGCAGAAGGCTCCAAAGCACCAATGATGCACAAACAATGCACAAAAATTGGGTCCATGCTCACATGCTGAGGTGAGGATGGAGAGCTCTGTACTGCTCGGAACAGCTTCCCATCTTAATGGCAAGGGCAAGGGTCCTTTGGAGAGAAGCAAAATTCTCCATCCTGTAGATGTCATAACCCTGGATTGGGGGCTGTGCTGATGCAGAAGGAGAGGGTGAGCAGGAAACCTCCAAGGCCTTTCACACCTCCTGCAAGAGCCATGCACTAATGAGGTGCTGGCCAAACTCCAGCAGGAACCTGAGACGTTGCCCCCCCATTCCTGCATTTTTCATGGTAAGAAAGACATTTCTTTTTCTTGTTCTAGGACCTCAAGCCCTGATGCTTTTCATACAAACACAGTGAAGGCACTCTTTCTCCTTGTTTGTCTTTTATAGGTTCCGGTTCCAGCTATACTTGGAATTATTTTAAGACTTTCTGGCAAATGATTAGTCCCATACATGATTGTTTTGGAGATTTCCCTGAGCATTTGGAGCAAATTCCGGACTCCTGATGGGGTCTCAGAAACCTCTCTTTGTGTCTTGCCTCTTTGCTGATTCTCCAGGTCCATCCCAGCCAAGTCACTCCATAACACTCACTTCCTACCCATCTTCCCACCTCACCTGTCTTTGGGCTGCCCTCTCTCCTTTGTGCCTTGAAGCCAGGTGGAACAACTGGACTACATCTCCCAAGGGGAACAAGGACTTCCTGCTTCTGAGGCTCCTGGCTCTGCCCAGAGTCACCTGGTCCATGAAGATGAGTAGAAGTACACTGCACCCCAGGGATGCTCCTAAAAAGTGCTGTCGATACATTGCCAAACACGAATTTGGTGGTGTTGGGCTCAGACTCTTCCCTGTCTGATATAAGCATCTACTTTGTCCTACAGCAATGCATCACTGGAGGCAGGTACTTACTCTTTAAAAAGTAGTTGCTTTGTGATAAATAGAAATTATAAAGTTTGTTTTTCTCCAGGTTTTGAGTCATGTGCTTTAATTTCCAGTTTTAGAGGTCCATGCTAGGTATTTTCCAGTATATGGGGTGTTGACTGTTCCACTATGGCTCCTGGTGAATATAGTTGATGAACCTCAGACTATGCTGGGAGCTGAAAGCAGAGACTTACACCAATGCTTCAGGAAAGCAGCTCTGAACAAGGTTACATAGGAGATGTGTGGCTGAGTAAGGATGGGATACGGGGCCTACAGTAACAAACCCCACACCTCATATTGTTCCCTTTCTTCTCAGGGAAAGCAGAAAATCCCTCTTTGCCTAAATCGCCGTGGCTCTTGGGCTGCTGGTGGGTGAAGGACCAGCTCTTCCCCTATGCAGTAATGAGTGCTGGGGTATCCCCACAATCCCAGTTGCTCCCCAGCTTCTCCCTTGATGAGTCCCCCTCAGGTGGGGCCACCCACAGGCCCATAAGGCTTCCAGGAAGACTTCTGTGAGGAATAATGCCACTGATGGATGGTGCCTGTCTGCATGAATCATCTGATAGTAGGTCACGAATTACTCAGATGTGTCTGTTATCCCGAATTATTCCCTGATTCACGAGGCAGCTTACGCAGAAGCTCCTTGATTAGATTCCTCAATATCAAACACCCTGGATCATTGGCCTGACATTCTCATCCACGTAACCCTCCAGGCCATAAACCATTCTTATCTAGGATCTTGACCTCATGTTTTTTCATCACCATTGACGTTAACAGAAGTTAGTTAGGCTTCAGCACACATTGGAAGTTAAGTTTTTCTGTACCAGGGCCTCCATGCATTTCCCAGTGCTGACTGATGACCTGAATTCAAGGATGCCTTTTCTCTGGCTTCAACAGGCTTCAGCTTGGCATACTCATAATTCCTGGAATCAGTTCTCCACCACTGATGATGAATCAATCATTTGCTTTCTGAACGTGTTCCACAGAATTCCCTCAGCATTCAACATGCTGGCAGGCTTTCCCACCACAAAATTAGTTGGCTCAACAGCTCTGGGATAGTGAGCACCCTGTGTATGGTTCCTGCCTGGAAACAAATGAATTTAAACATTTGAAGTGAACTTTCGTGGGAAGACCTTTTTCAGCAGGGCCCCAGACTTGGTGAGAACAAGACTCAACAAAAATGGGTTGGTTGGCAAAGGGTGGTTGAGAAGGAAAAGTGCACATGGGTTGGTGTACTGGTTGGTGTACCAGTCAGCCCGGTGCAGTCTAAGCTTTTACAGGTTCAGCAGAGCCCTGGGTAGCTGACTTCACCTGGGTGGTTCCATGGAAAATCCCTGTGATGCTCAGGTTGAATTCACCTCACATCAGACATCTAAGTTTGGTTGGTTTGCTTGATTGTGTAAAGCCAGAAGATCATCCAAACTTCCTCTCTGGTAAGTGAAAAGTCAAGCTACAGCTCAGTCCAGAGGCTGATTTATCCCAGGTATTTGGGACAACTGGCTGAGATGGGATGACTCTCCAGACAGCTCTTCATTCAGTCCTTTGGTCATAAGGGATATGGGACAATAGCTTTTGCTGCAATAAACAGCTTTGAAGAGCTGAAGCCAGATAAAGTGAATCCTACCCCTTGCTGCCCACCTGCATCTTTGCAGGTCTCCTCCACTGTCTGAACATCCCAGTATCCAGAGTCTACTTCCACACGTTATCCTCCACAGTTCCATGAGGAAGGACTAGGCACATTCAGCCAGCAGTGGGAGAGAAACTGTGGGGCACCCAAGTTCACAAGGCAAACCTCATTTGGCATTTCCCACAGAGATGCTTCAGCAGCAAGAATCCTGGATCCTGCTGCCAGGAACAGTGACTTCCCACAACATCTCCCACTGCTTCACTAATTTTTACTGGCAGAAAGCTGGTTCCTCGGTCCTTCATAACTTTTGCTGCAGTTTAAACCAATTACTCCTTGTAGTTTTCTCAAGGGACAGTTTTGGGCATATTTACAGCCTGTTTCTACACCCTTTGTCTTCTATGCTCTTGGTGGAACTGCCCCAGCTCCCTGGTCTCTCCAAGCCGGTTAGTTCTTCCACACTCACACAGTAAATTTCCGGTATTTGCGAGGCCACTGAAAACAAAGTCTCATCAGTCTTCATGAACTGATTGTCAGCATCCAACACAGATCCAACCTCAGACTGAGAGCAGCCTTGCAAAGAAGGACTTGGGGACACTGGAGGGTGACATGCACTCATAGCCCAGAAAGCCACTTGTGTCCTGGTTGCACTGCTAGTAGAGTGGCCAGCAGGGTCTGGGAGGTGATGTTCCCTTCTGCTCTTGAGACCCCATCTGAAGCACTGCATCAGCTCTGGGGTCCTCAGCACAAAACCCTCTTAGAAGGCCACCAAAATGACCCAAGGGCTGCAGCACCCTCCCTCTGAAGAAAGGCTGAGAGAGTTGAGGTTGTTCAGCCTAGAAAATGTCCAGGGAAACTACTTCAGCTTTTCAATATCTGAAAGGGGCTTATAAGAAAAGTGGAGACTTTTTCCCAGGGCATGTAGCAACAGAACAAGGGAGAATGGCTTCACACTGACAGAGAGCAGGTTTGATTAGATATTAAGAAGAAATTCTTGTCTGTGAGGGTGGTGAGGCCCTGGCACAGGTTGCCCAGAGCAGTTGCGGCTGCCCCATCCCTAGAAGTGTCCAAGGCCCGGTTGGACAGGGCTTGGAGCATCCTGGGATAGTGGAAGGTGTCCCTGTCCACAGAAGGGTGAAATGAGAAGATTTTTAAGGTCCCTTCCAATGCAAATCATTCTATTATCCTCAAACCATGATTTAGACTGTAGGTAGGTGCCCCTGCTTTCCCAATGGCACACAACTCCAAATCCAGGTAAAGTTGTTCAGTGGGGCAGGGGATCCTCAGTACCTCTGGCAATCACATCACACCAGCTTGAGTGCCCAAACAGGGCTGGGGAAGGCTGAAGTCTGAACATTGGCCAGGTGTGGGTGTTTATGTATTCACATAATGGAAAGCATATTTGCAAAGAGGAATTAATAATTTTTGCCAATTGGTTTAATTGTTGAACACTGCCTCTCTCTGAAAACTATTCATGAATAGACAACTTTCTCTAATTTAGTCATTAGTCCTAATTATTCACTCCATCTCTCCTATTAATAACATGCAGGCAGCAGATTGACAGTAAACAGCTCCATGCAATTATTTTGCTCAGTGAAGTTTGAAACACAAGCAATGACAGGTATTTCTGATGGGGCACAGATTGCACAGAACACCCCTGCCTACCCACCACGTGGCTATGAAACCCTAGAACTGCATTTCTGGTGTGAATGCCCCTGTTTGCAAAATGAACACATGCCAAAAAGCTGCTGGTTCCCAGACTCAAAGGCATTTGTGTGAATATCATTGAACAGTGAATACAAAGAAGAACCAAAGCAAATATATTTTACACAGCTAAATAAATCCCCAATCCCAACTTTGCAGGAAACAGCTTTCTCTAGGTACCTGTATATTGGCAATAAGAAAATTTGCCACCTGAAACTAAGGGTGATTTATTGCAAGGGTACATCAGGAATATCCAATATTTAATTACCATGATGTCAATTAGCTACATCACATTCCTTTGCTTCATCCACACCATGATCTAAGCACAGTCAGGCATTTGAGCCAGTATCTGCAGCTCTATGCCTTTCTTTCCCTGTTACTTGGGAAAGGATCCTGGACAACACCAAACCATCAGTAAGTTACTTAAGGCTTAATGGTTTAAAGGGCATTTGAGGTTTTAGCCCTAGATTTCACCTTTAGCAAGAAATAGAAATAGGAATTTCCTTTATGTACATAGGGACTAAATTTAAAGACTCAAAACAGGCAAAAATTTACTGCTCCCAAGCATGCCCTCATCCCCTGGAAGAGGCAGCTGCAGCATTAACTCTGGACAAAAATCCCTGCTAGATGAAACATATCGACTTCTGATGAGGAAAGCTCCTGTCTTGGTTTTAAATTCACTCGAGATGCAGAGTTTATTCAATTATCAGCCATCTAGAAGCTAAAATGTGGCTTCACTCCAAATATCAACTGGGCAGGCGAGATAATGACAACTAGGTTAACCCTTCATTTACCCTTCAGCTAGACAGAGAGTGGGCAGCAGGATGGCACCAAGCAATCCAACATACATGCACCATGAATCTCCAAGGTTAAAGCTATTGGCTCACTCCCTTGCATGCAGAAAGGGCTTTGACAATGGCTATGCCTAGGAGGGTAGGTGGAAAAAAAAAAAATCTGTGTGGTGTGGTACCCAATGGGATGATGCTCTGTTCACAAACTCCCTTTTGTAAAGTGACCCTATGCAGTATAAAGGGCTCTCTGTTCTCAGGGGAGACCCACGGCTGTAAAAACAAAGAGAGACACCGGGAAAGCGTCTGGTTCATTATTCCTCTCTTGAAAAGCTCTCCAGTATAAGGCCTTTAAAGGAAGACTCTGGCTATGAGAGGGATGTGGATTAAGACTGAGATTCATTGGAAAGGCAAAGAGGGGAGCTGGCAAGATGTAAATCTTCGCCAAATGCCTTGGGAAGCATGGAAGATCTCGGGCTGGCAGCTAGGCCCACATGCCAGCACGTGGGGCTCCTGGGAGAGGTCAGAGCTGATGTGGTATAAAGCACTTGGCTCCTCTAGGATACATCTGAAGCATTTGAGGGGCAGCACTCCCACAGAGGTTACCTTAATGCCACTGGTTTTGCTGGGTCTGTTCAGCCATGCTCACTAGTGGCTCTGGAGGGCAGCAAGATGCTGGATAGGAAGCGTGCACTAACCAGCACAACTTTTTCACATGCTGCTCAAAGTCTATTTTCAGCCATAAATACAATTTCTGCTGAACGAGGGGAGTTATATTGTATTTGGGATGTTAAAGCCCAAACGTGCTGCTTTCTGGGAATTTCTTCTCTCTTGCACTGCTCTGACTCCAAGCTTTCAGCATCATCCTTGCCTGCAAAGAGAGATTTGCTCTCGAGGGAACCGAGCCCTTCCCGGCAGCAGGCAGAGATGGGAAGCTGGAACTGTCCCCGGCGAGAGGGACGGTAAATGGCCTCTTGCCTTTGTCATTACCTGGCAGAGATGAGTCTGGGAAGCAGCAGCCTGCGGTAACCGGGTATGGAGCATCTTCGCCCGGGCTGAGCTTGCCCTCTGATGGCAAGTGCCGGTAGTGAGAAACAGCAGCAGCTCTCTCCCCAAACCATCCTCTTCCCTGAAGGGTTTCCTTACTCCAGCTGATCGCCCTGATGCTAAAGCAGCATTTTAGAGTGCTGTGCCGTGAGGACATCCTCAGCCACTTGGGCTGAAGGTTGTTCAAGTGAGAGCAGCTTCTCCTTGGCTATGACAGCCCAAGTTGTGCCCTGCAGGGCTAAGGAGGTAGGGGCTCACAGTGGGCAAGTGAGGCAGTGCAGAGTGGCTGCAGAAGCTCAAAGAGGGGGACAAGGTCACGGAATTATGTTTTAAGCACTAATTTAAAAACAAAAAGATACCAAGAAACACAAAAGAAACCCAAACTCCTATGGAGGTGAGCTGACAAGAGTTGAGGTTATTCAGCCTGGAGAGGAGAAGACTCCAGGGAGATCTTACAGCCCATTCCAGTATCTAGAGGGGCTTCAAAATAGCTGGAGAGGGACTTCGAATAAGAGACTGAAGTGACAGGATAATAGGGAATAGCTTTAAACTGAAAGAGGAACAATTCAGATTAGCTATCAGGAAGAAATTCTTCCCTTTGAGATTGAAGTACTGACACTCAGGTTGCCCAGAGAAACTGGAAGCACTCAAGACCAGGCTGAATAGGACTTGGAGCAACCTAGGATAAGGGAAGGTGTCCCTGCCCATGGCAGGGTGGTTGGGATGAGATGATTTTTAAGGTCCTTCCAACACAAGAACTTCTGCCAGACGTCTACATCTTACCCCAAACCAGCAGCTGACTCTTCTGGGGGGGTTCTTGCAGGACTAACCCCTGTTGCCTGCTATCCACCCACCCTAGCAAAGACACAGCAGGCAGGGGAAGCAGACATGGAGCAGAGGGCTGCCCCACACAGAGCAGCAAGCCAAGAGCCCAGGGTGGCCCCAGCTCAGCAGGGCACTCACCCTTCTAGGGGTCCAACCTGAGCAAGCAGGGCTGGCTGCTGGCAACAGGGTCCATCAACACTCAGACACAGCAGAGGTGTCAGGTCCCAGGTCCATCTATGAGCAGCAGAAGAGGAGGTAGAACTAGAGACCAGCTAACTAGAGCAGGTCCCACCCACAGACAGGGATAGCTGAGTGCCCTACATCCCAAAGAAGAGAAGGAGTCCAGGGATGACCTTAAATAGAGTGCCTGGGCCAATTGCTGGAGGGTGCACGGGTGGAGGTCTCACGTGAGGCTGCTCAAGACAATCAACAATTTTTGGTGCCCACAAGGTCCTGGCACCTGGTATGGCTGCACCACTGCCTCTCCTGTCTTTCTCTGCTGAAAGTCAGATCCCAGAGCTCACCCTGATTTTTCAAACCCCATTGATCTGAACCAGGAGAATCAACCACAATCAATCAAAGCAGACCGTGAGATATTCAGGCTGGTCAAACATTAGATGCCCATTCAAGAGGCTTGAAAATACTAAGCTTTAAAACAGATTTCTTGAGATGTGTTTCACTTCCTGAATTTTTGAAATCTTGCAGCACACAGTTTCCAGTCTGCCCATATAACAACCACGTAGGACAGGCAAACACTTCCTTAAAAGGGGTGCAGAGCAATGTGACTCAGGCAGACACCGAATCTAGGCAATCTGGGGGCTACAAGAAAACATCAGCTCTTGCAAGACACACCGTAAATCCTAAACAGGTTGCAACACTAAAGACAGATGTGAGAACCTCATGAAGTTCAAAAAGGCCAAATGCAAGGTCCTGCACCTGGGCAATCTCAAGTACAAATACAGGCTGGGCAAAGTGTGGATTGAGAGCAGTCCTGAGGAGGAGAAGACTTGGTAGATGAGCAGTCCAACATGACCCTTCCATGTGCACTGTCAGCCCAGAAACCAGGCTGCTGCCTGGGCTGCATCACTGGCAGCAGAGGAGGGAGGGGGTTCTTTGTGTCTAATCTGCTCTCATGAGACATTGTTTGCTGTGACCAGCTCTGGAGGCCTCAGCTTCAGAAGGATGTGGATCTGCTGGAATGAGTCCAGAGGAGGCCACAGAGATGCTCAGAGGGCTGGAGCACCTCTGCTACAGAAAGAGGCTGGAAGAGCTGGAGTTTATCAGCCTGGAGAAGAGAAGGCTCCAGGGTGATCTTAGAGCCCTTTCCAGTGCCTAAAGGGGCTTCAAGAAAGCTGGAGAGGGACTTTTGAGAACAATGTAGTGACAGGACAAAAGGGAATGGTTTCACACTGACAGAGAGCAGGGTTAGATTGGATATTAGGAAGAAATTCTTCCTTCTGAGGTTGATGAGGCCCTGGCACAGGTTGCCCAGAGAAGCTGTGATATCCCTGGAAGTGCTTGGAGCAACTTGGTCTATTAGAAGGTGTCCTTGCCATGACAGGGGATTGGAACAAGGTAGTCTTTAAAGTCCCTTCCAATCCAAACCGTTCTGTGATTCTGTGACTTCTGATGTCTATAACATAAGGGAGGGTGTTCTCAGGAGATAGCAGCACACGCCGATGCTCAAGAAACCAATTGCAATCCACTAAATAGACCTGTTCCATACTATAAGGGCACATAAACTACATCAATGTCATCATATTCTGTGTGAGGAAAATTTGCCTAGACATAGATACCCAATTCACCTTTATTTAAAAAAGTTAGATGTGGTGTATTAGCTGAGAGTGAGAGCAACAGCAGGGGCTGTGTTTGGCCAGATTTGAGGAGTATCAATGGGAGCAGGTAAAGAACAGCTGAGCCCCACCACTGCACTGTGTGAGGACCAGAGAGACCAGCGCAGCTTCATGGGGTTGCACACACACGGGCTGGGCCAACCCTTTGTGTGAGAGAAACCATCTCTAGCCCCGCTTACACCGAGCAGAGGGTTTAGTTAATCTTTCCCTAGAAAGTCCACTCTTAATATGGGGCCAAAGACTTGGAGCAAAAGGATGAGCCACAAGGGAACCTTCACTCTACCTCCAGGCACATGCATTAGTGTGGTGTTTAATAACAAGACAGTACCTTTTTTTTTCCCTACTGTAAAGGGAATTTCATAATTTTGAGCAGTGAATCAGGTGTTTCTGCTGCTGCAGGTCAGAAATTAGGTCAAGCTCCTCCATAGCCTCACCTCAGCACACACATATTGAAACAGCACTTACATGGACATTTCTCTTCAGATCTCTGTAGGGCCTGGAGAGTTTGGAGACAGTATTTTAGTGTTACAGAAGAATCACCAAATTATTTTAACCTCATTTTACTCCAATCAAGTCAAATTTCTCTTCAGAAGACCTGAATGATGTAGCTGTTTGTTTGCAGTATAAAGATGACACTTCTCTCAGATACCTTTTTCTTTTTTTTTTTTTTTTTGCTTTAAAAGATCAGAGCTTTTTAAACACAGCAGCAAATGTTAATATTTTGTTTTGCCAATTCTTCATTTCTCAAAGTGGTTAAGCTATTTTTGCCTGAAATCTTTATGCCATTTTGGGGTTAGCCTGAGGCTGAGGCAAAAAATTCCATATGTGAGTGGCAAAGGTATTGCTATAAAGCATTGAAAAAAATCCTCTGTATAATCTTAACTATAATAGATGTCACTAATCATCCTCCCTCCTAACACTACTTGCTTCTGCATTATTAAACTAGAAAAGAAATTTAAAAATACAACCAACAAACCCAGACCCTCACAGTTCCTGCAACCTGAGTTAACATAAATTGTGTATTTTAACAACCAAATACTCGTTCACAGTCAAGTTTCAGGTATTGACCGGATACATATTTGAGTTTCTATATGAGCAATTAGTTCCTATCCCTCTGTCAAAACATCCTCCCTACCCCCGGGTCCTCAAGCCTCTGTGTCTGACTGGAGGAACTGAAATTCACAGAGATGTGTCCAGGTTTCTCCCAGGATATTGGGAAATGAGGGTACCTGATGAGTAAGAACTGGGGCTCCTAGATAGCTTTGCTGCAGGTTCACTTCAGGAGAAGTTGCTGACAGCCTAATTTTCAGATTTATGGAGCATTAAGAGTTCCCATTGACTCTGTAACCAGGTGATGAATCTGTCTACGCTTCATTTTTCCCAGCTATAAAATGGGAAAAATGGCATTTCTGTCACTGGCTAGCTGGGAGGTTAATGCAATGATTATTAATAAAGTTCTCTGATGACCTCTGGAGCAGCAATTCCCAAGGCAGGGTGGCAGTTCCTAGCTAGGACTCCTGTGCTCCTGAATGGATTAACGGATTCAGAGGAAATTAGGTGGCAGTAGCGGGCTCAGAACGGAAGCAGAAGTAATTTTCCTAATGAGTCATCATCAGTCAGGAATGGAGCCTGGGAGGTGACTGTCACTCTCCCTAAACATGTGGCCCATGTGAAGCTCTATGTGGAAGAACTTTCAGTCTCCCTGCACGGTGATCCATGCAGAGCACCCTTAAAGATTTCCATGACTGTGCTGGCACTGGGCATCACAGCTGCAGCTGCCTGTTGCACAGGTAAATGGAGCTGCAACCATAAATGTCACAGATTCGGGGCTTATATTAAGTAGGATTTATGTACCCAAAAGAGAAGAATCTTATATTCCTATTAGGATTTGTTCATCTGTAAACAGTACTTGTCTGCTCCTTCCTTTAATGCCACGGGTAGTGCATCCTACCTGTTTGCACAGGATCAGAACTGGTTCTTTGCTTGCTGGGGCATGGTCAGTCACTGGCTTTGGAGGCTGGAAAATACAGGAAAATAAGAGCAGACTCAGCAGACTCCTAAATTCAGTCTTACAAAAGTACATCTGTCAGAAATACCAGTTTCTTTGTGTAAAATAACCACTAAGGTCTGTAGCTGGAAGTAGCTTATCCCAGAAGAAATGATTTGTGTACAGCCTAAGTTTCAGGCCACTCAGGAATGAGTGGTGTTTGCTGGTTGGGCAGAAGGTGCTTTCCTTGCTGTGCTCCACACACCTCTGAATGCAGACAGACATCATATCTCCTTTTAGAGAAGATTAACTGAGGAAACACAAGCAATCCTTAGGGAGCACAACCCTAGGAAAAGGTGCAGCTGCCCCCACACCAGGACTCTCCCCGCTGTCCTGATCCCATCATGAGCTGTGCTTCAATACAGGATTCCAGCATGGAGGCAGGGCAAGGGCACGTTGCTGGCTGGAGGAGACAGAGAGAAACCTCTTACAGCTGATCTCTCCTGTTTCACTCTTGTGCCCCTGCCATCGAGACTAATAACAGTGTTGTCAATACTTGGACTATATCAAATTAATTCTTAGAGCCCATTTTGTGCTAACAGGGACTAGAAGAGTAGTCTGATAACTACTGAAGGTAACTACTAGAAGATAACTGACACATCACTGCTCCAGATGCCGGGAACTTTAAAAGCAGGAGACTTTATCCATGTCTTTTTCCTGGTACTACACAGAGATATCTCCAGGAAAGAGCATCTAACCTCCCCTTAGGCTGCATTCAGTGATCATGGATCTGGTAATGCAAGGTAACCCAGCAAAGAAACACCTCCAGGTGCCAGAGGCTGCTCCGTTTGTACATGGGCAGTGAAAAAGTCTTCACTTAAAGGGTCTCCAGGAACTACTCGTGATATTCTAAAGCTCAGGAATTAGGGAGTCTTTCCTTAGGTGCTGAAGGTGCTGGGTGACACACTCACTGCCAGGACTGTGGGTGTAGGGGATTATGTATAGGCATACAGCTTCTGCCTGTGTCATTTTTCCTTCTCAAGACTTTCCAGGGATCAGCCAGTATTTCAGTCCATGTAGTTGTGCTATTGCCAATATTACTGTCTACTACTACTTTTGCCCATTGCAGACACTCATCCATGAAGATGTTGATCCCTCTGGAAGACAAGGAAATGAGTCTTTCCTTTCTCTCAGCAATAGGAAATACAATGCACACAGACACCAACAGTCAGACCAAAGAAAGGTCTAAATAAGAGTAATTCTCTTTTTGCTCCTACTGAAACCAGAGGGAATTCCTACATTTCAATGAATTTATGGAGTTATTCCTGAGACCTCCCAGTCAGAAAGCTATTTACAGAAAGCAGGGGAACCCAGTGGCTAAAAAAAAAAAAAAAATCCAAACCCAAACCAAAACACCACAAAGACACCTCAAAACTATATTTAAAAATCCCTTTTAATAACAGCAACAAAGAGTTAAATCATGGGAGTGGCTCTAATGGCAGATGCCAGCTTGTAAAGTAAGACTTCTGACCTGGATCTCACAGGGAAGATGTGCCTTCGAATTTCCTGGCTTGAACCAAGTTCCTCACAGAGACACTTTGGGATTTGCTGACTCTCCTGGGGTTTTTTTCCCCAACATGAAGGGTAAAAATACAGAGGCAAATACCCAACAGTACTTGAGCACCGTTGAGAGGGGAGGTCAGGAGGAGCACTCCACAGCTCTCCCCCTTCAGCAGCATCTCCAGTGCAAATCCAAAGCTCTGCTGCCCTTGGGACATTTGTCACCCAGCATCCCTGCCACCCTGCTGCATGCCTGAGAGGTCTCCTGACCAACACTGCCTACCTGAAGCCACCTTTTTTTCCCTCTCAGACCAGTTTTACCAGCTCTCATACTGGTTTTACAGCCCACTCAGGGCTCACTCTGCTGTCCCTGCTGGGAGGATTGCTGCAGAGCTGATCTCTTTGGGCGTTTTCCCATACCTGGGTTTAGGATTACTCTCCTCAGGGAATGCCCTAGTGTTTCACCAGCTGCCTCTTTAACCCTAGACAGGTAAAGTTGACTGCAGAAAATACAGTTACACAGTGCAAAGCAGGCAATACATTTCCATCAGTTGTTGGAAGAGAAATGAAAGGGAACAGCAGGTATCTCTCTGCAGTGCTTTGGGCCAAGCCAAGGAGTTGGCAAGTGCTGTGTTTCATCAACTTCTCAGTTTGGCTTGCAAAAGAGGGCAACCTTTCCCTTGAAACCCAAAACATCTTTGAGGCATCATTCACCATCACTTTATTAATTAACTTGTGCAGAGAGTGGTCTGCCCTGGCTTCTGTAAAACCCTGGGCTGCTGCCAGGAAACAGGAACACCCTGTGGGTCTCACTATTGGGATTCCTACCTGTCCAGGCAGCAGAGATCTGGCTCAAGCCTGGCAAAAGCTGTTCACTCATTACCAGACACCTTTCACAAATCACAGAATCATTAAGGTTGAAAAAGACCTCCGAGATCATCAAATCCAACCTTTGACCCATTACCACCTTGCCAACTGAACCAGAGCACTGAGTGCCCTGTCCAAGTGTTTCTTGAACAGCTCCAGGGATGGTGACTCCACCACCTCCTTGGGCAGCCCATTCCAATGATTAACGACCCTTTCCATGAAGAAATTCTTCTTGACGTCCAACCTGAACCTCCCCTGGACTTGTTGAGGCCATTTCCTCTTGTCCTGTCACTTGTTACGTGGGAGCAGAGACCAATCTCCCACCTGGCTACAATCTCCTGTCAGGGAGTTGTAGAGAGCAAGAAGGTCCCTTCTGAGCCTCCTTTTCTCCACTCTGAGCCTCTCCAGCTCCCTCAGCTGCTCCTCATTGGACTTGTGCTCCAGATCCTTTCCCAACTCTGTTGCCCTTCTCTGGACCCGCTCCATCCCCTCAGTGTCTTTATTGCAGTGAGAGGCCCCAAACTGACCACACAACTCCAGGTGCAGCTGCTGTTGACCAGCACCTCCAGGTCCTTTTCCAGCTTTCCAGCCACTCCTACCCCAGCCTGTAGCACTACAGGAGTGTTGCTGTGACCCAGGTACAGGACCTGGCACTTGGCCTTGTTGGACCTCACACACTTGGCTTCAGCCTATCAATCCATTTCTTTCTGCAGGGCTGGATGGCACTTGTCACTCTGGGTAAAGCTCAGCAGGTGCAGAACCACCTTTCGGGGTTCACATCTAAGATGTAACTGCAGGTGAAAACCCCCGTGAGGGACAGATCAGTGCTGGCCCTTCACAGGACCCCTCTGTGGCTCTGGGGGCTCGGGGTGGCCAGGGAAGGTCTCTGAGGGAGAGACTGGCACCTTCCCCCTCAGCGCTCTGGGAGGGATCATACAATTATGGAATCCATTAGGTTGGAAATGACCTCCAAGACCATCGAGTCCAACCTATGCCCCAACACCACCGCGTCACCCAGACCACGGCACCGAGCGCCGTGTCCAGTCTTTCCTTAAGCACCTCCAGGGACGGTGACTCCGGCACCCCATTCCAACGCCTTCCTTTCTGTGAACAAATTCCTCCCTTGGTGCAAGTTAAGACTACGTCCTCTTGTCCTGTCACTTGTTCCCTGGGAGATGAGCCCGACATGGCTCCACCCTCCTGTCAGGGACTTGTAGAGAGCGTTCACCCCAGCGCCCTCAGGTGTGGGACCACCACCCGTGGCGTGAGGGGGAACGGCTTCACCGGGGCTGGCCCGCAGATCCCGCCCGGCTCCAGGGCACACGGCGCCGAACCGGCTGCCGGGGCTGTGCGGGGGAGCTGCGGGGACACCGCGCGTCCCCCCGGGACACCCCGAGCCCCCCCAGGGCACCCCCGGGCCGTCACGGGAGCGC
>VXBA01004812.1:427719-485388 GCA_013399895.1 Serilophus lunatus | reverse complement strand
GGGGGCGGTGCGGCCCGGCGGCTCCTCCGCGGCGCCGGGGGGCGGCGGCGGCAGCGGCAGGAAGAGGCCGCTGCTCACCCCGCTCTGCAACGGGCTCATCAACTCCTACGAGGACAAGAGCAACGACTTCGTGTGGTGAGCGCGATAGGTCGCGACAGATGTGGCCGGCGGCGAGCCGCCATGCCGGCGGGAAGGCCGGGGAAGGTGGGAGAGGGCGGCGGGAGGAGGGAGCAGCCGGCGGCCTCTCGGGGCTCTCCCTGGGGCAGGAGGCGCTGGAATGGCCCTTGCCCTCCGGGGCGTTCCGGTTTTGGGGTTTTCCTCTCTCTTATGCCTTTCTGTATCAGGAATTGCGTGGCCAGCGGGACCTGGGAAGCGATTGTCCTGCTGTACCGGGCGCTGGTGAGGCCACGGCTCCAGCTCTGGGCCCCTCAATTGACGAAGGACGTTGAGGTGCTGGAACGAGTCCAGAGAAGGGGAAGGGGCTGGAGCATAAGTCCTGTGAGGAGCAGCTGGAGGGGCTCAGCCTGGAGAAAAGGAGGCTCAGGGGGGACTTTCTCGCCCTCTAGAATTCCTTGAAATGAGGTGTAGTCGGGTGTGAGTTGGTTTCTTCTCGGAGGTAACAAGAAACAGGATGAAAGGGCATAGCCCTAACCTGTGCTAGGGCGTTTAAGTTGGACTTTAGGAAGAATTTCTTCACGGGAAAAGTGATTAGACATCGGAAGGGGCTTCCCAGGGAGATGGTGGAGTCACCATCCCTGGAGGCCTTTAAGGAAAGACTGGGTATCTCTCCTTAACACTCAGTGCTCTGGTTTAGTTGACGTGGTGGTGTTGGGCCAAAGGCTGGACTCGATCATCTTGGAGGTCTTTTCCAACATATCTGATGATGTGTTTCTGTCTGGTTTTGGCCCTGTGTAGCAGCATTGCTTCCACCCTCTTTTGAGGCAGATTTGGGTTATTCCTGGCAGGTTCTTTCTTGAGTGCACCCAAGTTAGTGGAAAGAGTCTCCACCACGAGGTGCTTCCTCCCAGTGTGTTGTCATCACAGCAAGTGTGGCCTCAGAGGGATCCAGAGCCCTTTGACCTCTGGAGAAGGAGTCAGCAGAAGATTTAGTGCTCCTTTGGGTGGGGATCTGAGGAGCCTTGTGGTTGTTTGGCTTGGTTTGCCTGTGTTGCAGGGAAAGGGTGGGTAGTTTGAAACAGCAATAAGGTTTGTGTCAGGCAGGCACCAAAAACCAGATGAGAAGGGAATTTCTGCCATCATGGCATAAAGTTTTCTCCTGCTGTTCTTGTAATATCCAGCCAAAGCTGTAGCTTGTAGCTGCAAATCACCTTTCTTCATAATTGGTTAACTAAGGCCCTCTCTGCAACATGTGGTGTGAGAGCTGTTGGTAATTTGCAGCTTGAAAGGGAGCCCACTGCTGATGGGTTTCAAACCTTCTGACATAAGGAGTAGGTTTGATTTTTTTTTTTTTTTTTTGTAGCTGGTTGGATGTGCAAAAATATCAAGAACAAAGTAAGGGTGAATGTTCACATCTGAGAGAGGCAAACAGGGAAGAGGTACTGGGGAAAAGTTGGGGTTGTAGGAAAGTCATGTGTCAAAGAAACAGTTTACAAGGAAGAGGCCACAACTTCCAGAGCTGACTTTGACAGCTCTGACTTGCAGGTGAGAGTTGAATGTGAGGCATCTCCACAGGACAAAAATCTGTAGGCTTGATTTTACAGCTTTGTAAACTTTGTCAGAGTTGATGGGAAATACCCTCACTACTGAAGTGAGAACCTGAAGCTGCTAAGAAGTTAGGGACAGAAAAAAGAGTAATTTTTTTAGACAAAAATTGCAGCTTATTACTGTAGTTAGTGGTTTGCTCTGTAGCAGAATTGGGATGAGAGCACAGCTGTAACCACCTGATGTCCTGCTCTGGCTCTAGGCTGTGTCAGGTGGATTTTAGGGCACTTTGTATGGGCTCTGTTGCCCACAGGTTTTCTGGCCATGGGGTAAGAACACCATTACAAATGCCCATTCCCCTCTGTTCCCTCTACACTTGCACTCTGGCAGTAAAGCTCTGCCACCGTGGCTCCCTGCCCTTTGTAGTCAGCTCTTATTTCCCATTTTGCTATCTGTTGTAGAAATGTGGTTGTTGGAGAGGAAGTTGCACTCATAACCAGTTTGGAGACCAGTTGAAGTTTTTTAAGATGGCTCAAAAAGCTTGAGTTTTTTGGTTCTTTTTCTGCAGGTAAGTGCTGTGCACGCTTCAAGGAGAACCTGCAATTAGCTGTTTTCTCCTCATTAAGAAGTGCTGCTGCATGGGCAAGTGAGAGAAAAAGAAATCAACTCAGTGTAATCAGGGCAAAATGTCTTTTGCAAGAGCCACCCTGGCCATATTGAAGTGCAGGTCAGAAGCTTTAAGAGCAGACAATGATTATAGTTAACTTGGGGTTTTCACTGCTGTGTGTTTCTGTGGTCTGAAGGGCTTGTTCTTGCTTTTTACTGCTCCAGCTTCAAATTACAGTATTCATCTTTTTTTATTTGAGTTAGCAGTACAGTGATGCAGAAATAAACTGAACTGGCCAACTCTGGAGTTTTGAGCAATTTCCAAAAAGCCAGGTTGGGGTGTGTGTGGCTTTAAATAATGCATCTAAACAAGCCTTGATGTCTGTGTGTGAGAAGCAGGAGTTTTCCATGTGCCCTTTTTCCCCCTGCAAGGACACATTCAAGATGCTGCCCAGCTGCAGGGAACACTTGATAATTTTTCTGTACATGAGTTGCTGTTACAGCTCTCAACTCAGTTGTAGATTCTGCCTGTACCAGATGGAAGGTGGGAAAGAGGAAAGAAGTTTGGGTAAGTTTTGAACATCAAGATGCAAGTGGGAATTCCCTAAATAGTGTTAATGTGTGTGACCTCCCTGCCTGCCTCCTGAAAGGGCTGTCTCAGCAGCAGGAGGCCGAGGCTTGAAGGTAAATGTTGACATGTGTTGCCACTATGGGTTATGAAATGTTTAGCAAGTGTATGCTCAGGAGTTTGCAAGTGTGTCTGTCCTCTGTGTGGTATCAGCTTCTGCCTGGAAATCTGGAACTCCAGTAAGGAGAGCACATGGGTCTGACTTGCTTTGATAATGAAGGGGTAACTGTGTCTTTTAGTGCAGGACATAGAGTTTAAAGGTATGTTGTGCTATTCCTGTAGCCAGGCGTATTTCCACTTGCCTGGAGAGTATCTGAAAGGGAATCTTCTAATCTGGGGATTTTCTCCTGTCCAGCAGTGTAATTGCTAAATTTTCCCAGGCTTTTTATTAGCCCTCCCAATTAGCAGTTGACTAAACCTCTTTAAAACCAGTTACTATCTGCTTTTCTCCCTAGATGGGGTGGATCTTACTGTAGCCTGTCTATTCAGTGGCTTGTTTCTGAGCTCTGGTACAAATAAAAGCATAAGGAAGAGTGGGAGCTCTGTGCTGACCTGGAGAGGTGCACCCAACAAACTCAGCTGTGGGAAGGGCTCTGTGCCACCTGAACTTGCAGGTTCATGGGTTTTTAAAAACAGTTCTTTTCCCAGGTGGTTACCTGCTAATCCAGGCATGGACTGAGTGTAGCTATTCCCATGTTTGTGATCCAGCAAACTTCCTCAGTAAGGAACACTGCAAATTGTCCCTGAAGGTCCCAAACTAAAAATCCAGGGAGCAGTTTGCATACCTGTTGCTATATTGGAGCTTCATACTGAGTAGACAGTGGCAGCAGTAATCTTGATCTGGACTCCTTCCAGGGAAGGACAGAGCCTGCAGCAGGTCCTGCTCTCTGATTAGAGCAGAGAGGAGCTCAGCAGGAGCAGGGTTCTCATTTGCTGTGGAGCAGAAGGGAATTTGAGGTGTTTCAATTTCATTGTGACCACTTCAGCCAGGTATTTGGGTGGTGGCAGGGTGACAGTAGCATTCTGCAGAGGGGCCTGGAAAACAGCTGGTAAAACTTAGAGCCATCAACTTGGTTTAAATGATTTTTAAAATGTTTGAAGTCTATCCTGCAGAAGAAGAATGGTCAGCCTTTGCAGTGCTGGATAAAAACCTGCCTGTCAGGTGCAGATGATTATTTCCTACAAGTCAGAGATGTTTTTGCATCCTTTTAACCTGTCTCTGCTGCTTAAGACAAATAGTGATTAAGAGCCACCTCGTGCAGAGAAGCCTTGATTTTGCCATTTCTCTGTTTCAGTGTCTGCTACAAACCACAGTATGTCTCAAGTCCCCATCATTCCACTGCTTTCTTAACCTTCCTCCTGTGTTAAATTAACTTCAAACAACTGGTGCATAGCAACTTTCACGTGTTGCAGCCAGCTTGGCTTCAGTAGGTATTAAAAGACATCAATCTTGTTTTTACTTGTAAATCAGTGAGCATTTCAGGGGAAACAGTTCTTAATGGAAACTTCAGGCTCCGTTAACGATGACCCTGGTACTGAATAGCTGCATTTGCTGCCTCTGATTGCCTTTCTCAGCTATTTTGCCTCTGTCACTTCTGCAATCAAACTGATATGAAGAAGTAGTAGTTTGGGAACAGTGATCTTGGGTGACTGTCGCGTTAGGAGGTAATCTTCCTATTTTAGGTCTAATTTGTGATGTTCTACTGCAGACAGAGGAGCATTACAGCCTTGTTTATTGCTGCAGGGCATTAGGAATGTGCTGGAAGGAACACACCTGGCCCTGTGGGGAGTAGCAGTTTCCAGCATTATATATGCTTTACAGCATGACTAGAAGAAGGTGAAGAAGTTGGGCTGTTCATCACCAGTGGGGAGAAACCACCCTGAGACACTCATATAGCCAGAAGTCTTTGGCTTTCTCTTCTAAAGGCCAGCTAATGGAATAAAAAGATGCCTAATTCTCCTATTAATCCAGCCTTGCTGGCTGAGTTTGGTCATAATTTCTTGTGACTAAATAGCTTCCAACTTGGAAACAGGGACTTGAAATCCTGAAGCTGATGCTGCTCGAGACAAGTGATGTGCAGAAAAGGTTCTGTCAAGGTGCAAGGGGGACAGGTGTGTGTTAATTATTTTTCAGGCTTTTGAGATGGCTCTGCTGGTACACAGAGTAGTACTTTGCTCTGATTCCCTCTCCTTTATGTGTTTATACAGGTAATTTGATGATAATATTTAAGACAAATTGGTTTGTATGTCAGGCTGGACCAACCTTTTAGGGCACCCCATGTTTTCCAGCTCGGTGATTCAGAGTGGGGTTGCATTGGTGGGGGCCACAGGTTCCCCTCTGTGGGCTTAGAAAGCGTTTAAGATGTATTTACTCCCTCCTATTTTTGTAACATTTGTTTCCTAATAGGGTAACAAATGTTAGTATCCTCTAACATGGATTATGGAAAGGGGAAATGACTTCTGAGGAGTGCTAACAAGGAGGGAAACTGAGCTACTTGGGAAACAAGTGTGGCTCATTTCAGTCCGATCAGAGTTTTTTTTATTCTGGATGCAAAAGATCATGCTTTGCACAAGTTGTTAACAGTTTATTAACAGCTCACTCGGTGGGAACTGCCTTGTTGGCAGAACGTGGGAGGAGGAAATGCTGGTGAAAACCTCTCTGAACCCAGATTGGTGTGGATTTGTGGGAGTGAGAGGAGATCATTTGGATCTCTGGAGGGGCTTGAAAGCAAGGTGAAGCTTGTGGGACAGCTGATGCATGTGGTGTGGAGTTGTGACATTGGTGTCCACAGCATCTCGCTGGATGGCTCACCAAGGCCTGGATATGAGGATGTCTGTGACAGCAAATCTCACCAGCTCTCAGGAACAGCAGCCCTAGGAGTCACTGGAATTAGGATGCAGCACTTATGCTCTCACTTATGTTTAATTTTCCTTTCAGACATGTCACAGCACTTGATGAGGCAGACTTCTTCCACTACCCATCTTCTGAATCCCTGTCTCTGGTGCTCAGGTTCCTGGGGAGCACTGCTTGCTTGCACACCCTTTTCTTCCACTCCCTGCTAGGTTCTTGGTGATCCCTCACTAACGAGTCATCCTACCTTTCCCCTCTTCTCCTTTGACTCACCTGTTTGCCCACTGGTTTCATGCTGCTCTCCTGCAGCTCAGCTCTGTCAGAGCTCTGCAGGGGCACCTTCTCCACCCTCTCATTAGCCCTTGTTCTCATGACATCATTACTATTTCTGATCTGCTCTGCGTCACTCCTTTAAATTATAGATGGCTATTGGCTGAAAAGAAGGAAGGAGGAACTAATTTGTGTGTCATTTTTAGATTTGTTATGTCTGTTCACGTCAAGTCAGGGGCTTTTACATTTCTTGGGTTCTGCAGCCCTGCTTGTTGAAGGTACTCTGGCTTTGTTTGGGTAGTTTACAACTGTTAAAAGCTTCAGGAGTGAACATTTACCTGGTTGGAATTGTAGCAAAGTGCAGTATTGACTGTTCAAAGACCTGGGGTTGCCCTTTTGATCTTTGTACTGCCCTGGTGCACTTGTGTGTCCCTTCATTTTACATAGCAAAAATACTGCCTGAGCATAATTAGGTGGTTGCTTTGAATTAATAATACTATCCTTCCTTTTTTAACATAAAAAAGCCATCTTTGTGATTTTTGTTTTGTTTTCAGCCCCATCTGTTTTGACATGATTGAAGAAGCCTATATGACAAAATGTGGACACAGCTTCTGGTAAGATTTGCTTTCTGTGTGTTGCACAAAATGTCCATCTCTTACATCGTGTGTAGACAGAGGTGCTGCTGTGAATCCCTTTCTAGTTTTTCTGTCTTCTGTCCCTGCACTGAAGAGGTTGAAATTTTATTTTAAAAGATGGGTACCTGTCACATGAAAAGAAGTGCAAGTGTTTTAACCGAATAATGTTCTGCCACCGTATTTCCTCTATAGAGAAATGAAATGGTCACAAACTGCTGGTAACATCCAGTACCCACAGTCAGAAGAGTTTGTCAGCGTGCCTCTCTTGGCCTCACCTCTGTAGGGGTGATGTTGGCACATCCTCCTTGCTTTTGTGCAAGACCATGCACAGTTTGAAGTGACTTGTACATTGTATGTTACAATTATTTTAAACTTTCTAAGAGAGGATATGCTTCAGTCTTTCCTGTTGTACTGAATTGGCCCAGCCCCACTTATTTTTCAGTGTTATCTCTGGCTGCCATGAGGAGCAGATGTTTTGTAGAGAAGTGCAAGTACCCTCCAGGGGTAGTTGTGGAACTACCTGCTGCTCCTTCTCTCAGCTGGGGGTTGGTATGAATGTTGAACCATGGTATTTTAAGAATCTAACATAAATGGGACAATATGTTGTCTGCTAACTAGAAACAATCTTTATAAGAAATAATATTTTAGTAGCAGAAAGCATTTCCTCACGCAGCAGACTCAGTTAACTTTCAGAAAAGTTTTGACCTGCAACAGGTAAGATAACAGCTGATTTTGTGCCCTCTATGGTAGTGCTTTATCCTTATGATCTGTAACTTTTTAGGGGTCCAAGATGAGAAACATGCCTTTATTTAGAAAGAACAGAGCAGTATTGTCACCTGATGTCTCTGTCAGCAGTTGACATCAAGCAGCTTCTTAAAGCTGGTGCTGAAGCGTATCTTGTCATTCCTCTGTCCCTCAAACAGCTCAGTGAGCACCTCTGAAGTCACTGCTAGGGAAAAAAGTAGCCAGTTGGTGACGATGGTTCCTCTGCTCAGTTACCTAAAATGCTTTTAATGTTGCTTTGTAAGTATTTGGCTAATCTGAAAAGAGTTGTTTCTGAATAATGACTCTGCTTGTTAGCTCTGCCTGTGGAGGAGGGGCATGAATTTGAGATGGAATTGTGTGTAGCCACAATCCTCAGGGAAATAAGAGTAAAGTACTTAACTACCTTTTGTAATCCTTGCCAGGAAACTTTGCTGTCTTTCTGCTGTGGCACACTCTGAGCTAATACTGGAGCATTTTTGACTCTGTAGGTTCTTGGCAGCACAGCTGAGCTGGCAACACAAACAGCACACCTTATCTGAGGTTGATGTTATTTACCTTGTGCTTATGTTTTGCTCCTTTGCTCACTTTTGTTTCATGGGTTTTTGTGTTTTTATACAGCTATAAATGTATTCACCAGAGCTTGGAGGACAATAACAGATGTCCCAAATGCAACTATGTGGTGGACAACATAGATCATCTTTATCCCAACTTCTTAGGTGAGCAATAAGCTTGCATGAGAAACATCTTAGTTGTTATGGAAGGCAGGCACTTGTAAATTTGTCCTATAAATTACTGGCTTCTCCGTGTTGAAAACAAAATCTGAGCATTAGCCTTTTGGTTAATTGTGGGGTTTATTTAAAAAAAAGGTTAGTAGTATAAATTGTTAATAGTGCACTGCCTGCACTGAGTTACAGTAGTGAGACTGACTTGCTGCTGTTTTCATATTAAGAAAAGCAAAACCGATATTCTTTTGATGGCTAGAGATGTGAACCTCTCTTTACTTTTGTTTTCTTGCGCTCTGGTCTGCCTGATAATCGAGGACACTGAAAGGGCAGAGGCTGAATTGGATATTGGGCTGTTTTGGCTGCTGTAGTGAGGACCGTGTGATTGATGTATGTGTAAATTAGATACAGAGAAAATACTCATACGCATACTTACGTGCAATCCTAATTGCTTCCTACAGAGGGAGGAAATGTTTCTCACTGGAAATAGAGTTTAAAACTTAGTTTTGTGGAGAAAAGATCAAAGGAAACACGCTGCAGTGTGAAATACCACATTAAAGCAGATCTTGATTTCATGTGCTGATGTACCCATTTAATAGTAAATGGATGAAAAGCCACAGTAACCAAGGAATGGTTCAGAAATGGCATCCTGGTTTAGACCTAAGCATATTGTGTTGCTGATGATGCTGAGCAGGTCTTGGAGTATGTGCTGGGCCACAGAATGTTTCCCTGTGCTCAAGAGGTCTGTGTTGGAGGGGGAAGGGCTGGTATTGGTGTGTGCGGAGTGCTGAAGTTATCTTTATTTGCACAATGCACTAAATTGGTGTAAAATAAAACTGCAGCCAAAGAAAATCCTTAAAAATGCACATGGTAATTCAAGGAAAAAGTTATTCTATTCAGCTGTGCTTGGGGTTTGACCTGTAATAAATCAATTAATGTTCTGTCTCCCTCTTACCATTTTGTGATGTGCTTCTGCCTTGGAGTTCAAAAACTTTGTCAAAGAACCATGGGTGCTTGAAAAAAGGAACTAAAGCAGTTTGGGGAATGTGTTCACTTTGTACGTGTTAATGGATTTTTTAAAGTATCTTGATTGTACAATATAAAATACACTGAGGGATAAAGTGGTGAGGAAAAAGTGAAGACACCTTCTAGTATTTTCTGATAAATATCTTACTGTGGTATTAATAACTAGAGTAAAAATATTGAGGTATAATCTTTCATGCTTGTTTTGTGGCCTTTAAATCCATCTCTTTGTCTTATTTATATTTTGTAGTCAATGAACTTATTCTTAAACAGAAGCAAAGATCTGAGGAGAAAAGACTCAAACTGGACCATTCAGTGAGTAGCACCGTATGTTCCAACTTTTTTACTTCATATTCATTTAATGCTTTTGTACAGCAATTGTTATGTGGGCTTAAGATTGCACTGTTGAGCTGATGCTCTAAATTGCTTTAGGAGGGAATAATATCAATATCAGTGGCAGTGGATGCCTTCAACCTTGTTAACTCTCAGCACTGTGTGTAGAGGGAAGCTGTGTTAGCCAAGGGTCCTATGATGTATTGCATATAACCTGAAAGAAACTACCCATGGAAGCACACTTGTTTAAGGGCAGTAATTTTCATTCAGGGTTGCAAATTACAGCTACAATGAGAGTAATGAATGATTAGAAGTGCCACAGGCTTGTCTGATCTCATGTGAGAAGCTGTGTGCTACAGGGAGACTGGAGGAAGGCTAACACCAACCACAAGAGGGAGAAAGATGCATTTGGAGTCTGCTGCTCTGGCTCAGATCCCAGATGGAACTGCCTGGATATCTTCTAGACTTGTTTCCTGTCACAGAATCAGAGCATGATCTGTATTCTGAGTTCATGAGAACCCCTGTACGGCACCAGTGGGTGCTCTTGTACCATTAAGATGGAAAAGAATATATGGTGTTAGCTAAGAATTTTTTGCATGTCTTGCTATGTCTGACATCCTTGCTTCTGTAATTCAGAAATAAGGTTGCAAAGTAATATTGAAGAGTGTTATAAAACTCTGAAGTGGTATTAATTTAGGGGCTAAGTTGCAGAAACCAATGCTTTCAGTTTTTGGGTGCCCTAGAAAAGAGTGTGATTTAAGCATTTGTTGAGTTACTCACAGTAAGTTTTAATATTCATTATAAAATATATATACACCTCATTCAATATAAAATATGCATAAACCAGATAAGGTTTGAAGTGCTCACAATTGACCTGAAGGCAGTAGCTTCTTGGAAAATGGTTTTACTCTTCAAAAGTTGTGCCTGTAGATGCATCTATTTTAGATAACTGCCAATAAGTGGACATCTACTATGACTTCATGCCCAAAGCAGTGTGTAGTTCAGTTTCTGCCTTTTGGCAGCAAATAAAAAACATAGGCATCTACTGTAAAAAGGAACATTGGTGTTATACAGCTCCCTAATGTGCCTGTTCTCCCCTTGTATTACTTTTGGTATTGCAAAAAGGCATTCAAGGCACATTGCAGCAAATGCACCATTTCTTGGTGGTGGTCTTGTTAAGAAATCACATTAGTGCATCTTTGAAGTTTTGAGTAGTTTACAGTAGTACAACTAAGTAATGTATTAGTGTGATAAAATTTGTCTCAAAGCTTGTTCACTGGCTCAGAAATTGTGTGTTTTCCCAGTTATTGCAGGTTGAAATTGAGTTTTTGGCCTGAGTAGTTTCTGCAGGTTCTGTTGAGTGTTGTGTGTGTATATATATATATATAACATACAATTTTTTACACATTTCATTTTTCTTAATCTAGTCAATACAAGTAGGCTACAGCCTCTGAGAAAATATCTGATTTAGGCTGGATGACATTTCTAGTTTTTGCAAAATTAAATACCTTTCTTTAGTGTCACAGCTTTTATAGGACAGGATTTTTTAATCCAGCTTTGTTTCTTAAGGTCTAAAGACCTTTCAGCTGCTCCTGTTGGTTCTTGAGGCTTTTTGATGTAAGGCTGTGTTAGCATTAACCTATCATTCAGGTTTTCCTGTACTACAGGAAAACCTTTTTACTTTTCTATTGCCAAGGAGAAGAGAAAATAGCCTGTAAAGAAGAATGGGCTGCATGGTAATATTTTGGCTCTCTGAGGAGTTCCCCTCAGCTCTGACAGTTGAAATGAGAAGATCACCCTGATGAGCTCCTCTGCTTCCCAGCTTTCGTATTTCCCATGAAAACACTCTTATGAGGAGTAGTATGGGAGGTGGGAGTAGAGAAAGTAAGCTGATACTGCCTTCTTTGAGTTGAATTTAGCATGAGGGTTTTACCTATTATTTAGGTAAAAAAAAAAAATAAATTACAAGGTATTGTCACTTAACAGTATTTCAGATGCAATCCAACTAAGCTTGGATAAACATGGAGTTTTTTCTTTCTCCCTATAGAACCTCTTCTCAGAAACTGGGGCACAAATCTGATAAAACTGTGGCTGTGAAATAATCTTTTCCCAGCAGCAACAGCTATGCTTTCATAAAGCCCAAATATATTCCAAGTAAGATAAGCAGTTCCACAGTAGGACAGAGGAACTGTATCCTGTGCACGTGGGGGAATTGAGGATTCAGATACCTGAAAACTGTTTTGCAGCTTTTCCAAGGGATGAAATATTGCAGTGTTGCTTTTAATAATCTGTTGCTGGATGTAGCCCCAGATGGCTTGGCCTCACCATCCCTCCAACATCTCTTCTCTTTCTAGAATGGCCACAGGTGGCAGATAATTCAAGATTTGTTGGGAACTGATCAAGACAATCTCGACCTGGCCAATGTCAACCTGATGCTGGAGCTGCTGGTACAAAAGAAGAAGCAGTTGGAAGCAGTAAGAAGTTTCTCTTGGTTAAATGAACAGTGTCTATTTAGAAGCTTTTCTATTCATACCTTTTTCTAGGAGTGGGATTCTATTGCTGAATTAGCTGTTCAGCATTTTCTCTTGTGCTTTGGGGTTTAGAAGTTGGCCATTTTGCTGACCTTTGTAGTGAACTAACATTTCAGCTCTGATGCCCCAAACATGCTTATAATGTTGCTGGCAGGGTTATATAAACAAGCAGGGGAAATGGGAGAGTGGTTCACAGAGCAGAAAAATGCATGTGAAGAGATTTACTAATTGAATGTTGTGCAAGTAAATGTCAGATTTCTTTTGGTAATAAGCATGAGGAAATGTAGAATATGTGATAAGGAATAAACTCAATGAACAGATGCAAAAGATCACACCTTTTAGTTTCTGCTGGAACTGATGGAATCTGAATTACCACCTTTCCTGAACACTTTTTATAGTAATTAATGCTTGAAAGAAAAGTTCAGGTGTCTTATTTTCAGGTTGGCTGGAAGACTTATACAATACGAAGCAAGTTGCTCCTGTAAATTAACTGAAATGTAGTTGATTTGGGTAGTTCTCATTTATTTGGCCATTCCATGCTTTTGGTTTCAAGTGACCATTTTCCAGTTTTGAGAGCCAGACCTAAATTAAACTGGATTATTACATAATGTGGCCCAGTGAACTTTGAATAGGAGGGTGGATTTTGATGGTGCTTTAAAAACAAATGAAGGAAAGTTTCATTGGGAATAACTTCATTCATTCACTATTTCAAAATCAATATTTATTCAGCTTGTGGTTTTGATGGAAGGAAAGTAACCAAAAACTATGTTTACTGAGTACTGGCAAAACTGTTATGTTACCTTGTGCACAGGTCCCCATGCAATAAGTTGTGTTTTTTGTGGTTCAGTGAAGATATGATGGGGAAAAAGAGACTAAAACCTCCCTTTTGTTTTTCCTCCTCAAGCCTCTTTTTCATTTATGACAAATCTGAAGCAAAGAAGGCACAGGACTGAGTGTGTGGGTGCTTCTGAGCACAAATATCTTGTATGGATACTAAGCCTAAAAAAAAAAACCCCAAAACTGACAGTTGTAGAATAATTAAAAAACATTTCTCCTGACTAGTTTTACTTACTTCCACTCACTATTGTCACAGGGATGGGGAGGAAGAAAGTAATTCCAGAGTAGTGTTAATCTGACATCTTAATCTCTTTTCCTGTCTCCTCCGCCTTTAATGGATCCCGTGTGCTTCTATGCCTTGATCCTTTTTGAGTGTTATTTTCACAGTCCTTTAATAATATTTTGGTAGGTTGTGAAGAGTCTTGGAATGCTGAGATAGGATTAGGGCTGTATTAATGCTGGAATATAGGTTTTGATTTTTTTCCTGTTGTGCTTCTCTTCTTTCCATGTCCAGTTTTTGGTCCATTTGGGTGAAAATACTGAACTGGTGATTGAGGCAAATGGCCTGTTATGGAAAGATTGGAAAGGGTTGTTTTAGCTTTATCAGTGATCTCATTGTTGTCTTCCCCTCTGAAAAATCTTCAGCAGTGATCTCAACATAAACACATGTTAATTTTGGAGCAGGGTTTTTAAAATAAATATGCTTTGTGCTTTAGTATGTTAATCATGAAGTGGATGCTGATGATCTCCCAGGGCAGGTGATGAGTTCTGTGAGGAACCTGTATTCCAAAATCAATTTCAGGTGCAGCAGCCAAAGAAAAAGAAAAGCATTTCAACTTATTAGCAAGTTATTAGTGATGCACAAATAAAAACTGTTATGACTTCTGCCTTAAAGTAAAAGACTGTAGTGAGCCAAACAAAACCTTAAAACCTGTGAGGCCAAGAATAAAACTACCGTTTTTAAAACTGCCTTAAGCTATTTTTCTCTTTTTAACCTCTAAATGGAAGCTGTTTCAGTGCTAAGTGTGGATTTCTGTGTGTAAAAAGTGTATTTCTCTTGACATGCACTTCCTTATTTCCTGTGTTGCAGGAGTCCCATGCTGCCCAATTGCAGATCCTTATGGAATTCCTGAAAGTTGCCAGGAGAAACAAACGAGAGGTAACTTGCTCTGTGCTTCAGTGAGTGAAGTGTCTGCTGCTCTCTCCCAGTGCATCTCTGTTGAAGTGATGTGTTAAGCCTGGCATTATCTCTGCAAAGAAAAACTCAAGGCGTGTTTGGGGAAATCTCAGGCAGAGGACACATGGGTTGGAAGGAAAATTAATCTCTTTACGTGTGACAGCTCCAATTTTTAATCACTTGCCTTTTTGTCTCACACTGATGAAGCAAGTGGGAAGATAGTGATTCCTTGGTGTAAATTTGTCAAGTCCTTGAGACAAGATTTTTAGATTTTTTTTTTTCTAGGGAAATAGAAAGATGGGAAAGGAGAGAAACTGTTACCAATTTTTTTCCTTTAGTGTATTGAATGCTGTGACTAATGTGGTGACATAAAAGCATGAATATTCTGTGCTTTTTCCTTATTTGTCCTAAAACAAGTGTCTGAAGGAATTTGAGAGGGTTCTATAATCACATCCACAGTCTTTCATGGTTTGGGAATTATTGCATGACATTCTGTAAGATATGTAAACTATAATACCAGAAATATCCCAGAAACCCAGGAAAACAATCATGAAAACAGCAGAAGGACAAGCTCTCTTGGAGGCCATGTTTTCTAAAGAAGCTGTGAAGATCATAAGACCCAACAATGTGCCTGTAAAGTCAAACTTGAACCATGTCAAGGTGATGGGTATAAGAAGCCTTGTCCAGAATGGATTGAGGGCTTGGCTGTGAAGTGATTCCAAAAATTTCTTGCTGAATGTGTGGTCAGGTATTAGAATAAAGTGCCTGTGGAGGTGGTGGAGTCACAATCTCTGGAAATGTCCAAGAGGTGCTTGGGGATGTGGTGGTGCTGGGTTGGTGGTTGGTGGTTGGACTGGATGATCTTAAAGGTCATCCTTAACTCTGTGACTTTCAGCTTCTTGGAAATCTTTCCCTTATCAGCTGTATCTGTCCTTGCCTTCAGTAATCATGTACAAGGATATCTCCTTTAAAGGCTAAAACAATCTAATTTTGGCTGCAGATCCTCTGAATCCAGGCCTTGGGAGCATCTTGAAAATAGCTGGACATACAGCTTATTTCAGATCCTCTCTGTCCCTGCTTATACGTTGCCTGTGTTGCCAAGACTTCCTCTGATGTTATTCCTCATCCCCCTTTGTATTCCAACATGAAATGCAGACTGTCACATCTTGAAAGACTTCTGTGCAGGCCTGTCAGTTCTGTCCTTGCCGTAGTGCTTAGTGCCTGGCCTTGCCATTTATTTTGAGAGAAATGAGGACTTGTCAGACTTGCTGCTAGCAGTCTTCCCTTGCACTTGATAAGGATAAGAAAGATAAAAGCTGGTGGGTGGATGCATGGAGAGCACAGACCAATCAGTAGGATGATTTTACATACCAAAATCTGTCATGTGCAGTCATTTTACCTTTTACCTTTATCTGAGTACTCTTTGTTGCAGAAAGCCTGAGATGGTATTTTGGAAGGTGAGAAGGAGGGGTTAAGTGGCCTTATTAATAATGCAGCAAAGCAGAGAGAGGTTATCAAAGCTTCAGAGCTCACTATATATAGTTTGTTTTGATGCTGCAAGAAGTAACTGTTTAAGAAATAAGGGTGGAACTCCAACACCTGTGGGCCCTGAAACACTTCAATGTGTTGCACTTATTTGTGGGTCATAGAAGCAGGCTTTGTTATGGGCAGGAACATTACCTGTTTTCCTATCCAATTCAAGCCTGGTTTTAGTAAGGATGGCTGCAGAGTAATTGCACTGTCACTCAGTAAGCCACAGCTGTAATGATAAGTTTTAATAAATAAAGATTCTTCTGTGTATGACCCAGTGTTCATTTCTGATTTTCAGCTTAAATGTTTAAAGGAATGTTGGTAACTTTGCTTCCTAATATACCTCTTGGAATATTATTTATTGCAAGATTTTATTAACAGGTTTTATTTACTACATACTGTAAGTTCTTACATAGGGAGTAGGTACTTTGTAAGTTAATACAGATATTGCCTTAGTGGACCTGTATCGTGTATCACAGCATGTTCAGAGCAGATGATTAACCACCTGTAACCCTCCATACCTCATATATGGATTTTTCTCCTGCATTCATGAAATGATGAGTTCTGAGCATATTGAGGGGGGTTATATCTAGAAGAAAACTATGTAGACTTGTACTTTAGGATTCAGAATATTGGTGTAGTCAAGTATGTTGACAAATGCCTCTTTGTCACACTTTCATGATTTCTCTAGAAGATAAATGTGAGGTTCAGTGCCTGCAGTGGTTTCTATTAGAACTCCTTTTTTTGATCTGTTCATAACTTTCCAAAACATTGATCTTTCAAGCTGAATTTTACTGCATGGGTTTTTTTCCCAAAGATGTTTGCAAGTCCTTTTTCTTTTTAAGTTTATATATTTTGGTTTTGTTTTCACCTAGGGCAATGTGGAAAAACTCAAATCCTTGGCAATAGTAATAAAAAAAATCTTATTTTGGAAAAGATTGAAAACAAATGACTTAAGCATGAAAATACTTTTTCAACAAAATAACAGGTATTTTTGTAGGGAAAAAATGTATTGATCAACCACAACAGCTGGTTGTCTCTAAGGCGAACTTAGCATGGTTGAGTGCCTTTCCATATGTGTGCACAGTTAATTGAAGGCTCACTCTCCATTTTTTCTGGACCCAGGAGTCTCTTCTGTTGAAATCAAGGATGCAAAAAGTCTGGAAGGTCAAGTCTAATAATGAAATATCGACTTCTTTTTCTTCCTGTTTTCCAAGGAAACCAAAACCAACAAGATGTGACTTCCTAAAATTCATATTTTCATACCAGAGTTTCAAATGTGCTGCATAAATGCTTTTGTAGATTTTACTTGGGTAATTTTAAATGTTCACATGTTCTTTCATCTTTGAGAGAGCTGATTATATCAGTTAATTCCCTCCAGTTTTATATTCATCACTTTACAAAGAGGCCTTTCTAATTGTCTTGTCATGATTTGAATGTTACCAAATGGAGTTGGACAGCACCATATATATCATATAGATCATTTGTCCTAAAACAGTTAGCTCAGCTACCTGATGGTATTTCTGTCAAGCTGCACCATTGCTTACTGAAGGAGAATACTGAGCTTAATGATTAGGATCACAAATCGAGTTCTACAACATACAGATGCTATTCCCTGGTGCATTCGTGTTTCTCTTGGCAGCTGTCACTTCATTTTTATGTTCTGTGAGCTTTTTCTTTCTAATAATGTGACATTAAGTCTTTCATGTCTAACAAACAAGACCTCTTTCATGTCTGCTGTAGCACAGGGGCTGGGTTTTTTCAGCTGGTAAACATCCTGGGACAGAGAAATAACCCTGAAATGTCCCAGGTTTGTGGCACTGGGTGCCTGCTCAGCATTTCAGAATCATCAGCCTCAAATGCATGTGTATCTCCAGCTGTCTTCACTTACTCCATATTGTGAGCATGTTAAATACTAAAAATAAGAGGAGTTATTAGTTATTGTGGGATAATTGCAGGGAATTATGAGCATGAATTCTCCAGGGATGTCATTACCTCGTGTTAATCATTTCACCTGTCAAGTCTTATGTTCTGTGCATACACACATGGATGAACTAATGAGTAAGCAAGAGGAGGTGACAGAAACAGAAATCAGTCATGCTCTTATGTTGTCATATAGTCTTGATTACATTCCAGGATTGCTGAGGAGATTTTATAGCTGTAGTAATCTCTTTCCTATCCACTGCACTTAAAGAACTGGTATTTTAAGTCTATTTGCATTTCTAAACTGCTGAGAGATATGAGCTCTGAGTGCAGTGATAAGTCCAAAGATACAGTGAGTGTATGAGATTATATTGATATCAGCATATAATAGCTGATTCTCCTTGCTGCAGTGGAGGGTCCTTGCAAAGAAGGGACAACCTAGAACTAGGATCTAAGTAGCACCTACAGTGATGTATGAGACTACAAGGCAATTAATCTAATTGTTAAGGCAGCTTTGTTCCTTGCCCCAGCTATCTTTCTCTCGTGGTGCTTTGCTATCAGACCCTACCACTAAGCCTACAGAGCATTATTCCTCCAAATTGTAGGATTTAAATGAGGGAGAGGAAATTTCAGGATATGAAACATATTTTATCAGGCATCTCATTCCTCCTACCCTTGGGAATTGTGCATGTTAAACAACTCAACCAGGATGTTCTTTGTTAGCTGTTCCCCAGTTATGAGGAAACATTGAACATTTGGAGGAAGTATTTATCCCAGAGAAGAAATAATCTCTGCAGATAAAGGTGTAGTAGATGGACTGTTCATGTGTCTTAAGAGGCTGGGATGCCATGTTTCACTAATGAAAGTAACTTGTAGAGCCTGAGGTGTTCTTGTCTTCAATACCAAAGAAACCTTGCACCTCTTTTGACTTGTGCAAGGACTTTGTAACAGTGAAGTGTTATGTTAAAATGAGAGGTGCAATTAATTTTAAAAGCCTAAAATTTCTCTAAACTATGAAAATGACCTCCATGCCATAGTTGCCCTGTGTAAGAGGTTCTGTATCCAAGGCAATATGAAAAGAAAACCCAGAGATAGGCAAGACTTAGAGAGAAAAAATCTGATCTTACTGTGCAGTTATCTTTAAGGTACTGAATTCTACAGGTAGAAGTTAATTTCACTGGGTACCTTTAGAAAAGGTTCAGCTCCTGATAGTGAAGTTTGGTTTGTTGGAGCAGTAGTTGGTGAAAGAATAAGAGTGGGAAGAGACCAGTGTTGGATAGCTGAAGCTATGGGGATAGAATGAAGGGTGTATCTACAAAGACTATTGACTTATCATCTGTCCACCTGAAGAGGATATTTTTTGCTCTGTTCTGGTTGGTGCAATGGCTTTGTGTGTCTGGAAAAACGATGCTCTCCCTTGTAATTGTCTCATCTGATTTGGTTTGTGTTGTATGTTGCCATGACTGCATGAGGAGTCTGGGTCAGAGCTTTGAAGGTGTGTGACTGAACAGAACATGGTCTTTGAGCTTCCAAAACTGGGAATCCAGTTTCTCTGTTAAGGCAGCTTGTTGGAATAGTGTTGCTGGCATCACATTATTTCTACAGGAAATAAATTTTGTTGTCCTTTTCTTGTGCCTAGTCAGGCATTGAAAAGACAGCTGGTCAAGGGTAAGTGGCTCCTTGTGCACTTCTCTAGACTGTCTCTGGCACTGGGAGGCTCTGCTGAGCTTGTAGGTTTTCTGCAAACATTTAGAACTGGCACCAGGAGATCCAATCAGGGCTTCTTGTTGTCCGTGCTGGACAAACACAAAGGAGGAAGTCACTGCCTCCCGAGGGGCCCTTGCTCCAGGAAAAACAGGAAGCTCAAGGATGAAACCTCGGTGCTGTGCCCAGCTACACTTGTTACATAGCCAGCTAAAAACAAACTGACCATGACCTGGTGTTTAGTTAGCATTGTGCAAGTTCTTGGTGGCTTCTTGACTTAAACATCTGAAATCTGTTTTCCAGAGGTTATAAATAATATAGGCTGTTTTGAGGTTGTAGCTTTTTTTTTGTCTATATGTGCTCGTGTCAGGCATGGGACCAGAGTGTTATATACCTGCTTCTTTTACTTCATTCAGTGGAGTTGAAATTGAGGTTTAACCACTGAATTGAAACCTTTTCCTTGTCCACACTGGCCTTTTCAGTTCTGGGAAAGCATCTCTGTCTGAGAAGAAAGTTTACAGTATATTCTTCTCTTCCAGCATTCATTTCAGTGAAGTGCTTTTGCTGACTTAATCCAATGTTTGACAGTCATGAATCTGCCCATCACTGGGACAGGACTTGGCTTGCTTTCTGTGCCCAACATAGTGAAAATCAAATTAAGAACCCTTAAATCTGGACATACTGCAAGGACTATAATTCATTCAGCTTTTCTTAAATGTCCCTCAAAGGCTGGCAATTATAAATCTGTAGTCTCATTTTTCAAAGTTTAATTGCAAGGAATGTGGACTGGTTTAAGGTCTTCGATAGTTTGAAACACTTGAGCCAGCATACCAAAAAAAAAAAAGGAGTGTCTCAGTGTGGGCATTATTAACTCATTTGATGCTGATGGCCTGAGAAGAGTCCTAAAATAAGCATGAAACATGCTTGCCTGGTTTTTAGACTTGCTGCTGTTGAGTGAGTTTACAGTAGGTTATAACTAGAAGGAAGAACTGGTAAATCAAGTCCCAGTTCTTGTATTCTTGGCTGTGTTAGTAAAAAATGGCCAGTAGAAGGTCTCTGCTCCTATTCCTATAAAAAGTCTCTTGTTTGTGATGGCAACAACTATCCATTATTTCTCAGGTGTCCAGTTTGGCTCTGAGCCAGTACATTGTAGAATAGTTGATTTCCTCACTGTAATTTTGGAACTTGTAAGTGGTTTTGTAACTTGTTTTTAAATGGGATTTATGGAAGTGGGAGACTAATGGTATTTGCTAGAGCTGAGTTCAGGCAGGACCCATGCTGTGCAAGTGTCACTTAACTTCACCACCAATCTTGGAGCTATAGCACCACCTGCTATTCTTGCTGGAGGTTGCACAAGTGAAAATGGAATTATTTGTTATGGTGTAGTGGTTTGTAAATTATCCGTGGCAGTGTAGTTCTAAACCATTAAACTTCTGCTGTCTGTGCCTCAAATTAGATGTAAACTGAAACCTTCAGAGTAGAGAGATTAGGATACATTTAGAATGTCATCTTATTCCAAGGAAGTAGAAGCCATGTTAGAAGTAGGTGTGGACCCAGCAGTCCTTTCTTGTCCTCTCTTCAGAAGCTTTTGTTTAAAAGGGAAATTAAAATGCTGGATTATCTAATGCAGAGCATACAGGTATTTGGAATGCTGTACTATAAGAAGGGTTTAAATTGTGCTTTTGTTTAAGCAAAACCTTCTTCCACTTAATGGATCAAGTTTGAGCACTTCAGTGAATAAGTCTTTTGGATTAGCTTTGCCAGATACTCTTGGGAATGTCACACTAAGGATAATGTTTGGCCATACTACTAACTTTGGATTTGGGCAATCTGATATTCCCTAGTAAAGCTGAAATGACAAAAAATTTGTTTTACTTTTGGAGAATGTGTTATGCTTAAGCTTTTGTGGACTTACCAACTCAGCAACAGCTTCTGCTCATGGGCCACATTGCTGATTGTAAATTTTTTTTACTGGGAGCCGAGGGGAATCAGGTGGGCTTCCAGTTCTCCATGTATTTATTAGACTTGTGCATCCTTGTGAACCAGACTTGCACTGGAGCTGAGTTTTGTCTGTTTACATCCAGACTTGGAGCTCTTGCCCAGAGAAGTGTGTGAGTGCTTGGGCCCTGCAAGGCTGGGTGTGGGCTCTGTGGGTGTTTGGGTGGGACACATCTGCTGAATGAGGGTGGGAATTAGAGCTGGGAAGTGCATGATGTCTTCTCTTAGGTGTGTTAATCATTGTCAAGCCTGTGACTTCACAGTTGCTCAAGGTGAGGGGAGCCAGGTTGCTGACTGAAAAATAATTGAAAAACTTGGAAAATATTACATGTGACACCCAGAAGGGAAAGGGGATGTTGGCTTTCTGACCCTTTTGGGGATAGCCCTCAAATTGACTGGGGTTGATGGTGTAATCCAAGGTAAGTATCACACCTTGGTGAAAGAAATGTCATGCTTGGTGCCAGGAGCAAATCTCTTTGTGGTCATAATTGGGTTGGTTTTGGTTTTTTCTGACAATCTGAAATCTTTAAGTTTAGATTGGCAAATGACAGGTGCTAGCATGAGAAATACTCTTAAAACCTTACAGCAAAACGTTCTGTATCCTGTTGAAGGGTGAAATGATAGCTCTCTTTCACGGTGTTTTTTTTTTTTTCCTTATTGTGACAGGACAAGAGGGAATGGCTTTACACTGAAAGAGTATGGAATTAGAAAAGATATTGGGAAGAAATTCTTCCCTGTCAGAGTGGTGAGGCCCTGGCACAGGTTGCCCAGAGAAAGCTGTGGCTGCCCCATCCCTGGAAGTGTTCAAGGGCAGGTTGGACAGGGCTTGGAACAACCTGGGATAGTGGAAGGTGTCCCTGTCAGTGGCAGGGAGTTGGAATGAGATGGGCTTTAAGGTCCCTGCCAACTCAGATCATTCTAAGATTCTATACTTGATTACACCTTGCATGAAAGATGTTAGAGGACCATAATAGTATTACTTTGAATAATGTGAGTTTCTTTGTGATTAATATCAAAGTACCTCCTGCTCTTGTTTTGCACTGTTTCAAAATAACACCTTTGTCTTGAATGTGGTTTGTGTGCACAGTTATGTTAATCTGGGCTTTTGAGCCTCCTGCCTGGTGACTTCTGAATTGTGTACCATGCCAGTTAAGATAGTTCAGGTCTCTCTCTGAAAAGACTGTAATTTATCTTGTTGGTGGTGCAGTGCAGATTGATTTAGACTTCTCCCATTCTCTTATCCACAGCAATTGGAGCAGATCCAGAAGGAGCTAAGTGTTCTGGAAGAAGATATTAAACGAGTGGAGGTGAGGTACCCAGCCGTTGTTCCGACTCTGGCAATTTTTCATTTTCATCAAGCTGTCTGCCTTGCTGTGGGGCTGCTGAGTTAAATTTATGGCATTTGAGTTAGTAATGGGAAAATGAACAGATGATGCTCTTTCTTTAATTCTTTCATTTAGTTGATGTGCGCAGGCTGCAGGTTGGTAGCTCTTGCATAATCGTTTCTTTCAATTTCTTTGTGTTGGTAGTAAGTATTTTAGAGTAGTTGCTAGAAATCAACAGGCAGTGTATTGATCAGAACCTATGATTTTTGTACATTACAGTGTCCTGGCTGTTTGCACAGGCTGTTTGATTCTTAGCAGCGTGCCACCCCTAAAATGGACAGTAGGTAGGAGCAGAGCCAGTTCCTGCTGCATGTCAGAACCAGTTTCTGCTAGCTCCTGGTATAATTCACTTAATTCCTTAATGATGGGGATCTCTTGAGATATTTGCTCAGAATTATTCTCCAAGTATTTGTAAACCCATCAGTGCAGTCCTGCTGTCCTTACTGAGTCCTTAGCTTCCTGTTTGGTGCTTTCCTCTAATCATTCTAATGTTTAGTCTTGGAGTAGGAAGCTGATGTTTCAGGACTATATCAGACGGCCACCTCTCAAAATAGCATTCCCTTAAAGCTTCCTGGGAATCAGTTTGCAGGTCTGCTTCTCTCTTCTTGCTCATCTTGAGCAGTCAGCATGAGCTCCCAATTGCTGCTCAAAAGCCTTTTAGGTTTCTTCACACACTGCGTGCATGCTGATGAATTAGCAAAATACAAATACAACTGCAGGAACTTCCCTTTATCTAATAGCTACTAGGAATTTTTTCAGACCTCTTTCCCTGAATGTTTCCTAACATTGGGGAAATAAATAGCATGTTTTCTAGAAACTGGTAAAATCAGTCTTGAGATGTAGGAGAGAAGCTATTCCCAAAAGCTGTGGGATCCCTCAAAGAATATCCAGCTACCTGTTTCTCTCCTCTTTAATCAGGCATTTCAGTGGGCTGCAGCTGGGCTACATTGCTGGTGTGTGGTGGTGACCTTGGCTCTGACCTCTCAAGCCTGGGATCTCTCTTGTCAGAAAAACCCTATTTTCTGCCTAACAACTAATAGGCACCTAGTGGGAATTTGAAAGCACAAGTAACACTGTCCTGGGCACTCTTTGCCCCCTGAGCTAATGAGCTGCTGCATCCTGCATAGCTTCCATTTCCCAAATGGATGAAAGACAGTCTTGTACTGGATGCACAGCTGTGACTTAGTCTGGCAGGGACAAAGCCAAGTTTATGTGCAAGGTTTCTCTTGTGCAGTTGTCCCACAAAAAACTGACAGATCTTCTTTTAAGCCTGGGGTACCACCTTTGCCCTGTTGCCTTGTGGCTATTCTTGCCATGACCCATATCCAGTGTTACTTTCCAGTTGTGATCTTTGTAAGTTTGCACTTTTATCAAAAAAGCACTTAGAGCTTGCTTGTTCTGCCATGTTTAAGGGAGATCTGCATTAGGGACAATTGGATGACCACCAAGTCTATTGGTTTTTTTGGAGTATAAACTTCAGAACTGCCCTTTCTGGGGCAAAAAGCACTGCAGTTGTAGGATTGTTGAAACCCAAGTGAAGAAAATCCACGTTTCATCACGTACAGGCAAGATTTTTAGGTGAGTTGAATAAATGTGGTACAGTTAGCTATCACAGTTGGAAAAACAAAAGTACTGTGTGAACACCATGTATCAGACACACTCTCCATGTTTTGTCGGCTTTGCTGTAACGTGGTTTTCTGTTTCAGGAGATGAGTGGCTTGTACTCCCCAGTCAGTGAGGACAGCACGGTGCCCCAGTTTGAGGCTCCCTCACCTTCACACAGGTATGGAGCTTGCAACTCAGCTTGGCTTTCAGGCTGTACATGTTGCACTGTACTTGCTGATCTTCTCCATGTCGTGCTCAGGACACAAGCAAAACCCATTTGTGTCATACAGTGTTGTTCTGTTTCTGATTGGCATAAACCTTGTGACCCAAGAAGTGAAGAAAAAGCCATCTAAGTCTGCAGGTGGATGAAAAACCTAAACCAGATGCTGTGGAGAGCTGGTGGCTCGAAATGTTGTGTGGATTAGTAAAATTGAGTTGTGAGCCTTGGCTGTGGTATGAAATATTACTGTTATTTCCATCCTACCTTTCCTGAACATTAGCAGTTCTGCCTGGCATATGAAGGGTCTTGATTTTGTATGATATTGGAGACCTCTGGCTTCCCTCCTCGATGTGAATGGCTAAAAATATGGGCTGGGGATCAAAAATTGAGATATCCAGCCTGTCTGTTTTGATTTAATGAAATGCCTTTCTAATAACATAGTTTCAATGTGGATTTTTGTCTGGAATATTGCACAGTCTGGTTTCTTGATGATAAAATTGCAGGTACTTCTTGTGCCCAAGCTCCATATGCCAGGGTTTGAAGTGCTCTACTTTATAGATGTGTCTTTTGGTAGTAAGAAAGCTCTGATTTTACAGGGCCAAGTTACATTAAGTGATCATCTCTCCTATCTCTTAAAAGGAGAGTTCTCTAAACTGTCAACTTGTGTTGTGAAACTGTACTGGTAGATTTTTTTGCAGTTAGCAACTCTAAACCTGATAAAAGTAAAGAAAATTGATCAAATTTCCTCCCTTACAGAGACTTCAGATAGTGCTCTGGTGAGGAACCCAGCAATATTGTCTGGGACTTCCTACCAAGGTGCTATTTCTGGACACAGGGGCCAGAATCCCTCATATTTCTAGGAAGCTGTGGCTTGTCCTGAGGGAAAGGACAGGAATATGGCCAAGATGGATGGGAGCAGCATTTCTAATTCAGCTCTTCACTGCTTCTTTTATTTTTGAGTGCAGGTGTGTTTCTTGACATGGGTTATTGCTGCTTTCCAAGAAGGAGTTTTGTGAAGCAGATGAGATTCTTGTCAGGTTCTACTGCTTTTCTGGTTATTGCCTATTAAATAGATTGGGTTTGCTCCATGGTACTGATGCTTGGGGAAAACTTGAGCACTGATTGAGCTGCATTTCTTACACATTAAAGGCCTTCAGGCTTAGAAACCTTTCTTTTTTTAACAAGAGATTGTATTTATGAGTAGAAATAGATCTCTATTACTTGAGCCAAGATAGATAAGTAACAAGCTCCCTAAGAACTTTTATCTGTTGAAAGCTGAATATTTAAGTGATCCAATATATTTTAGTGATTTTTTTTTTTGGATTGATGTGCTTCACCTGGTATCTTCTGGGAGATGGCAGTGGGTTAGACCCATGATGAGAGCAGACACCATTGGCATTTTCTTGGCCAACCATTTTGTATCTTTCTGGTTCCATCTTGGGCTGTGTCTTGAACTTTTGGGGTTTCCCTCTGGTACAACATGCCAGGGGTGTGATAAACTTGGATATTTAGGGATTTTCTAGGGAGTGTAGTGTTGCCTTTTTCTCTCAGCTTGAGAAGACCCCTTATCTGTTTCTCAATGACATTCCTGTGTTAAGAAGCAGCCTTGACTGGTTGAAGAGAGTGTCTGAACAGACATCAGTTGTTGCCACTTCTGTCCCCACCCCATCTTGACAGTTCTGTGTAATTCTAGTAGTAGAATTGGTGTGAGTTACTGTAACTCAGACTCCAGAGAAGTCCATCACTCAAAATTAATTTTCTTTTCAACACTAAATATCAATTTTGAAGAATGTCTCAAAAACTTTTCTCCTTGGAAAGAATGCTGCAGAGCAGCTGATAGGGGCTTTAAAATATGCTGATTTTTTTTCAGCTCTGTTAACTGAAATATTTAATATCCAAAGCGCATTTTAGAGATGCCTTGAACCACTAAGAATGAAATACAAATATGGTTTGAGATGGAGTCAATTCCATGTTAAAATGATATTAAACTTGCAGAGACTTTTTAACTTATCAGTGAATTAAAATGGTATCTTTAAATTGAAATATAACTTGTTAACATGCTTAACACCCTGCTAATGAAATATAATTGTATAACACTTTACTAATGTGCCTTAAAGTACAAGGTTATCACAGACTGGTGCTGAGATGAAGAAAATTTCTTTAGCCTTTGAATTTAAAGTTCAAGAAAATAGAGTTCTTTGGAATTCAGTTTTATCTGGTCTCTAGTGACTTGCCCTTATTCATCTATTTCCTCTAAATCACAGGCTTGCTTCATTAATTTTCTGTTTCTTTTCATTGTTTGTAGCTTTTTTCCTCCCTGTTATTAACATCTTCAAAATGTGAAATTACTATGCCTTCCCCCAGCTTCCTTCAGAAGTTCTTTAGCAGAAAACCAAGCCCAGCTCTGATTGTTCAGTACATCCTCGGCTGCAAGGAACACGTGTTTTCTCTTGTGCCTACACAGGGTATGATGAAATATTAAATTGGGTAATAGCACAGCGCTTGTTTACAGCATTGCAGATTGCTGGGTTTGTATACTAATAGAGAACAAGAGGGGAAGAATGAGGGAAGGGAACAAATAGTTCTGTGTAGGGTTTTTCTGAACAGGCACTCGTGCTATTTTTGCTCGCAGTAAATGGTGCAAACAGGAGACAGCAATAAGCAACTTCCCTGTGACTGCTATTCAGAAGTAATAGCAGTAACAAACTACCACTGATGGGAGTTTCTGGGGGAAGATTCTGATCTAGAAATGAGTTGCTTGGTAGCTCTGATTCAGTTATTGAAATCCTGATCCTCCTTCCCTTCCATTTGTTCTAATTAGCCCCCTCCCACCACTGTAATGGGTTTTATAGTCTGTAGGTTGCCATGTTTTTGTTGTTGTTTTTCCAGGTTTTTAAATGTCACAATGTAGCTGAATTTCCTAACTGAACCTCATGTTGCAGCTTTTAAAAGAGAACTGAGAGGGCACTTCTGTAACTTTCTGATTACTTGTTTCCTCTTTTTTGGAAAGAAAAACATTTGGCATATCCCAGTTAACTGAGCTACAGAAATGACTTTGGATTTGTATCCTGGTTAGGGAGGTGAACATCAGCACTCTTGAAGACTTTACATCACCAGACAACCTGCAGCAAAACGAGACCAGACATTATAAGTCTGTGTGTTTTGCTGTTAATTGCCACTGTACCTGTCTCAGGGTGAAGTACTTTTTCATTCCTTTCCAGCCAAATGTGCTGTTGCTGCTGTTCCTGGCAGGATCTGCTGTACATGTTTCATTATTTCTTGTGGCCACATTCTAATTTAAAGTTCATTGTCCCCAGCCATGCCTGAAACAGCTCTGCTGTTTTCTCCTTTGCAGCAGCTTGCAGCAAATTATGGTTTTTACCCCCCAGATTTTTTTTGTTTACAGCTTTTGTCTTGCTTGGAACAGAAGTCCAGTCAATCTCATCTTCCAAGTTAATTTTTAATTCTCATTAGTGGTTATCTCTCATCTTTTTCTACTTCCCTTCACTTCCAGGGGAGCTTGAAAACATTCAGAGAAATATTTAAGCACTAGTACCACTGTTTCCTCCTTCTGGATTTACAGGTGCCTCAACTGACATTTCAACTAAACCACTTGCTTATGACAAAGAATCTCAGGTCTGTGGATCAGTTCTGGCAGCTGCTACATAATCATCAGTAAGGGCAATCATCATTAACAAAACCAGGACTTAGTGTTCTAGCAGCTTTTTAAAGAAACCTTTGGCTTTCCCAGGCAGTTCTAAAATCTAAGGTTACCTTGTAAGAGACTGAGAATAATGAACCAAGAATTCCTTTTCCATTCCAAGCCAAATGACAGAAGTGAGTTCAAGATTGTTTAGAAACAAATCATGGTGATATTCATAATGTGTTCTGCACAATTCATAAAATGATGTTCTTGTGCACCAGACTTTACTTGTCCTGAAAGGATTTGGAATTTGAGTGCTAAAGGTGCTTTAATCAGGCTCTGGTGTCTTACTGTGGGAGCTGAATGTTTTGCCTGTGTGTGTGGAAGAACACTGAAGCACCTGTCTGTCTTGCATCTGTAGATCCTTTTGCAGTTTTGAAAGTTAAATTTCATTGAGTTTGCCTGTGTCTGCTGTTTTGAAAACAATGATTTAAGGTATGTTGTATTTGTGTAGGTACTACATAACTATCTATATATGGTGCAGCATTTTCTAATAGTAGCAATCTTGGCTGTCTGGGTGGTTTTTTTGGGGGTTTTTTTAGTTCATTTCTGATTTTCATTGCTTGTCTCTGTTTTGTGTGTCTTCAGAGGTGGCTGGAATGCCAGTCCCTGTCTTGTACTGCTGTCTTATACTGATTTCTGTAGCTTTTCCTTTCACATTCAAGTGCCATGGCATTAAACCTTTTTTTTTAAAGGAGCTGAAAACCACTGGTAAGGTGTTATTTTCAGGATGTCTTATCCTGTGTATTTCATGCAGAAGATACTTCTAATTAGAATGCAAAAGTTATTTGATTGCACTCCATGTAATTGTGTGTAACAGCATCCTGCTCTAGGAGAACTCTGTATTTTAAAAAAAAAAAATAGCAAAAATCTCTCCCAAACCCCCCAAACAAAATATAACCTTGTGTTACCTATCTGTGAAATGGATTTCAAAGGCAAGTATGCTGCAGAGGGTCAAGGAGGGAATAGCAAACAGGTTAAAAGTGATAAAGGGTAGATGTACAGTGATTTAGGCAGACTATTTCTTTTCTTTTTGCAGTAGTATTATCGACTCCACTGAGTACAGCCAGCCTCCAGGCTTCAGTGGCAGTTCTCAGGTAAGGTAACTCAGGTGCCTGTGCATGGGAGGGATGGGGGAGTGAATGTGGAGCTTGGGCAAAGCTGAGGTGCACCTTCATCCATCTCCAGGGTACCAATCAACTCGAGTCTTGGAAATGCTTTAATGGGTTATATGGGCGACTGCTGCTGTAGGAATGACTGTGAGAAAGAAATCTGGTGTAATACATTTAGGCATCTGACTTTAGGAAAAAAGTTTCCAGGGAAAAGGGGAAATTTTTTGCGCTTCATCACCCAAGTGGGCAGCATTCAGGGTGGTAAATCCCTGCCCCTTTGCATTGCCTTAAATAGTTGTGGATCAAGCTCGACTTTCAAAATAAGAAACACTCTAAACATGCAGCTGTTTTGTAGTTTGGCCTCGTCAGGGCCTTGCAAACTGTATTATAAAATCATATAGAGGATAAAAAGTTGCATATACAATGGAGCTGTTTGGCAGGCAGCCTCCAAACTGTCTGATCCACAGGGCCTCCTGCATTCCAAACAGCACTGCTGGAGTCCTGCAGCTCAGAGGGATTCAGCTGGGCTGGGAAGGTGACACTGATACTCAACTCCCAGTTCCAGAAAGGTTGAACAGCTTTGGTTTGGACAGATGGACTGGTGGGCACATTCCTGCTGTGCTTTGAGTGCTCTCTGGTGGCGGTGGTGGTAGATCCCTGGAATAGACCAGCATCAGACTGGTGATTTCACAGGTAGAAGTGCTGTTGGGTCTTATTTGATATAAAGTAAAAATTCTTTATATCATCAGCTCACTACTCAAGTAAAAACATCTGAATTTTGAGTATTTATATCTGTATAATTAATTGGTAATTAGAAAATCCCATCTGTGGGAAATGCTTAGTGTTCCTGCTACTGTGGTCTTGGGGGATTTTGCTTGAACAAAGCATTGTTCTACCTCACTTCAGAGGGCAGGTGAAATGTGGATTTTATGTTCAGGGCTCTGATGTGCTACAGTGTATTTGTTCTCCACTGACACTACTTGTCTCAGTGTTTCCCATTTCAAAGACAAAATTAATAGCATAGCTATCCTGCTGGTGAGTTCCCAAAACAAACAACCTGGACTTGCTAGTCATTCTGTATGACAGCCTTATTTGTGTGAGAATAATCTTTTCTGTCCTCAATTGCAATTTCTTGTCCTCAAGAGTGCAAGAGCTGTACTGTCTAGTACAAATTTTCAAATTAAACTTTAATATATGTTTGGATGGGGAGTTGAAAGAACTCTTGAAGTTAAACACTTCATTCAAAGGTAGTCTAATTTTGGCAAGACTTTACCATAAAAATAGTTTAAGAATATAAATTAAATTGTGCTTTTTTCCCTAATTGTCAGTCATGGCAAAAATCATAGTTTGGGCACTCCTGACAGTATGAGCTGTTGAGGATGGAAAGCACAGCTTTCTCAATATAATTATTTTGTGCATTGCTCACAAACATGTTGTTAGGAGAGAATTTATATACTACAAAGCTCCAGGACAGTTTTCTTCCAGAAGATGAGCTTCAGAAGTAAATAGTAGACAAGTCATAGGCCCTAGGGAATTCTGTAGGTAGTGTTTAATGGCAGTATCTTTTTTTCTGTTAGAAATAAGGAGCTTGTGTGTAGCTATGAAGCTTTTTCAGTTAGAGCACCTGGTGGATTCAGACAGTAAAATCACTCTTGATAACAGAGCAATCCAAACTGTTGTCCTAAACCAGGACAGCCATAGTAGTTTTAGCCATTGAATAAAAATTGCTTGGATATCTTTTCTCTCTTCCCTTGTTTTTCTTCCTGTTGCCCAGCATTGCTTAGCAAATAGCCTGGGAGCAGATGTCATAGAAACCAAATGTGGCTTTGGGAAAACATGAGCAGACTGAAATGGTTAGCTAGGGATGGTCTGATGACAATGGCTTAAGGCAGATTCATTGATTCCCAGCACAGCTGGGTCACTGCCAACCTGAGACCTGCTCCAAGGGGGATCTTGGGAGACCAAGCAGGTAATGGCACAGCAGGCCAACAACTTAGCATGATTGATTCCATCTCAGTGTAGACTGGGCACATCAGGCTTGGGTTATGTTGCTCATCATGGTCCAGGCAGCTTGTCTTAACTTGAGACAGAAGTGATTGTTCTTTGCTTAAAGTCATGTTGATCCCAGATCCCTCCTGATGTGCTGAGGGGCTAGAGCACAAAAAATTATAGGAAGAAGCTACGAAATTGTTTTATCTCAAAAAGCAACTCCAGCCTCTAAACACAACACCAGGAAGAGTTCCTACATCAATACCTTTTTAAGTACAATTTTCCAAAATTTCACAGCTTTAAGCTGTGAAATACTTTATCGAACAATCTGTGCAGACCATCAGTGCTGTCACAGTGAGTCACAAGGACAGCGTGTGGCCTTGAGTACAAAGTTTGACTGCTTGGGGTTTGCTTTTTCCCCAAAAGTCTTTAGATGGCTGTTCATACAGGTACAAGCAAAATGTGAGTGGGCTGTAAACTTAGTTTGCTTGGTGGCTGTAATGAGGACAACCTGTTCTCCTGCACAGTTGAGGGGGTGTTGTGCTCAGGGTGAGTTTTAGTGCCACTGAGTGGCATTACAGGCCTTGTATGTGCTTGGGGACGTTGTTCATTAGGGAGCCTGATGGTTCTTAAGTCTCTTGAAATTTAGCTTCAAGGATGTGATATGTCAGACTTCTTAAATAGAAACTAAAGCAAGGGGCTCTTCATGCTTCTTGTGTAGCAGAAAAATTCATTCCTTTTCCTTACTTACGGTTAAAGTGTTAAGTACTGCACTTTCTGTTTTTCCTTCTGGAGGAAAGTTTGCTTATGTAGTTTAAATCCTTTGCTTCTACCTCTCACTATTACTGCTTGGGTTGGTTAGGCAATGGCTTTAATGATGTTTCCTGGGTTTCTTTTCAATTAACCTTTGAACTTCTTGCTGTCTTCTCCTTCTCTCTTTATTTGCTTAGCTTTACAGAGAGTTACTGAGTCGCTTCGAAGAAATAATTCAGTAACTAACTCATTAAAATAAACACCTCTTTGTTTTTTAATGAGCTGTCTGCCAGGGATCTGGGGAGTTTTTGTTGTACAACCTGTTTGATTTGTGAATCTGGAAGATGGCTTCTGCTGTCTAATGGTAGAAATGCAATACAGGACTCCCCAAGGGTTGGGACTGCCTGTTCTGTGTGTGAGGCTAAATTTTGCAAAGGTTCAGGAAACACAAACTCTAAAAGCAGCTTTTTTTTGTTAAAGGGTACAGCACAGGACCCTAAGAATAACTGTTGACAGTGTCAAGATTCTTTGTTAATTGTCACTTTACACTTCAAACCCATCAAGTATAGATTGTGTAATTGTTTATCATTGAGTAAAATCTGTTGAAATGGAACCCAGGCCTGGCTCTATGTTGCTGAGGTGTTCTCCCTTCTCCACTCAGACCAAAAAGCAGCCGTGGTATAACAGCACGCTCGCCTCGCGACGCAAGCGCCTCACCGCTCACTTCGAGGACCTGGAGCAGTGCTACTTTTCCACCAGGATGACTCGTGTCTCAGGTGAGTTCCTCTTGCTTGGTGTCCCACTTCTGACACCAGTTACCCCTTACAGTGCCCAGTCCTCAGGAAAGCCTTGCTCTTAGAAGAGCAGTTTTCACTTTTCATTTCCCTGCATGGGAGTGTGGCTGTATGTATTTATGTTGCTCAAATCATCCCGTTTTGCTTTTCTTGACTCATCTTTGAAGTTGCTAAATTTGGAAAACTTAATCCTGTCACTTTGGAGGGGCACATGTATTGCTTTGTAATCCTGTACCGTGAAGGGCAAAACCCACAGCAAACAATTTTTCTGGTGCTCATTCTGAAGATGCAAATGCTTGAAAGCAGTGGTTGGGTTGTCTTTCCACTAGATGTGCTATAAACCCAGTAGTTAAAAACACTGCTATTGAAATGCTATGGAAGTATAAAATTAAATTGATAATTCCGCTGTATTTAGCGTGCAATAGGACACTTGGAGGTTATCCTTTATGTTGCCTAGATTGAGTCTTGGTTAACAAATGGCTTGAAGTATAGAATCTGAGTGTGCAGCAGTGCTGTTGTCCCATGGGGAACACCTTAGATTTAAGGCTTGTTTTGTAGAATTAGCAGCTGTTTTCAAAATTGCCTAGATTGCCTCATTCATAATTGAGTAACAGTGTGACAGCAGTGAGAGTAATTGTAACCCAGTGGATGGATGGTTCTTAATTACATGACAAGATTTTGAGGATTTTAAAAAAGGAGAGGGTCAAATGAATGTGTCTTCAGGGCGGGGAGGGTTGTTCTGCAGCCCCTCTGGGAAAGAAACCAGCTTGGGGAAAAAAGTTTCAGGCAACGGACTGTGGCAGGCAAAGGATTTGCAGCACCAAGCTGTGAGCTGCAGCCCATATCAAGTGTGGCGGACTGCAAGGAGAGCAACCAGCCCTCAGAGGGTGGGAGAAGCCTCTTAGGAACAAGAGGGAACCAGGCAGAGGTTGCTGCAGCAGGATATCTTTATGTATAACCCTGCAAGGCAAGGACCAATCTCCCAGGGCACAGATCAACAGGAGAGCTGGGGTGGAAACCCTTGCTTTTTTTTTCTTCTCCATGAATTTAGTTTGTTTTACTCCCTTTAAAATAAATAAATAAAAGAATTGAAGAATTAATGATTTTAAGTTTAAAGATTGCTGTGTGTCTTAGGTGAGCCCACTCTTAGAACTATCTACACATTCTGCCTAATTCAGAGCGGTGACTGACTCGTTTCTCATCATGCGGAGCAAAATGATTTTGACAGGGAATGCAGCACGCAGAGAGGCTGCCTCAGTAGGTGGAATATTGGAGAAGCCCATTGTATGTGTCCAGACAGTTCCCTGTGAAGTGCCAGCAGGTGCTGTGCAGAATGCACTTCACAGATCACACTGAGATGATTTCATGCAGTGCCACCTCGGCAATGCATAACTGTGTTTATGTAAAAATAATACTTATTAACCAAGGATAACAAATGGGGCTCTTCCCAGCATTCCCTTGTAGAGGACATCTTTCTTCATAATTGGAACTATAAATATGAATGTGGTGAAATGGGTTTTTTGTATTCATATGTGTCAGCTGCACCAAGAGCAGAGGATTTGCAAGTGCAGATTTTCTCCTAAATAAGGGATAACCTATGATACTTGATTAAGTTTGCCTCTCTTAAATCATTCCTGCATTTTGACACATTTTAAATAGGATTTAATGTGGATTTAAAGCTTTTTGCAAGCAGTGCCTCTGACTGTTGGAGTAGGGAGTGTAGACATAACTGTAATTATCAAATGGCCTTGCACTTTGACGGGGAAAATGTCTTGAGAAATAACATTCGGTTTTCCAGGCACAGATAGAGAATAAATTATAGGAGGACTTTGTGCTTGATCTCTAAATGAGGGAAATGGAAGGGTAGCAGCTATTTGTCGCTATCATGGTGTCAGAGGAGGAAACAGTCTTTGAAAAACACTGACTGATGTTTATGTGCTGCTCCCCAAGCTGTTTCCTGTAGTGGTCAGATGCTGATGATTTTAATTTGGAGCAGCACTTTGTTCATTTTGCCCCTTTTGATCCGTGTAACATCAGTAATGTATATGCCAGTACCCTTAAAGATGCTAATTACTGGCCTTCAATGTTCCTTTATACAATCAAACGCTAAACAGCATATAAGGGATGCTTCAAAATGCCTTACAACTACAATTTCTGGCAACAAGAAATTATCAGAGTACAGGAAGTGATTATCCTCTCTGTGTTTTCCCACAAGAAATCACAGCTGGATTTTGCTTTTATAGATCAACCTCTTTCTTTTTTCACCTCAGTATTTCCAAACCTTTCTAATAAGTGGATCTCGTCATTTCCTTATGCTGCTGATAAGGATGGCTTAGCTAGTGGGGGAATTTCAGCTCTGTGTGTGGTTTCTCTGCTGCTGCAGTAGATGCTGTGGTGGAACAGGAGTCAAGGGGTGCAGTACCTGTAAACCCCAAAAATACACTGGTGCAGAAAGAGAAAGGAAAGGTGGGAGCATTAGAGGAGGTGGAGGAGGACTCCTGCAAATTTGGGGGGTTCTATCTAATCTTTGACTGCAAATCCATGATTGTGTTGGGAACCCAGGCTTTGCCCGTGTGGCATCACTGTCAATTAGGAATTTTTCCTTATTTACAAAGTACTGAAATTTAAAATGGTTTAAGTAAAACTGTGTTCCTACCAAGAAAAGTTGAGACTTCTGAGGATTCAGGGAATGACTTTCAACTATCTACACTGCAATTAACTTTTAACATTTGTAGTAAACTGTTCCCTTTCCCACAGAATATTTATCATCATTATTCAAGCTGGCTCAGTTTCACCTTGTCTGCTGAAGGTCATAATTTTCACAAAACTTCTAGTACAGGGAGCCTTCTGGTTTCATGCTTGTCTTCCTCCTCCAGCCCTAAAACAGTTCTCCCTTAGCTCTGTTGCTTTTGGAAAAACAAGACAAGTATTTTTTACTAAAACTATTTTGAATGTAATTGGCACCAAATGTAGACATACAGTAACAGAACAGGGAAAGGAATATACTTTCACCTCCATACAGAACTAGACATGTCCTTTACAGAGCATTTTGATATGCTTAAAGGTTTTCTGTTAATAATCTATATGGCCCATGGGCTCTGAATGTGAATAAAATAAATGAGCTTACCAGGAAAGCTGTATTTGATTTCTGGGCAGATTCTCAGCACAGTAGGTTCACTCAGAGTTGCAGTGGAAAGACTTACTTTGTGCTCTGAAAAAGTCATCCTGCCTTCAGGGAAAGCTGGAGGTGAGAGAGCCTGGTTTTGACCAAGAATCCTTCCCAAATAACAAGCAGAGGTAGCTTGAGGATGTGTCTCTTGATATTTTTAGTTTGTTTGTTTATTGTTGAATTCATAATCTTACTCTGGTTTTGCCCTCTCCAATGCTGCTGCCTCTTCCCAGATGACAGCAGAACCACCAGCCAGCTGGATGAGTTTCAGGAGTGTCTGTCCAAGTTCACTCGCTACAATTCCGTGCGGCCCCTGGCGACGCTGTCCTACGCCAGTGACCTCTACAATGGCTCCAGCATAGTGTCCAGGTAAGGCCCAGCCCATGTGGGCACAGGCTGCTGAGCCTGGACTAGTAAATAGCCCGTATTAAACCAGTCATGGGCTGTACATATGCCATGCTTTGCAGTTCCTTCTTCCCCAAAATATTTGTGAATGTGATTGTGTGTGTTGTAACTTTGAGATGATTGCTGATCTGTGAGGGCACTCAGGTACCTCAGTAGTACCTTTTATTCCTGTTGGTGTTGGTCAAGACCCAATTCAGAACCTTTGAGGTGCCAGTGAGTTGTACAAATCCTGCTGTAGGTTCAGTCATGTTAATTTAGTTGTGTTATAAGTGATGCAGTTTTAGCATTTTAAAAACCATCTGTCTTGCTTGGTAATTTTAAGAGTCTGTGGTGGACTTACATTTTGTTGGTAGATCCAGTCATAATGGCAAATAATAAAATGATAAATTTTCACCTGCAATTGCTTGAGGTTTTGGGTGTTGGAAGCTCTGTTTACAGTGTGAAACACTGGTGGGGGGGTGGTTGTGGTAAAGTCAATGCAACAGCTCCATTCCTGCCAACAACAGCTCTCTGTCCTCAGCCGTGTGGAGTGTTTGTGCCCTTTGTGCTGCTGCTGAAGCTCCTCTTTGCCTCCTGTGAACCAGTTTTGACACTTAACTGATGCTGTTGATTGTCTTTCAACAGAATTAGTTTCTTCTAGTTCAGCTCCATGAACCAGCTCCCTTAGGGATCAGGCTTGAGAGCACATGGAGAGGCCTGGACTTGGCAACAGGTCCTAACTTTTAACTGGGTGATTTACTTGATCTGTGGTAGCTTGTTTTGGAGCTCCTTGTGGTGGAAAAAATGATGGGATATGTTAACTGGGAAATCAAATCTTTTCTGCATGTCATTTATGTGGGACCCATCAGCTCCTTACAGGCACATTTCACAAGTTTAAGTGTGTTTGTTCACAGAAATCTTTTGGAAGAAATCTTTTGGAAGAGTAGTAGTGTTGTTGTTCTGGGGAGCAGAAGGAAGACCATACTTGAGGTCTTGAAAGAAGTATTGCATAGACAAGATAAATTTAACTTAGGTTTTCTGAGTCTTGATCTAGTGCATTACAAAGGAGCCAACTGGACAGTGACAGAACAGTTTGAGAATTTGCTGAAAGACCCTGAGAAATTTGCACTGTGTGAAGAAATGGAGGCATGTGTAGCATGGAATTCATATTTTGTTCAAAGCAGTGTTGATTCCTTGACTACCGCAATATATAGCGGGAATGTATAATGTCCAACTTAGCCACAGGGGTCAGAGCTCTATAATCAGGGACCTGATGTGTATTTAACCTGCACTGATTGGGTTCACACTAGCTGCAATGAAATGCAGATGGGAATCTCACTGCAATGTAGACAAACTTCTTCAGCTACCAACTTCAGCAAGGATTGGATCTTGTTCCTTTGCCCTTTCTTCTCCTTGACATTCTGCAAGAGAAGCATTTTTGTGGTATTTGGTTAGAAAATGCTGGAAGGGCACGAAATCACTCTCGTGTTTTGAAAGCATGCTAATTCTTAGGTGAAATATGTTTGTAGAATGTATGCTCCTGTTAAAATGAAGATACTGTGGGGCTTCCCTCCAAACCAGTCCTAGAATTGGTAGTTAAATATGTTTCACTGAAAAGTAACTTAGTTTCCAACTTGGCATTCTCCCCTGCTTATGCTTTTTATTTGTCAAAGCTTTTGAGAAATTTTTAGGGGTTTTGGCATGTGGGCTGAGTAAGACTGTTCACATCTGAGTGTGTCCTCAAGGGCTTTGGTAAAGCAGTGCTGCTGAATGTGCTGCTGCTGTAAAGTCAGAGTTTGGTAAGCAAGAGTTTACACTTACGTGTTGGCCAACACAGCCCTGTGTTCACCATTGTTCTTTATCCAAATGAATAGCCTCAAATTCAAAGAATCTGAAACTAAATGAGGTGTGTGTCTTAGTGATGGCAGCTTAATAACAGCAGCCTTTAGGTATTCATAAATGAGCAAATGAAGGCATTTAAAAAATGAAAATACGCTTTTAAAGTGCTGTGAAAAGTTTTATAGTTTGTTTTACTGCACTGCCTTTTAAAGTTGTTCCTGGGCATGCAGTAGGAAACGCTGATGAAATGACAAAAAAGTCTTGCTGCTTAGCTGTTGCTGTTGAAGCCAATGGATGTAAATACAAGGCTAATATGTAAGAAATCTTAACTTTTTTAGGAAGTATTTTATATGGATAGTTTAAGTATACATAAGAAAAAAGTGGAATTGACTGGAAGTTAAGCTTCCTTGCACTTATTTTTTTAAATAAGCTGCTATAACAAATGGACAGAACACAAGAGTGTTGGGTTTGATTGCTGTAACCCTACATGAAGTTCACACTCTGGACTCCAAAAGATGTGCTGCTTTAAGGAGCTTTTTAAAATGTATTAGCTTTAGGTTTGTGACAGAGGAAGACGGAAATGTTCCTAATCTGCAAAACCTTGATGTTTAGAAGGGAAATAAAACCGAGTTTGTGGTAATAGAGTGAAAAGTATCATTAAAGACAGGCTGAAAACCCCCTGAAGCTGAGCAGCAGCATTGCTTTCCTGAGCTCCTTGCCACGTGAATGTCTGGACTTCACACCACTGCATATGTTGTGTCCCTACGAAAATTCTGATGGGATGTTTGGGAAAGCTCCAGTTGCCTTTTGGAATGAGGGGACAAGCCAATCTCTGCTTTCCAGTTCCAGATTTTCCCAGCCTGGCAGGGAGCTTGCCCAAGGGACCCATGCAAGACTGGTACCAAGCTGCGCATCTTCCTCCACTGGTTTAAGGTCTTTATTTGGAAATGTACACACACAGATCATAAGCCCAGGGAGAGAGAGCTCCCTAACCCTGCTTAGAAACATGCTCACAAGAAAAATTTCCACCTTTTGTCCTTTTTCCCCTTATTTCTTCAAGGACAACAGAATACCAGAGAAGGATGTTCAGGGAAAACGTGTTCAACAAGGCTTTGTGATGGCAGGTTGCTCAGTTTTGCTGTAACATCAAGGGGACTCCCAGCACATTTGCAATATGAACATGTACCTCAATGTGCTAAATGGCTTTTTAATACACTCACTTCTATTAAGTACAAAGTATTTACACAGTTTTCACAAGTATATTAAGTTTTGTTAGAACTGGGCCAAGGAATAAATTTTCCATTTATTATGCCCCCAGACAAAGCAGTTGTCAGAGCTTAACTTGCCTTCTCTCTTCTGGTGGTGGCAGTAAATGTAAAGACTTTCTTCTAAAGATGAGTCTGTAAACTGCTGTGTTAGCATTACAATGATTTATGGAGAAAATTGCTTTACCACTGTCAGAGGCCTTCGGAGAATAATGTGGCAGTCTTTCATATTTGAAAAAAAAACAGAAAAATCTGAGAAATGCACTGCAGCAAGATGTCTCTCTGAAACCTGGGTATGGGGGAGCTGGTTCTCCCTGCTCTGTGATTCCCAGCTCTGGTGGGAACACAAGTATGTATTTATTTTAAATTCTTCTGGGTTAGTTTACCATTTCTTTGGATGTCATTTTGAGATCTTTCAAAGGAGATTGGGTAGCCAACACTAGATACATTTATCTAAAGGCACAGTGTTTTATAGAGAGAAACAAACAACTTGTGTTTTTGGCTACTGAAATATTATTCAACAGATCTGTTGAATTCTGAGACAGCATTCAAAAACTGGATCTTACCTTTGGTGCCCATTATTCTGTTCATTTCATTGCTTGCTTATGATTCCATTGCTTCTAAGTAATGAACAAGATGTGAAGAGGTTTCTCTTGGCATCCAAACCATGCAATTAAATCTGTTTCAGGATTGCGTTTTTGTTTGTGTTGACCCTTTAAGTAATGTGACCTGAAATCCTTTCTTCAAAGGTGAGCTTAAAAGAAAAAATCCATTAGGAGTGAGTTTTTCATGTGTTCATTGAACCATTCTATTTTTCTGTTCCTCTTTTTACTTTGGACTACAATTACTTGTCCATGTAAGTTCTCAGATCCAGACTTTAACAAGATACCTTTTAGTTCTGTGTCTATCATAACAAGCCCCCTCTTTCCTTTTTATTTATTTTTTTTTATGCTTGGGCTGGCTAGAATTAGATGAGCCATTTTATTAAGTTTATGACCAGCAATGCTTCTATCTTGGTGGTAAAGATAAATGAGTGAAATGGGAAGTGGGTTTGACCTTCACAGGATTGTTGCAGACAACAGTAGATGCTGCTCCATGAGAAGAGAAATGAGAAGGACTGGATTTTTCTTATGGCCTGTTAAATAAATAATTTTTTAAATGCACTCTTATTTACAAGTGGCAGCTCAAAATTGTGGATGGATGTGTCTTATTTGAGCTGTTCCCACAAGTAGAAGGAAGAGAGAAATGCTTGGATAGAGACTTAAGCTGCAGAATGGCCAAGGAAACTTAAAGCATAATTTTATGAACCTACTTGGAGTTTGTGCTTTTCCTGTGGTTCTCTTACCTGACTTCATCTGAGGTTTTGGCACACAGACCAGAGGTGGGCTGGGGCGGAAATGGGATTTTTCTTTAATTAGAGCTGAGTAAAGTGCAGCATAAGGTGCAGGGCCCCTTTCCCTTACTTTGCCTTCTTTTTCTCTGCAATGCAGAACTGATGTTTCCTAGTGCTACATAATTTTGGTCTGGGTCTCTTGAGCAGAAGTTAAATATGACTCATGTCCAAAGGTTTATACCTTAGCAGAAGGTTTATACAGGTGTCAGCTCTGACCTCTGAATTCAGAGTTCAGAGACACTGAACTCTATAACATAGCCTGCCAAGTCCCCAGGACAGGCTGCTGGTATCAAAAAACACCAGGAAAAAAGCATATTTGCTCTTACCTCCACTCTTGATCCAAAAAAGTAAACCTTCTGGTGACTGTGGTGATTCTGCAGGGAGAAGTTTATTCTTCCATCAATCTAAGGGCTAAAACTTAACTAACTTGAAATTGGGAAGTTAATGAATGGAAGTTGCACAGCCACCAGTGGGACCTCATTTTTTTTCCTACTAATTTCAGACTATTTGGTAGTAGGAAGATCCTTTTCCCATAACAGTCTCTTAGTACTTCAAACCTGTCTCCATCAGCAGACAATTAGATGAGAGTTTTTAGTTTGGTTTCAAATTTATGAGTTTTTATAAATGGCCTCTTAAAAGTGTTGAGCAGTCTCTTGATGAATTTTGAAACTGGCTTTTTAACAATGCTTTAAATAGTGATTGCACTTCAAGTTTTTAGTCCTATATATATCTTCAAGACACTTGGTTGCAGTTTACCTGGAGAGTTCCCATTTCTTGGCAAGTGTCTTGTAGCAGTCACTGGCTGCAGCATGGGGCAGTCCATCTGTAGAGAAGGCTTCCCAAAGAAGTGATGGAAGCTCCATCCTCAGGGCTATTCAAGAACAGGCTGGAGAAACCCCTGAGCAACCTGGTCTCACCAGAGAGCTTCCCCTGCTCTGACCAGTATATGGGACTAGAGGCCTCAAAGTCTTGGGGACTGTACTTGTGATAAGGGTATGTGATCAGATTGTTAGAAATTTCATGTTTTGTCCTCTCCCTCTAGTGAGCATCTTGCTCTGACCTTGGGTTTTAAGGAGGAACTCCCTTACATGGCTCTGACCTGGATAGTGCAAAGGGAATTTCAATTCCTAGAAATTTTGGGATCCCTGCTTACAAATTCTGTAGGATTGGATTTATTAGATTTGATTCATCTTTTTTTTTTAAAGAAGCTTTATGAAAGTGCAAGAACTCAAGATGAATGCCATGGTCTCAGGAATGTCCTCTGAGAGATTAATATTCAGGGTAGGAGGATTGTACCATGTGGAAGTTGTGGTGCATCACTGCATCCACCCCTTCTTGATTGATCAAGATGAAAATCTTTTCAGTGAGGCTGCAGGTAGGTGCCCTTCTGTCCCTCCTGATGCTCATGTGATAAAGGCTGTCGTCAGGCAGTAGTGCTGTGACTTGGCCTCAGGAATTGGACTTGCAAGCCATGAAAGCTGTGGTTTCACGGCACCTTTTGCACAGAATTCCCATGCTGACAGTGTCTGTAAAAGGCAGAGATGGATTTCTCTTAATCCCCCCCAGTTTTATAGCTTTCATTTGACATTGAGTGTTGATACAGTGAATTCTTGTTTCTGCTTGAAGACACAAGTCTGTTATTAATAGAAAATGGATTTCTGTAGCTTATTGCAGTATTTTTTTAATTTTCTAGCTATATTTGTTGGAAAAGCCTGAATTTGCTAGGAGCTAATGACCTGAAAAGCATTAGCATTCCTCTGGATTTTTTGTTTGTTCCTTCTTTGCTAACTAGAGAAGTTAGTCTAGTAAATGGTAGGTAGTTGAAAAAAATATGAGATATTGTGTTAATGCATGCAAGGATGTGTGATGTGGGCTTAAATGCTTCTGAGAATAAACCTTACAAGCAACTCAGCCTGGAGAAGAGACCTGAGCTCATGATTATTAATATAATATCATTTATATTAATAACTGGAGTCTCTAAGACATGTTTGGGATTTATATGCTACATAGTTGTTTTGTAGAATAAGATAATAAATAACATAGAATAAGTTATGAAGTGGTGCTTATGTTCTCACAGGATTATATACAAGTGTGTGCATACAATTGTGCAAGTGAAGATGGAAGGCAGATCAGGTTTTTCTATATAAGACTGAAACTGAAGGTCTATACATAAACTATTCTTTAGAAAAAAAATAAAGGCACTTAAGGATCCCATTCAAAATACTGATGAAATAAGATTCAAAATGCCACTAAAACAAGTCTCCTGAAATAGATTTGTCAGTCAGATGAAAAACACTTCAAAAGGTGTCTTAGCCTTATTCCATCATTACCAGGCAGGCAGGACCATTGCAGTTAATTGCCCATCCTTTGGCTCCTTGGAAAGGCTCATCTGTGACATATGGACTCAATATTTAGGGAAGCTGGTGTCCTGACTCGTGGTGCCTGTTGGATTCAGATGAGGAGTCTGAAGAGGTTACTGTCTCACTGATGTTCTGCAGGGTGTCTGGCAGAAGAGCTGATGGCAGTGTCAGACAAATTCGGAGGCTTGAGTTACTGAGGTGCCAGGCTTGGAGTGGTTCTTTGTCCTGTGAAATGGGACCTCCAGCAGTGTGGCCCACTGGAGGCAAACATCTTCAGCTGCTGCTGTGAAATCATGGAAGAATCACGAACTGTAGCCTATGGACTGACTGCATTGTTCACAGTCCCACTATTGATGGAGGTCCCTCCCTCAGATCTGTTTCCTCCCTGCCTCATCAGCTCTGTCAGCAGCTGCCTTGGTCAATTCTGAAAAAAACCCTGAAATCCTTGTTGGTGTAGTAGCAAATATGATGGCTTGGAAACAAGCTTGGAAGCCTTTGAATGGCCTTATATTTAGAAGGATCTTCAGTATCTATCACAACTGATTGAATTCCTTCCTACCTATTGGTGTAATCCTGGGAAGATGTTACTGCTGTTGACAGCCTTACAGGTGGTGGTGGAGCAGGGTTTCCTCACTCACACCTCCTCCTGACACAGCTTGGGCAGGGGCTGCTGTCCTCTGCTCCACCTGAACACAAGGAAGAACTTTTTCACTGTCTGGATGACAGCTTGCCCAGAGAGGCTGTGGAGTCTCCCTCACTGGAGATATTCCAGAATGGTCTGGATGCAATTTTGTGCCATGAGCTCTGGGATGACTCTGACTGAGCACAGAAGTTGGACCAGATGATCCACTGTGGTGGTTTCCAACCATAACCATCCAGTGATTCTGTTCTGGAAATGGTTCCCAAGCTCAAAGGCAGCTGAGTATATTTGGACACTTGTGACTTCTTCTGCCTTAGTATTTGTCAGCGTTGGGGCCGTGCTCTGCCTGTTGTCAGAGCTGTTCAGAACCCACTGTATATCAGCCTAGCTGGGTGAAATGGCACATCCTGGGTCTCAAATATAGACATAGGTTACCCAAAATACTGCAGCAGGCAGCCCAATCATTTGGCTTGAATTTTAAATAGCGTCGTAAGAAACATTCTGCATTTAACCGTTGGCAGGTTTGGTTTACATTTCCCTACTCCAGCTTACTTAAAATGGTGTTTATGAAAAAGCTGCATCTAATCCTCATTAACTTGCGTGGTAGTTGTTTGCAGCAGCCTTGGCTCATTGTCCTTCTGTGGATCTGGCATAGAAAGTCAGGATTGTCGTCATCATCTCTTCAGCATGCAGAAGAGCATCGCCGCACAGTGAAGTGGCTTTTTATCAGTACTCTGTGTTGGGTTGCTTGCAGGATTCAGCAGTTCCCTATAGGTTTTCTCATCATTAGTGCTAATTAAGCCAAATTCCCCTGAATGCCTGTATGGAAAAAGCCTTCTACAGTAGAAGAGGATGTCTCTAGCTGTGGTCTTACTGCCAAGGCTGGGAGTCTCCTACGGCTTCCTGGGAGATTTTGGGCTGTATTTGGAAGAGATTAGGTTTGTGGTAACTTCACTGCAAAGTAGAGAGAGCAGTGGCTCTGAAAATTGAGCTATTGCACGGAACCCAATTAATGTGATAGCATAGTATATTTTCTCACTGGATTTAAAAAAAGAATGACTCTGTTTTATCCAGGGATGACAAAGCATGAAAGTAGCTCTGTTGGTTTTGACTTCCAAGCTGTGAGATGGATCTAAGCTTGCCAAAACCCCTCAATTCAGGTTTAATGTTCTCCTTTAAACAAACTCTTTATGGAATGAGAGTATTGCAAAGTGGTCTCTGTTAGAACTTATGGCATTTCATTACACTTTTAAAAGGGTTTTTGTAAGCATGAAGTGGGCCTGGAACTAGGTCTAATGACATTACTTTGTTAATGTGGTACCTTTTTATGCCTTTCTTCAAACGGAGCAGAACAGACCTCCAGGCTACTGTGGCTGTAAGAAAGATCCTGAAAGTGGGACTGCAGCATGGCTGGTGCAATGGTGTTTTGCCAAGGGAGTCCAGAGCTGAGGCCTGTCCTTCCCTTGCAGTGCAGGCTTTGATGGGCTGCTATAACACCCTTCCCTGTCTGTTTCCCAGATGTGGGAGGGGGGTGGAAAGATGATAATCAGCACAAAGAGCACTGACTTTCTGGTGTCTTTTATGCTTCAAATAGAGGTCTGCTTGGGGGAATGATTTTTCATCAGATGTCTGGAGCCTGGAGGAGTCAGGGGAGGATACCCATGGTGCCTTTAACAGCAGCTGGTGCTGCTGCAGCGGGAATATCCCAAACAGCTTCAAGGAATGGAATTGGACTGAAATAGCTTGGGATCCTCTGTCCCACAGTTTCCCTTAGATATCAGTTTCCCTTAGATATCCATGAGGCTTGAAGTTATCTACTGAGAGTAGCCAAGGCAACTTTACCTTGATGAAAGGACAAGTATTTTTCTGGTACCATAGGGCTCACGTCTAAGCCAAATTAATGTGATTTTAAAGATGAAGGTGTTTGCTTTCTGATAGAGTGGCTTTGAGGGGGTAATCTCACTTATACATTTAACTTACCTGTCCATATAACAGTCTAGAGAATCAGTGTTTTCTTTAAGGAGTCCTTTCTGACTAGAGATTGCAATGACCTCTCTGGGATTGTGATGTCCTTGCTCAGTTTATATTTTGGAGAACATTTGGCAGTATGGGGATTTCAGTCAGGGGAGGCATTCTACAGTATGGTCTGTCCTTGTACTCTGGGGCACAGGTCAAGAACTCTGAAATAGCAGCAGTGACCTTATTTAGTTGGTGCTCTGGAGTAAGGAGTAACTAATGTTTACTGTATTAAAAAAAACAACCACACGTTTAGTTTCAGCCACTCTCAGCTTTAGAAAAACAGTCTTATGATACTGAAGCTTCATGCTTTGTCTCAGTAGCTTTTGTTTTTGTGTGACAAAATTTAGACTTTGAGCTGATGGAACACAAAATTTGAGTGCTTTAATAGCAGCTTCCTGTGCCTGAATACAGCTTTGTTTTTAAAACCCACAAATTAGTATGCTTGTGCACACTTAGTGACACTAATTACTTCGCTTTAAAATAGCAGTCTGCTGTAAAAATGGTCTCTCAAGTGTGTGATAGTACCAATTTCTGTATTGGTCCCAGGTGCTGAGCAGTCTACACTGGTGCCTGTGGTGTTGAATTGTAACCTCAATTTCTAACCTTTGGTTTCAATATCTCAAAATGAGCATTGGAAAGAGGTAGCCAGGCTATGAAATAGGGGACTTGGGATTGTTAGAAGTGACAGGATACCCCTTGGAGGCCAGGGAGTAGAACAACAGAGTGAGAAAGATTTTTAAGGAAATGTAAGTGAAGAGCAACAGCTGCTGTTGGCACCTCTCCTTCCTCTCATCAATCAAGTACCCAAAACTGAGAATAATATAAGTATTGTAATTAAATATGTGACCATGGAAAGATATGAGTAGAGCTTAGAGATGCAGAGATAGAAACAGCGCCATGTTGGGTAGAAGTAGAAAAGCTTTGGTATATTCAGGGAGAAAAGTGTGTGTGTGTGTATATATATATATCTTTCTATATTTGTAGTTCCTTGAGAGGGACTGAGTCATCTACTCTGTGGAAATTGCAGCTCCAGTGGTCCCAAATCTTGTTGCCAAGTCAGGGCTGAGGCCTTTAAGATTATAGTAGCAATTGTAGAGAGTGTGATATGGAAAGGGGAGAGAACAGTTGGCCGCAGACCTTTAGTTGTGACTAGTGATGCAGTTAAAGACAATTATAGTAAGTGCAGCCCCCTCTTCTGATTTGAGGCAGTAGATACAGTATGTACCTGTCCATATCTGGTATGGACCAGCTGTGCATGGATTACTGTTGTCAGGTTTGCCACAGCCAGGTTGCAGGAGTAACTATTTGAAGTGTGTGTATGATTTTGAAAATGTAACTGGGAGTCAGGAAGCCCTCATCTGTCTCAAACCAGTCTTCTAGTGAGTGCCTCCTAGTTCTAGTGTGACATGTTGAACACTGGTCTTGCAGTTGCCTTGTTCGTAACCATTATGGTGAGGCAGCTGCTCCATTCCTTTAATCAATTTAGTTGCCCATCTGTATGCTTTCCCTAACTCCAGCTCATCCTCCTGGGATGCAGGGAACAACTACACATACCATCAGGATGTGAATGTAGCAAGGCTTTGTGCAATGGCAGAACTGCTAAATACTCATTCTTTACTCTTCCCCTGCTGCTCTACCCTCAACACCAAGCCAAGCTTCTAAGCATGCTTCAGAAGCAATTTATTTTGTGATTCCATTTGTTAGCTATGAATGCTCTCCAAGGTCACAGGTTTTAGCATTAAAATAAAGCAACTTATTTGTAATATCACAGATTTGGAATAAAGATAAGCAGCAGAGAAACCAGAACCCTTGAGGATGTGTTTACTTTCTAGCAGCTCTTAGTGGTATTTCCATGAGATGTTGGTCATCAACTTCTTAGGAAAAAGCAAACTGAGTGATTTGGGCAAGGGAGATGTCGTTGATTTTTCCCTAGAAGAAAGCAATCAGATTCTTTCAATTTAATTTCTGTAAGTAATTCTGCTGCACATTTATAAATCTCTTTCAAATGTCCACAAGTTCTTGTGTCCCCAAAAGATTCTTTATAGAAATTCAGCTAGTCTTTGTTGCTCAGAAATGTGGAGCTTGAAAGTAGGTTAAAAAAAAATAAAAAGGAGCCAAGTGCTAATTGTTTTTAACAAGTGCATCTTTGAGCAGCAAGGACCATTGCTCGTCCAAAAGGTAATTTCGATGAATGTTCCTATTACTTCCTATTAATCTGTTGCATGTTATTGTGCTCATCACTTGGACTGTAGAAATGTATCATCTGCAAAACAGAACGTTGTTCTGAGTTGGCCTTGCTGTGTCTTTTGACAGAACAAAACTAAGTTCTCTGGTGAATTTTCATGTAGATAAACTTATAAGGAAACACAGTGACACAAAGACTTCAAGCAGCAAGTGACAGGAATACCATCATCGAGCTAGTTAGATGCAAATAAGCCTGGCTAAATACTAAATGTATTTAAAAGACTTGCAAGAAAAAGCATAAAAATAACTGTTCTTGTGCAAGTGAGCTGTTTGTCCTAATGCTGATTAGTCCAGGTGGAAGCAGAGCTTTACAAATATTAGGAATAGTTTTATATGGTATGTAATGCACTAGATGGGCTACTTGGATTGTACCTATTTTTCTTTGTAAATCACTAGCAGAAAGTGAGAACACTTGCACCAAGGCTGTGCACAGGTGATGGGGGCCAAGGTGCCAGGTGTATGTTGAGTTTACCTTCCTCTCTCACAGCAATGAACATCTGTACCAGTAGTGATTTCTTTCTGTATCCTCTTCTCCTTGCAGTGTCTGATGCTGTTTGAAGGTCACAGGTCTGATAATCTATTCCATTGCTTAATGCTTTTTATTATTTCTTTAATGATGTGTTAACTTTTATAGACTTATTGAAATCCTCATTTGTTATGTCTCTATTTTTTAAAAAAATGAATTAATGCTAGAGAAGCAAACCCACCCCAGGTGAGAAAGGTTCTATTCTGTTGTAATAACTTGGCTTTTTACCAGATACTGTAACACTTTTTTCTTCAGCAGAAGGCTAAGGGTATAAATTGAATCCAGGTAGATGAATCACTGCCATCAGTTTAGTTGGGCTTTACCTGAATCCACAGGGCAGTGAGCAGGAGTGGGGACAGCAGTTCAATTAAGATTGTGGTACAAGTAAATCCGTTGCATTGTTAGAGAAGCTTTCGATTATAAAATTCTTCCATAGGACAGGGTGAGCTGACAAGACAAGACAGGCCTGAATGGTGTTTTCATCCTGTTTATATAAAAAGTGGTTTAGACTAGTGTAGATCTGGGGAGGGGAGGGAGCCGCCTGGCTGCTTAGATGACTTCTTTCCCTCTCCTATTTCATTTAAATAGGTGCATGCATGCTTGCTTAATTCCCAGCCATAATCATGTTCTTCCACGAATTTTGGAGGCTTGTGATTTTGCAGACTGGACCTAACAAGCTTCTCTAGCAAGCAATTTTGAGTGGGACCATCTCTTGCCACTGCCTGGCAGAATATTAGGTGCCTGAGTTAAAAGGCCCAAGTTTCAAGCTGCTTTGTTCAATTATTTTATACCATAAGACTGCATATCAACAATCTTTCCTCTCTGTAGTTTAAAAATAACCTGATGATTTCTCCTTTACAAGGACTTGAAAATTCTGTTGGCATTTAAATTTATCGTCCCTTGGAAGCATTGCAGTGCCTTCAACTTCTCAGCTATATCGAGGAAGAGAAAAATCTTGCTGTTACAGCTCTGGGGGAAGCCTGAGGAGTCCTTTCACTTCTTCTAACTGGTTTAATGCTTTCTAATTGTAGAAAGGTACCTTAAATACCCCTGTTGTCAGCTTTTGGAATGTAAAATCAGTGTAAATTCAGTTTTACTTGCTCCTGTTAAGAACTTCCTGCCTGATTCATAAACATTCTGGATTCTTGGGGAAAAAAGAAAGTCATAGGGACAGCAGGGACTGGGCTGAGCTACTGAGTGGAAGAACCCCGAGAGACCTCTCAAAGCAGTACATTGATTGCTTAGTCAAGAGACTTGAGGAGAGCTGGTTACTGATTTTGGGAAGCTGGAGACTGAGGGCAAATGCTGCCCCCAAACCCTTTCTGGGAGATGTCCATCACGTCCACCCTGTCCTGCCTGCCAGTACCATGAGCTGCAGGGAGGTAGGAGCTGCTAGGAAGCAGGATTACTTCCTTGACTGCTAGATGCCTCACACATTTCTCTCAAGCCCTTCCAAGCTCCAAAGGTAGCAATGACATTAGCTGTTTATTACCTGCTGCCTGCCTTTTTTTCTTCAGATCTATTTTATGTACTGCCTCAAGCTCTTCTCATTTGCAGCTTAACTTTGTTATAAGGTAACTGCTTTTACTTCCAACTTCATTGATACCTATTACAAACTTGCCCTACAGGTCAAGAAAGAAGGTGCCCCTGTTTCCATGAGCAACCCTAAGTGGAAGTCAACGTTCACAGTTTTTTACAGTACTGATGATCTATGTTTCAACCCTCTGTTTGTTACTCAGGGAATTTAGGTTTTTTCCTACAAATACTGGTCTGCTCTGCATTAACCTTTAAAACTTCAGTGAGCTGTTGTACACAGGAGAAATCAATGGGCAGCCATTCTGTGGCATGGTGATGGTTTTCAGGGCAAGTTGTTGGCTTTGACATTTGGGTACCACACAGTGGAGATGGTGTAGCTGAACTGGAAAACCTCTGGAGCACCTGAGCAAAGACCCTTGCTACCAAAAAATTGGGGATGTGGGTATATTGGCAGAGAGTGGATTAGAAAATGATGCCTGAGAGCAAGAACTCTATGCTGTTGGTGTGTGTTACAGGGTGACCAGGGTGTTCTGAATGGAGTATTTGCTCACTGTAAATTGTGATTCTCAATGTTTAGGAGGCAAAATACTCTGCTGGAAAGTACTTGTGGTGTTTTACAGTTCTCAACCTATGCTTTTGTTCCTCAGTATTGAGTTCGACCGAGACTGTGACTACTTTGCCATTGCTGGGGTGACAAAGAAGATTAAAGTCTATGAGTATGGTACAGTCATTCAGGACGCGGTGGATATTCACTACCCTGAGAATGAAATGACCTGTAATTCCAAAATCAGGTAGGCATTGATTTGCATTTGAACTTGGGCCTTTTTTATTTGCTTGTTTATGTGCAGTAAATGCTTGGGTTTCTTTATCCACTGTGATAATGGAGTGGGAAAGGAGGAAAACAGGAGCCAGTGAAGATTGGATGGTACAAACACTTACTTGTGTATGCCGAGCTCATCCAAGGTAATAACAGGCTCACATATCTGGAGGAGAAAGGAATATAGGGTAGTGAACTGCTATTGTGTTCCTTGTAAATGCTGGTGGATACCCACTCAAAATAATGCTCCAGGTGAAGTCTTAGCCTGTCTCAAGGTAACCTCTGTCCCCTGTTCTTCATAGCAGCCACCAATTCCTTTGTGTTCTCCTCACCAGCCAAATCCTTTCTGTTCTGTTTCTGTTCTGCTGAGAGGCTCCTAGTCCTCAGGAAATGTGCCTCATTGACACATTCTGCCTAGGAATTTGTCTGCTGGGTCTTAGAGTATCTAAGTCTTGGGGAAAGACCTTGCTTCATTTTTTAATTCTGTGCTTGTATCATTACTGTCAACCCATTTTTTATCCTTTTAAATGTCTAAACCAATGAAATATAGACCACCACATCAGATCTTCAACTGCAGAAATCTAGCTAAATAATTTAATAATCCTAATTCAAAAATTCTATTAAAGCTCAAAAGTAAATAATCCAGGCAATCAAACCCATTCAGTGTTACAATACAAGTCTCCAGCACCTCTGTTGAACTCATTTGTTTTTATTTGGTACTCTACACTAAAAGCAGTAAAGCACCCACAGAAGTATAAGTAATAAATTTATGTAACAGTCCAGCTTCCATGAAAACAGTGTTGTGCAACAAGATGAATAATGTTTGCAAGCCTACTTTAGAGTGTAAAAGTCATGCCTGGTTTTGTAGCTGACACATTTCTAAAGATAGATCTGTCATTCCTGTGTCACTCGTGCTCGTTATTCCCAGGAATTGCATAACATTATTTTATGAAGGGAAAGATGTAAATGCAGCTGACCCTGGGACTTGGTTTCAAAATGAGTAAAAACAGCCTGAAAGGGATTTGTATTGATAAGCCATACTGATTATGGAACTTGTGTTTTGCTGGGCTGGTGAAACATTCAGCATTTTTGCACGAGTCATAGCACAGTTCGCACTGTTCAGCTTCACTGAATAATAGGAGAACCATCCAGTGGTCAATCAGTATTTTTTTCCCTGAATTAGGAGTGGAAAGGGAGTGTGTATCTGGTATTTCTTGGTTCATCTGAAACAACTTCCAAACTTGCTGCTTCAAATTTGACAGGAATCTACTCCAGTGATCTTTCTAGGCATTAACAAGCTGTTAGTTCTCCCTTCTCCCACAGCTGCTGGTGAAGAGAGCCCCATTAGTGCCTTCAGTGGTGTTACTTGTGTCAGCCTTGTGCTCCAAATAAGATGCTGCTTGCATTCAAGATTTATTAAGTAGGTTAAATTTCATGCATGCATACATTTTATGTGTACATGACAATGCTAAATGCATTGTCCTTTTACACTCTGCCTCAGCAGAGGAGGACAGGGTCCCCTTCTTTCATTTTCTTGCCCTGGTTTCTCTAATTTCTTTGAAGAAATACAGTTGGGTATTCCCCCCCCTCCATCAGCCTCCTCTCTTTTATATCAGGCTTCCTTTGGCATGTAGGTGCTTTTGGTTTTGACAAATAGAGTTGGTCTGTCAGTCAGATGCATCCCTGCTGCATCCATTAGCTGTGCTGCCAGTCACCAGTGCCGGGGCTCGCCGGCGCAGCGTCGAGCAGCATAATAACTTGCTCTTCTCAAGTGGTGTCGCTTGAGGGAGAAGTTATATATGAAGGCTGTAATTTCATTATGGAATATTGCGGTGTGCTGAAAATGTGCCTGTATTATAATAGGAAAAATCTAAACAAGTGGAGCCTGCTCTTTGTAAAAAGCCTCAGCTTAAAGCTGTTGATCTTAATTTGGGTGGAGGTACATCTTCTACAAGAGGTTTTACTCTGCTTGCGAGTGCCCTTTCTGACATTGAAGACAAACATATTTGTGCTCTGGCATATGGGTGGTATTTCTCTTCCCAGCAGAGATGCAGGGGTCTGCCTGCAGATGGGATTTGGTGACATGTCTCTCCTGGTTAAATTGATCCTGGTTAACCTTGTTCAGAGCAATGATGCTGGAGCATTAATCATTAGCGGTGATTTGGTGACTCAGCTTTTGGAGGAGCAGCAGCTCTGATGGGGTTTTATGAAAGCAGACAGGTGACAGCATTTGTGAGGACTCCTGTCTGGCCAAGAGCGAGTCTGGCCCAGAGCAGCTGCAGGAAGGGAAGCCCATGCCTGGGCCGGGGCTGGCGCCAGCCCAGCCCTGCTCTGCCGTGTGCCAGCTGGGCGCCTGCTGAAAGGTTGAGCTTCGTGCCAGCAGTAATTGATTGTAGGCTTTCCTGGAGCACAGCCCTCGTACCAGCTGTAGCTGAGTCTCTTCCTCTTTTCCAACCCTCTTTTTTTACACCCACCTGCTTCTTAAATACATTCTTTTTTCATCATCTGCTAAGCCTTCTCATCCCTATTTTTAAGAACGGAGAGGAAGTCGGTGTGTCGGGTTTCTGGTAAATGTGCATCGCGTCCCCCGGGAACAACAGTGGCATAAGCTTCCAGGAAAAACACAAGATGACACATAAATCCTCATAAAAATCCCATTTACAGATTCATAGCTTCAGTACAAGAAACAAATCCTGGCATTGTGTAGGGGCTATAAACAGCACCCTGTGAGCTAATTATGACTTGCTGTGTCCTTAGCTATGGCAGACACTAATCTCCATGTGGGAGATGGGAAGGGATGAAGGGGAAGGGCCAGCAGCGAGCCACAGCTCTGCTCTGATTTATTCAAGAGGCAGATTTGTTTTGCCATAGGTCACAGGGGGGAGTAAAATAAGGAGATCTAGCATTCAGGTAAAAAATTGGCTTTGGGCCTCGTTAATCTACAATAGGTGATGTGTGAGCGTGGTTGGGTAAACATGCTTTTGAAATCCATGTTTAGTATTCTGCATGTTCACCACTGTGTGTTTACAGCATCTGTACTTCAGTGATAGATGTTACCACAAACCTCCAAAATCGGCTGTGTCTGTTTAGTCAACTGCAGTAAAAGCCAAGCATCAGTAGCCTTTCTTTTTTAGGAGGCTGCTAATATTTTACTGTTTCCATTTTTTGGTGTCAATAAATCAAGTGTGTGATTGCTCTGTGCTAATAGCAGTTCATGGGCGTATTGCTGTCAGCTTTGAAAATGGCAGCCAGTTCTCACTATTAAGTTTAAATTAAGCAAAGACTTGTCAGATGGTGTTTTTTCGTCATAGAGTCTCTATTTGGAGATGTATGAGCTGAACATCCTGGTTGTGTTGGATGCCTGTACTTGCAATGCAGAGAATGTTTTACATTAAACAGGTTAGAAGGAAATACATCTTCAACTTTCATTAATTCCGGTTTTTAGAATAACTGCTTCATTTTTTAAGAAAATTAAGTTTTTCTTTAAAAGTAGCTGTCCCAACCTCTAGGAGGATTTTCTTTGAATTGATTAGAAAAAAAGTTTTCTTTTAAAAAATTGGTAACAGTAATGTAATTCCACATGTCTCTGAAGTATTTGTTTAGTAGTGTTGTTCATGTGGATGTTTTTGCAGTAATAGATCATGCCCTTAAAAACACTTTAGTCCTAAAACTATTGGTCACCATTTGACTCATGGTAATAGACTGGATCTGAAGCACTTGGTGCTCAGGAGCAGGTCAGACCACAGCAGTTTGTGCCTTATCAAAAGCTTTAACTTCATTTAACTCTCAGCGCCAGAGGGGTGGTTGACACCAGGTAGCTTGATCCTGGATTTGAGACATTTCAGCCATAAAAATACTGGCTCATGAAATAAACATCAGCATAACTGAGTGTTAACTGAGCTGGCCCACTTGTGTCTCTGAATAAAATGAAGGATGCACATAAATCTTTATGGGGTCAGGTTTTCTGTGTGGCTGGATGAGATGCTGAGGGTAGGACAGTGTTTCAGAGGTTGGTGATTAGCTTTCAACTAGCGTTTCCCCAGCTTAATCCCTTGGGAAGGAAAGCTATCACAACTTCTGATAAGATAAACCTCTGGGGTGTAGCTATCACCCTGTTTCTGGATTGAAGAACAAAGCAAAAACTGAAAAAGTAAAACTGCTATATTTAAAATAAAAGATGGCATCGCACAACGCCTTTTAATCCAGTGCTGAATTATACATTCCCTCAGCCCTAGGTAGTTATTTTTATATCATATCTCAGAGCCTCCACACTTCAATTTCTCCCTGGATGTGTCTGCAGGCCATCTAAAGATTGTCTACAAAAGGTTATTTTTGTGAAGGTTTGATGGTTAACCTTTTTGAGGACTGTGTAAACTGCACTTTTGGTTCATCTTACCTTTGCCCTTTCCTTTCTGCTTCTCCAGCTTGCTCCTCCCCATGTTTTTTTTTTGAGTCTGTTATTCAATTTGTTACCCATGAGAACATCTCAAGGGAACCCAAAAAAAAAGATGTCTTTGAAGTTTCAACAAAATTGCTGAAAGATAGTGCTTCCCATGAGGGGACCACGGCAGCAGGTTCTCTAACCTTTGTAGGTCCAGAGAAGCCACATGAAAGAGAAACATCATAATGTCCCAGCTCTAGGACAGCCTTTTTCCAGGTGTGTATTGTCACAGATGCCAGAGTATACAACCTAAGGACTTTCTAAAGGTGCAGATTGTGATAGGACAAAGGGCAACAGTTTTAAGCTAGAAGGTGAGAGATTTAGATTAAGTGTTAGGAAGCTCTTTACTCAGAGGGTGGTGAGGACCTGGCACAGGTTTGCCCAGGGAAGCTGTGGCTGCCCCCTGGAAATGTTCAGGACCAGGTTGGATGAGGCTTGGAGGAACCTGGGATAGGGGAAAGTGTCCCTGCTTGTGGCACAGGGTTGGAACAAGATGATCTTTAAGGTCCCTCTCAACCCAAACCATTCTGATTTCTATGAAAGGATAGTAAACCCTTGATAAAGAGCATCTTTTACCTGAAAGTAAAAGATCTGGCCCTAAATTGTGCTCTGCAAAGGTTACTTTTGAGAATTTAAGTTAGAAGTTCAAGTATTGCAATGTTTAGGAGAAAGTTCTAGTTTCAGACTTGGTAAAGAGAGTTGGGTGGTGGTGAGGGGAGAATTACGGCAGAGAGCTGGAACAGAGTTGATTTTGTCTTACTATGATCCCTTAATCACATTACTTAAAAATGAAAGATTTATGGTGTGTGTGACTTAAAAGGTGTTAATTGAACCACTTAGTGGCTGCAAATCCCTAAACATTTTTCACCTGTCAGTTCCTGTTTTTCCCCTCTCTGTCTATCTACAAATTCTTTCCAAATGAATGTTAACCCCTTATTAACACCCTCAGGCTACAGTGGGATTTTTGCTGTGTCAAACCTAATGGACATGCTTTTGGGCACAGAAACCCTTCATTTTTCTCCATCTGTATCAAGTGAGCCAATAAAGTATTACCTGTCCCTACAAACCTGACACTTATTAAGTCTATCACATCTTGAGCAGAACCGTTAAACTCTGTCCTTTATATCTTTCTACCTACTCAGTAATTCCTAATTTTCATTGTCTGGGATGATTTCTTTTTTGACAAGATATGGTTATGTGATTATCCTCTTCATACTTCAGCTTGCAATACCTAGCTCTCCTCTGCCAGTCAGATTTGGATTTTGTGCTCCACTAGCACAGTGCATCCATCCTCTGATCAGCCAAGGTGTCACCAGCAGATCTGCCTTTCTCTAGGACCCTCACCACTTGCTGAAGCTGCTTGATGTACTCTAAGGCATCCAGAATGCCTTCTAAGATCTGTCCCTGGGCTGCATTCTTCCTGCTTTTGTGTGATGGCTACACTTACAGATTATTTCCTTCTTTCCTCAAGCCTCTTGAAGCCCTGAGTTAAGGGAAGATAAGCTGGTAAGGAGCAGGTTTGAAATGATAAAGGTCTAATGCAGTGTGCCTCCTGCCATTTGCTGGAGTCTGCTCCCGGCCCAGAGCTCACTGTGGTGTAGCTCTAGGGCTCTGAGCTGTTTTTGCTTCCTTCAGGGACTGCTCCACTTGGAAACATGACTCCAGATGTCAGACATGGTTATGTCTGGACTGCTGTAGCCTTCACCTCACAGCTCTGGTGGGCAGTGCCTGCTAGCTTCATTTGCCCCTCAGAGAGCCACTTAAGCCTCTCAGAATGAGGCTTCTAGTAAATCAAAGGCTGTCAAGAGTTGCTTTTCTGAGTGGGCACCTAACGGGAGTAGAGCTGGAGTATTGTCAGCCCCTTGATAGGTTTGTGGACAGTCCTTGTGCCTACAAGGGCTGGGCACATTAACACTTTCTCGTTAATGATGCATCATGGAAGAGGTGAAGCCAGGTGAAGCATTGCCTGAGCTGTGTCACCTCAACCATCCTCTTAGCAGCCCGTGTTTAAAGATGACTTATATTGGGTAAAGAAAACTTTAAAATAACTTAGAATTCATGAACTTAAAACCAAGGAATGTTGTTAAGTGTTACAACAAGCAGGAGCAGAATACCAGTGCTGCTTGCTGTTGTTTAAATTGGAAAATAAACATTTAACTACCTTAAGAAAGGAAAAATAATTTTCTCCTTCTGTGTGTAAATTACTAAGGTGTATTGTTTTTTCTGTGGCCAGGTTTTGGTAGCAGCGGGGCGAGGCTGAAGGGGAGGCTTCTTCGAGAA
>VXBA01004812.1:351560-427088 GCA_013399895.1 Serilophus lunatus | reverse complement strand
AGGTGTCTTTTAGTCTCTCACTCTTAGCTCTGATCTTGTTAGTAATAAATTTGACTATTATTCCCACATGGAGTCTTGTTTTGCCTGTGACGGTGATTAAGAAAGAATCTGTTGTAGTCCTTATCATGAATAACAAAACCTCTCGTTATATTCTCTCTCCCCTCTATAGCTGGGCAAGGGGGAGTGAGAAGGTGGCTGTAGTGGGCCCCTGGCACTCAGCCCAGGTTAAACCACTACACTAAGGAAAAGAGGATGAAAGTGTATAGTGGAACCAAGAATTTGCCAAGGTATAATACTCCTAAATCAGTATCCATGTACCTACATCAGATTTCAATGCGTAGCTGCGCTGATCAAAGCAGTACTAAGTTGGAGAATCACAGACTTTTAGTTTATATTGTTGGGCAAAACTTGGCCCTAAGGCTGCTCTAATCTAGTTATCTGTGTCAGAGCTGTTTGAGGACGGGCACAAATGAGATCAGCTTCTGCTACATGCACCACAGTTGATAACAACTGGCTCACTTCTTTGCCAGATGGTCCAAAAATTGGTGAACAAGTATTACAAGTCTTCTTACCTCTGTCACATTTTTTGGGAGTCAGAGTGGAGGCGCAGTGCCAGAATGCTGCCAGTGTGACTTGGCAGTGTTGCTGCTCTTGTTTTCTCAGCTGATGGGTAGAGTTTGTCAGTGGAATCATGATTTAGTTTTGCACAGCCACTTAATTCAGTTTAAAGTATAACCTGGGATGCATTTTGCAGTTCTTGATCAGAAACGTTTCCTAAAACACTGGCAGCAAATAAACACTGTTTCCTTCTGGATGGGGGGAGTTTGTTTCAGCATTTACAGAAAGCTGGAAGTAGTTTCTTGAAGTCAAACTTGCATTTGCACTTAGGTGCAAATAGGATATTAGGTATGTGCTGAGGGAGAGGTTGATTTGCCATCCATGCAGCCTTGTGTTACATAGGTAGCTGCTGTTAGGTAAGTAGTTATCTTTATAGCAATAATAATAGTAGTTTATGGTAATAACAGTGGTAGCTATTGGTAAGAGGTTAAGAAGTCAAACCTTGAGCTCTCTGAGAATTGGTGTGGAATTCAAATAGCAAAATAATAACAGTGTTAGAGATAAATGCATTTTTAAGAAGTCCTAAGCCCCACCACTTCATATTGAGGGAGCAATGTCCCTTTAACCAATAAAGCTTTTCTTTTTGTTTGTGGGGGAAGGTTTGTTTTATTTCTGGTGGATTTTGTTTTTTCCTATCCCATGTGTTTCAGTGAACTGTCTTGATCAAACACTCTGTGCTTGGCAAAGTTACTTATTGACTGATGCATTGCAAGAATGATTTTGGGGTTGTAAGTTATGTTTTACTGCAAGACTGACCAGGGCTCTCTTTTTTTAAAGCTGTATCAGCTGGAGTAGTTACCACAAGAACCTGCTTGCCAGCAGTGACTATGAAGGCACTGTCATCCTTTGGGATGGATTCACGGGACAAAGATCCAAGGTCTACCAGGTAACACACAATCAGGGAGTGATGTTTCCCACACCATGCACTGCATCAAAGGAGAGCACTCAGAGGTTCTGCTCTTAATCCAGCAGTAGGCTTTTCCATTCCACAGGGTGAGATGGATGCTTTTCCCATTTGGTAAATGCCTCATCCACACAACTTTATGGAGCTCTAGTCCTCCAAGGGAGGCAGGTCTGCTTTCCTGTCACAAGCATGAAGCAGTTGATGTTTTCTTGCTGCTGCTTTTGCTCAGGGAATCTGCACAGGGAGAAATTATTTCCTGGAAGCTGTCTTGCCTTTCTTTAGAAACCTGTGTCTCTCCCTACCTGTTCCACTTCAGTCTTTGTCAAAAGCCTTTTGTAAAACCCTGCAGTGATTGCTGATGCAGGTGCTCCTAAAGCAGAAGTGCAAAATGCAGGCTTAAGTGGTGAGGCTGGGAGAAGGGAGTGCAGGCAGAGCCCTTCCTCCCCTACACAGGCAGGCTGAGCTCGACAGAGACACCTGCCTCAGGAGAAGTTTCTGACATTTTGTCTCTTCATGGAACTTAGACATTGTGTTTCTATATAATGGCTCCTGAGAGGCTTGTGAGCAGAACAAGGAGATTGGAAAAGAGTTGTTGCATTTGAGAGGCTGGAAGTACTGCAGGTTGTTGTGTAGGTAGCACAGTGCATTGAAACTGGTCAGTGAAAACGAATGAACTGCAGACTGGACTTTAGTTCCCTCTCCTTGCCAGTTCAACGTAAGTTTTAGTTCCTATTTGCCTCTGTTTACATTTTCATTGTGTTTTAGCCATTTTATGATGCTTGTTTTCACTAATCCTTTGCATATCTCAATAAAAAAATTATACTGGACAAAATAAATCTTGTCTGTTTTCCTCTCAAATACATTTTGCATTTCTTTATGAGGCTGAATAATGAACCTAGAGAGGACCAGCTGTTGCTTACATTAAAATAAACTCATTTTGCTTCCTATCAGACAACTTGAATTTTTTGTTTGGATTTGCATAGAGGTTGCATACTGACATCTCTTTTGCATGTGTTGAAACCCTTTAGTAACTTTATCCTGGTGAGCTTTTCATCTTGCAAGCCCCTGTGAAGGCTTTAAACAAAGGGTTTGACTGGATTTCAGATGTTATTCAATTCAGTGTACTGCTTCCATGTGGGATGTGCCAGCATAGCAGTTACGGCTCTTCTGTGTTTTGGGGAAAAGCATGCAGTTTTAAGAATATTTGTTTGAGTGGAAAACAGAGGATTAGACACCAGAAGTTTTATTTAATAGCTCAACAGCAAGATGAGGATTTCCTGGGCTTTCAGAGAGGGAGTTTTTGAAATGGGTGCCTTATCAATATAGGGGAGAGACTTTTAAGTTGCTTATTAGTATTGAAAGATACAACTGTGATCTACTAGAATAAGAAGCAGCACAAAGTGGAACCACCGCCAGTCAAATCATGCTGCAAAAGCGGGTTTTTGATGTATATCTCCTGAATTTTTTCTTTCAAGTGAAAATTAAATCAGTTTTAGTTTTTCAGAAAGCCATTGTAATGTTTTCTGCTTTCCTGGCATGTCTAGGATATACTGCAAGGTTTGGTCTGATTGGGAGAGAAGATATATTTTGAGAAATTACTAAACACAATAAGCTGCTCTATCCAGGACTCCACTAGCAATTTATACCAAACAACATCTGTGTTTTCCTTTCTGGTTTTATTACATTACAACTCACTATCTTGCAATGTTTTTCTTGTTTTCCTGAACAGGAGCATGAGAAAAGGTGCTGGAGTGTTGACTTTAACTTGATGGACCCAAAGCTATTGGCTTCAGGCTCTGATGATGCCAAAGGTATTATTCTTTTTCAGTCTCTGTGCAAGAAGGCTTTTATACTCTATATATTCCCTTGGAGGAACAAAAATGTGATATTTCAAGGAGCAGATTCCTCAGCTGCCTTCAATATTGTAGTTGTCGTGGTAATGTGTCAAGATATTACGGAACTGTTTGGATCTTAGAGGAGGAGAGGCTTTGTTTGGATTAAGATCTCTTGTTTCACAGTTTTTGTGTAATATTCTCTCAGCTAGCTTTTTTCAGGACTCTAAACAATGCAGAATGTGGTTTAACATTACTTAAACCTGTTGTGTTAAAGCCTTGGGGCCTTTCAGAAGAACAGCATGTATTTTTATTTCAAAAATGAGGCTGTCAGTAAAAATGCAGCAGTTAAAAAATGCCTGCTGCTGTTTTACCTGTAGCTCTGAATGTTAAAGACTGAACCAGGAAGCTTCTTGTGCACAATGATGTGCCCTGTGTTTCTTGGAGCCTAAAGGAGTTACTGAGTGGACTAAGTGGGAGGGCTGGGGACAGCTCTCAGCTTTCCACAGGCTGGGGTCCATTTCACAAAGCACTTTTGGAGAACCCTTAAGACAAGCCCTTTACCACATGGTGGTAGAAAAATGTTCCTCTTCTTGGAAGAAATAGGAAGCTCCTAAATAATAGCACTGAGTGAGATGTAGTATTCTTCATCCCTAATGAACAAGATTTTATCTGTAATGTGTTTACAGTATCAAATCAGAGTTATTAAACAGCAAGAGCTTAAGAGTTCCTTTCTTAGTCAATGGGGATCAGCTCTCACAGATGGGCTGCTAGAGCTCTGGACAGAGCTTTTCATGATTTGCTTTGAAATGATAAATTAATTTTTTATAAGCATTAAGCCTTGTAAGCTGCTCCCCCTTCTAAAATGCCTTTAAATGCTGTTTCAAAAGGAAATGAATGTTCTTCGATTGCATCTGGCAGTCATGGAATCATACAGTGGTTTGGATTAGAAGGGACCTTAAAGAGCATCTTGTTCCAATACCCCTGCCATGGACAGAACATGGGATGTCTTCCGCTATCCCAGGTTGCTCCAAGCCCCATCCAACATGGACTTAAACACTACCAGGGATGGGGCAGCCACAGCTTCTCTGGGCAACCTGTGCCAGGGCCTCACCACCCTCACAGGGAACAATTTCTTCCCAATATCCCATCTAACCCTGCCCTCTCTGAAGCCATTTCCCCTTGCCCTGTCACTACAGTTCCCATAGCTGCTAATTCCATTTACAAAACACAGCTTTAATGATTATTTTCTATTCGAGGTGAGTTTTAAATGTTTTCTATCTACTTTCTTTTTTGGTGGAAGTCAGGAGTGTTTTCTGTGTGCTTAAATGCAGCAGGAATCAACATTCACCTTTTAAGTTATCAACCTCTTCCTCAGTGCTCCCCACTCCTGCCAAGCATGTGAAAGAGCTGATCTGCCAAGTAGATATGCATTTATTAGCATGTTAATGAGGTGTCCAGTTTTGCAAAGCCCAGCTGCAAGCAGAGCTCCTGCCCTCAGTTTAACACTTCACTTCTTCAGTAATTCTGTAAAAGTGTGCTGTTTACTTAGAAATTATTGTCATAAACCCTGCAGATCTACATAACCTGCATTTCAATTCACAGAGGTCTTTTGAAGGTGTATTGGGGTTTGGTGGATAAAACTGGGCTGGAACATGTTATCCTTTAATTTTACCATGACTTACCTGTGATTTGCATATATAAAGAGCCAATTAGACACAAACAGAATCTCAGCACAGATTTTAAGAGTCTTTAAGGTATAGAGCAATAGTAGCAAATGTCCAAATTAATGTTATAGGGTCCACCTGCCATTTAGGTGGTCACATTTGAAAGGGTTACAGTTAGCACCAGTGACAAGTGTCTTAATTCAAACCTGCCTAACTTAATTTTACCTTTCTGCTTATGTGCATGACTGTGGTTGCATCCTGGCCAGCTGTGATACATGTTTGGCCAGGTACAGCATCTGGCAGGAAAGATCATTTCTCTACTCTTCCTGTCCTCTCTTATTTCTGTGCTTCTGTGAGGCCACAGTGGGCTTTCTAACAAGAAATCTCTATGCTGATAGATGTTGGTGTGACCGGAGCAATCAGAGCTGATCTCACCGTGCTTCCCCACAGAGCACAAGCATCACGTTTTCTTGTCAAGTGATCAGGACAAGCCAGCAAAAAAAGTGACAGCTTTGCCAGTTCTTCCCACTTGCCTGTGTCTCTGCCTGTCTTTCCTTGGTCTTTTCAAGTTGGAAGCTAATTTTGAAAACATTCGGTAGGCATGTATTGGAGAAGGAGCTTATAAATGAGAAGTCCTGTGCCTCACAGCTCTCTGTCACTGCAGCGGGGATTCTAACAGCATGCTATTAGGGAGAAAATGGTTCTAATATAATTAGAAGCAGCATCTTTGGGCTCCAGGCTTGTATTCTCCTGTCCTTAGATAAGTATAATCCAGAATGCTTATTTATGGAAGATCTTTTTACTTTAATAGCAGATAATGAGAGCATGAAAGCATCATTGTATTTGAAGTAACTACTGTGCATACACAAACTCCTCACTTTTATCTACAGTTGTTATACCCTTCTCTTTTCAAGGGACAAAGGTACTTGTGTATGTCTATAGGGAGTCAAAGGTGCACTCCAACCAAAGAGCAGTGAGCACAGTTGCTGCTTACATGTGCTACAAGCATCTTGGGGAAAAGGCACAGTCTTAATTGAATTCTTTTATGCACATAATAATGGCAGGAGCTATGATTCTCATGTAAGTATGAAAGGGTGAATTTCTGCTCTTGGAGGAGAAAAGATTACTTAATTTTATGAAGGCAAAATGATGCCAGCAAAGTACCAGGATAGGGCTGAAGCTAATAGACTTATCTAAGGACTTACAGCTGTCTGTTCTGGGTTAGGGGTGTAATTTAATGGCCATGGTAAAGTTAGCAGATGAGAGAGACTGAAATGTTTTGTGATGCTGTGTGGGTAATTAAGTCTCCACTGGGGTACAGGGCTGTTTTGGGATGATCACATAGTCCTTTGCTCTGGGTTTGTTTTTGAAGTTCTCTGAAGCTCGAGGAGATAGAAACAGCAGTGACAAATTCAATAGAAGAAAGTCCTGTTTTTTCATCTGTATTCCCTTCACTGTTCCTGGCTTGAGTTGGAGAGGTGGAGTAGAACAGGAGCACCTGAGAGCTCTGAGCTGTAGCGAGAGATTACTTCTCATTGTCTCACAGCAAGGAGGAGTGCAAGGATCTGTCTTATTACATCTAAGGCAAGCAATTTCTTTGTTGCCTTGCTAAGTGAGGCCCTGGTACCAGTCCTACAGCAATTTTTTTTTTTTTTAATGGTGCCTCTGTAGTGCAGCAGAGATACACAGAATTGCCTTCATTTAAAGAAGGCACATCCTTCTAGAGAGGGTAATGGCCTGAGAACTGCAGATCACAGTTGGCTCCTCCAGCTTCAAGAGGATTGTTTGGGGCTTCATTTTCAGTGATACTTTGCTCCTTCAGCTTCTGCTGACTTTAACTTGAGGTGTAGCTGTTCATTGCTCTCAGAATATCAAGTTGAACCTTTGGTTTGGTCACTTTTCTGGCCAAAAAGCTCAATGATTTCCTGGAGATTTGTGGGGTTTTGGGATTCATTTGTGAGTACCTTGAAAAGGTCAAGATGATGTTGATAGCTACAATACAGACCAGAAAGTCAGTGTCTTATGCAAGGAGCACCCTGCAGTCACTGCCTACCAACAGTCATCAGTTTACATCATCCTCACAGAAGGCAGTGGATCAAAATTTTGCCTAGCAGGACAATTCAGCAGTTTTCTCCTTTCCTATGAATTCTGCTAATCTCTGCAAATGAGTTTTCTGGTAGCGAGATCCTATTCCTGGCTGACGGCTTTTTTTGGAGTAGCAGGAGGAGGCTCTCCATCACATGAGCAGATAAGAATTGCACGAGTGACAGGCTGGATGAAACATCCTTACTCAGTGTACCTACTGTGTACATCAACACCTTCAGCTATTGTAGTACAGACTTCTGCCTGTTTTAGTCAGTGTTTAGACACAGAACTGATGCATGGAAAATTAATTTAGAAGCTTACACATTTGGTATAAAACTCCAACTGAAAAAAGTGTCTTGAGAAGGCCTAAACATTTTAAACTGGAAAAGCTGTTCTGGAGGCATCTTACTGCTTTAGTGAAGGGTAGGCATTTGGCCATGCAGAGATGTCTCTCTCAGCACCTGCAAAATGAGGAAAAATATGCTTTGAGAACATGTGTTTCAGAAATAGTCAATCTCAGATGGTTGGTTGTCTCATCAACACAATTCTAGGTGTTATGGAGACATCTGGGTGTTGTATAATTACTGCCTCGACCTCAGCAAAATTGCTGAAAGCTACAGCAAATAAACTCTTCCCTTATGAATTATGCTTTATTAACCTGTCAGTTCTTTTTAAAAAATAATGGGCAGTTCTAGGTAAAACTTGACATGTTTCATTATGTGTTGTTATATGTCCCATCTATCCTTTTTATGGCACTGACTAAAATATAATTGGAGCCCAGAGTATCTTACAGCAGTTAGATCACAGAAATTGCAGACTCTAATCTGTCTGTCAGTCGGAACGAATATTATGATGACTTTGAACACACGGGTTGTCTCTTCACCAGATTGAATGGCTCAGCTTATGACCTGCAAACTTGAATGAAAAAAAGAGCCAAGTAGAAATTGAACCCTCAATTAGATTTTGCTGCAAAGCTGGGACCAGATGGCCATTTGTTTGTTAGAGGTGGTGTCAAGGGAAGACTTGGCCACTTTGGATGCAGCTTTAAATATTGATGCCTGGTTGGAAGGCTCAAAGGCAAGCCTGTGTTATTTTAGTAGTAGATTTGGGCAGAACACCACTCTGAACTTGAAATCATGTTACCCACTCCTGAAGCTACAGTGTTGTCTGCCAACACTGTCCTCTTGTAATAGTGTCACATCTCCTGGTGTCTGTTCATTTAAGCAAAATGTTCATATTTTCTTGTTTTGCAAAATTCTTCCATGCCCCTGTTCCCCTCTCTGCCCTCAAGTGCAGAACATGGAAAAGGTTTATTACCCAGTCTTGCCTGGGAGAAGAGGACTTCTTAAGCCATGCTTGCAAAGCTGTTCCATTTAAAAATGTAGCCAGGTGTTTGGTATGACTAACTCTGATCAATGAGAATAGGTTTCTTTCTGAAAAGCAACCACAGGCTGGGTACTGTTTTCATTGAATTTTACATAATGCTTCTGTGCAAATGCATCAGTGTTTGTATTTCTGGTGTGTGCTGCTTTCTAAAGGTTCCAGGCAGCTGCCAGATACCCACATGGTGCTGTATTTGAAATGATGCCTTGGTGTGCTCCAAGCAGTGCTATGTTTCCTCCATCCCTGAAGCAGCTCTTCTTGGTATGGTCAGAAATGGCCCAATCTTTTCATTCTTTGCCATACTATTAAAAAGTAGGTGAACTTGGAACCAAGCTGCCTTTTTCCTTCCTTTTCCTTCACTGCCTAAACCATCCTTGGGTAATCCATGTGGAAGCCTTGCTTCTCCTCCAAAACCCCGGGAAAAGCTGACCACAAGGTGATACTGAGGCTCCCTCAGAGCATGGAGTGACACACCCTAAGACCTCTGACCTCACCTGTTGACTGCACTGGGTTACAAAATTCCTGTTCTCTGGCCGTTTTTGCTCACTTTACCTCCAGTGTGAGCTTTCTGTAAAAGGACTGTGGGGGACCCGTTGACCATGGATCTCAAGAAGCCCAGGCAGCTCCTGGGAAGCTCTTGAGGGGATTAACCCTTTGTGTAACTCTTGCTTGTTCAGCCCTTGGTTTGAGCTTGCTCTGCTTCCTGCCTCAGCATGCTCATCGTGATACTCAAGTGCTGTTCAACCCACTCATCAAGAGAAAGGGAGAACACTTAAGTCTTATTTTTTGCCTTGTAGGCATCAACAGGCTTGATGCCAATCTGCTGCCCCTCCATCTGGACAAATGGCAGTGTGTTGCTTCTTTAACTTTCAATAATATTGACTGTGTGAGGGGCACCTGGCACTCTTCATCTTCAGGTTAAATGGTACTTGAAGTGTTTCTTGTGGGTGGGGAAGACTGTATTTTGAAAAGCCCTGGTGTTTTCTGTTGGTCATTCTGTAAAGCACTAGAATGCTTGAGGGGAAGAGCTCATTCTGTAGCACGTAGTTTAATCAGTGTTTATGTGGTAGCCTTGTAGAACAGTAAAGTTCTTGTACCAAGGGAATATTGCATCATAGGAAGCCAGCATACTGATTTCTTTCCTGTCTGTGCCAGTTTCTTGAGAATAAAACAAGTTGTTCTCACTCACTGTGCATACAATTAGGTATATTTATTCTGTGCAAGGCAATTTTGCCACAGAGCATGGAGTTGTCACATCCCAGCACAGGGACAAGGAACAGAAAATTCTTCCTGTTCTGGGTTATATGAATCTGCACTGCAGGAACCTTAAACACTGAGATTATAACATGTGATTTGTCACTTGCTCTGATGTCTCAGCCATGTGGGATGAGGGCTTTGAGCATCTCTTATGAGTGTGGAAGTGGGCAGGATATTTACAGTGTGTTCTTGAGAAAGCTTTCAAACTTACCAACCACCAGTGACAACTGGCCCTTTATAATCACTAATACTTTGTCCACTGAGGCTTTCTAAAATCTTATTTGTGAAACAACTAGATTTTAGGCCTTTCAGATGAGGTTGATGTGTTTGTTGGTTTTTGTTTACTCATGTCTCTTTCTTCCCTTTCTCTAGTGAAACTGTGGTCTACCAACTTGGACAACTCAGTAGCAAGCATCGAGGCCAAGGCTAACGTGTGTTGTGTCAAATTCAGCCCCTCTTCTAGGTATCACCTAGCTTTTGGCTGTGCAGGTAGGTAAAAGGCGTTTGGGGCCAAGGGATACTGTTTCTTCCTTCCTTTATTTCCCCCCAAAGATGTGAGGTTGGCTGCTTTACCCAAAACTTTGCACTTAAAGTGCCTCTGAGTAAGACTTTTCAAGTCCCACAACACCTAAGTGTCAACTTCATCCTCCAGTCTGACTTTTTAATTTGGGTGCCTCTATCAGAGATAAAAGCCAGGAAAACAAGTCACTTAGTGTTCTTATTGGGATCACTAAGGCAACCAGGCAAAGCTGGGCTGCGAGAGTCTCAAAGTTAATGTGTTAGCGTGGTGATAGTTGTTCTTTCTGATTTATAGCATTGCTCTATAAATACTCCAAAGCCATACTGGGAATTATAACTGGTTTTACCTGAAGCTTGCTGTAAAACAACAGCAGAGCACGTTCCCAGAGCTCCAGCTCCAATCCTCACAGGTGGGCTTATGTTTTCCTAGGCTGGGCAAAGATGGCTGTTAATGTTTTTATTTTTTTCAAGTAGTCAGTGGGGAAGGCACGATGAGCCTTTTATTCACTTAGATTAAATGGGTCTTGGTGATAATACAAAGATTTGAGAGCAGAGCAGGTGTTGCTTTGGGAGGAAACTGTACTGTGCTGTGCACACAGTAACTGAAACTGAGGTGCCTATAAATGTTTAACCAACTCTGCATTTCCTTTCCCCTCAGGGAGTTCTAATGCACTTGTAACTAGATGTTCTGACAACATTTGCTCTCTCTGGACCTTGAGAGATACGTTGATCATTCTTGCAGCTGCTGGTTTGCCATTTCATTCAGGTGTTCCTGTTTCCAGGCTGGTTCTACTTGAGTTGTAACTCTTAAGAGGAAAAAAATAAATTTGCATTTTGATACACTGCAAAAAATGTATTCACATTGGAGTATAAAATATTGACTTGCTTGACAGGCATCTCTCTGAAGTTTAGTGAATTACGTGCAAAAATAGAATTGAATGACAATATCTACAAGCAGCATTTGAATGAGAGGGGCTGTCTGGGAATGGCTCTAGGGAAAGACCAGCTCCAAATGGATCAGCCACTGATTAACATATACATGTAAAGCATCATGAAACAGAATTCTTCCTGATAAGTCACTAACTGTGATTCCTTGCACCTGAAAGGCAGGGGAGGGATAAAGCACAGATAAATCCATGAAGCCTTTTGGAGCTGTAGGACATGAGGTGGGAGCTGGTAGGAGTGTTTCTATCCCCATACCCAGGTGTAACAAACCATGATGAGTTTATTTTCAAAGTGTGAAAGAAGCATTAGCAAACCCTGAAAGTTAAATGGAGGTTTTAAAGGACTACATGCATGTTTTTGTGATTTAGAGGATGCTGAGGACTAAAATGGTATTTGTTCTGTGGAAGAGGTATTTACATCTGCTTAATGCCTGGTAATTGAGTCTCTAAATAAAAATTAAAATGGATATTTAACTATGATTACTGAAACAATTAAATGGAGTAATTGAACTGATAGGAATGACTTCCCACAAAGGAATTCTAACTGATCTTTCAGACATCAATACTTGTGGAAAAAAATGGCAAATTAAAAGAAATATTGGAATCTTAAAGGTGTTATTTCTGAACTCCTAAAAAACAATCAGAGCAAAGAAATGAGTTATTATCTACTTTCGTACTTCATATAGTGAAGCAGTCATGTTTAATGTGTTGTGATGGAGACAAAGGTTTTTCTCCTCCATCAGTTTCAGCCAGTCTTGCTTAATTTCATTTAGTCTGTGGAAAAATGAACATAACTTTTAAATATTGCGAGGTCACGTGGGCTATCAAATTAATAAGGGAAAAGAGCCAAAGCTGCTTTCCTTGAGTAGTAATTTAAAACAAAGCAGTGGGCTGAGCACACTGACTTGGCCATTCCTGTTTGCCCTTAGTAGGAATAAAGATGAGCAGAGCAAAATTCTGAACATTAATTCAGTGACCAAAGTACTGGGCAATTGTAGAAAGCTGTCCCAACTCTGCCTTGGCTTGCTCACATCCTAAGAGGATTTTCAGGTTTTGAAAATTGTTTCAATTACTTATTCAGTTGATTTGATGGAGCTTAATGCTATATATGTGTCTGTATTTATGTGTATATATATTTATAGTTTATGACTCGATAAGATAAGCAGTTGATGAAATGGTTGAGGGAAGTGTTGGTACTTAATGTTTGAGATATAAAAGGAAGAAGTAAATTGATTTACTATACTGTTATTAAATTAGATAACATATTTCAGTTCCTCCCCTTTTTCTGTATGCAGAATAACTAAGCCACTGCAACTTGCTTAAGCAATGTAATTTTGACTGTAAGTCTAAATTTTTTTTCAGTGTTGATATTTTGAAATCATGATTTTTTTCTCACTTTCCATTTCCTGTTTTTTTCTCTCAAGGGTCTTTCTTAACCATCCATAAAGCTGGAGCATCTTTTCATAGGGTTCTTGCTTAAGGAAAGGTTTTCCTCTGCCCTTGGCAAATGCATCTTGCCCATTTGCATCCATTTATTCAGAATGCCTTCTTTGAGCAGGTTTTCTATTGCCAAATAAAAGAATGGAAGGACTGTGGGGGTGGATTTTGAAGCAACATCAGCAATGTGAACCCTGTGGCACAGGAGTAAAACAGGTTTCAGTAACAGGAGTCACTGTGATGCTTTGATTTAGATGTACCCATGGTCAAAAGTGGGTTTAGACTTTTTATCTCCAAAAGGAACACACTCCTGTAGTAGAGAGCACTGAGTTTGCTTCAGGTGCCATAGAAAACCATGCTTTAGTTGCCTTTATAGAAGCAAAGCCCAGGATTAGCATCTAATATGGATGATAGATATTTCTTTTCTGGACTCGTCACTCTGAAAGGTTTTAAATGACCAGAAAAAATCATTTTGGTAGCCTAAAACAGAACAAATGAGCAATAAACTGGAAGTAGAGCCTATAGAGGAGAGAAATGGGTATTTGGTTTGGGAAATAATTCTTTTAAAATCAGACAGGCACTTCAGGTGAGAGGGAAGCTGTCGTGTCTGGAGACTGATAAAATCTGTTGCAGTGGAGAGGGCACATAAAAGAAGAAAAGACCCCTTTTGTCTGTTACTTTAACAAAATATTCTATTTGCATGCTTACTGAGTTGAAACATTGGCCAGTATAAACTGTAATCACTGCTGAATACAAAATCAGGTAATTTTGTGGTCTTTTCCTCTTTTTAAAAATAGATAGGGCTTTATCCTGAAATTAGGTGTATAAATCATGACTGAAGTTGTTATTGTTCTGCCTCAGCAATAGCCCTGATGTCCTCATCCCATATATTTTCTAGCAGTGCCATTTCTCTGCTTTAAAAAGAAAAGTAAGGGCTGAAAAAGCATCAGGCACTTTGCAGCTGGAATGTCCAAGTTGTGCAGTCTGGGTGAGATCAGACTGTCTGTGAACTCTGGTGAGCTCAGTGCAGCTATTGATAGTAGCAGTGCTTTATTCCCAGCATGCTGTAATAATGTCAGCAGCTACCACTGACCTTTTATTTCCCATATATTATGCAGAGATTGGGTAAGAATTTAAAAGAATTTGAAGTTTCGGCGACATCAGATGCATTATCTTCTCCCATGCTATATTTTTCCCCTGTAGGACCCACAGATCCAGCAGGTTGGACTGGGGGAGGAGAGGGGCTTCTCAGGGCTGCAGAGATATAGGACAGAGATTATTCTCCAGGAGCTTCACAAAGTAAGTGGATGCAGCAGAGAGTTACAGATGGATAGGGAGAGAGCAACAGAAGAGCTGTAATGTGATCAGAAGTTAAAAGTTTTGCTGGGTTAGTTTTAGCTTTGATTGCGCTCTAAACTGCTTTCTCTGCAGTCACAAACTCTTGACAGTAGATTCAGAAGTGCTGATTGATGTTGATTTTACTACTAAAAACCACAGAGTTTGAGACTACCTGGACTGAGGATGCCACACTCTGTCATAAATATCCCAGATTTTGCTTTTCCATCTCCTCCTTCACACTAGCTACTATGCAACCAAAACTGAATTGTATTTTTTTCTGGATTAGCTCACACCCCGACCATAGAGCACCAGTGCCAGCCCCAAACAGGCTTTTGGCAGCCTGAATCAAGGCCAGTAGTAGCTAACAAGGGTCAAATCCTCAGTGAACGTGAGGCCTCCTCTTAAATGCTGAGCTTTCTCCTCTTGCACATTTTTCATGCCATTTAAAGATGCTTCCTGTGCACCACTGCAGCATTACAGAATGATGTTGTATTCTGGCTTTGAATGCTGCCACCTTTCCTTCATCATTGAATGGCCATGAAACTTATTGGATACTATGGATCAGTATCAGGATGATTGAGTCTTGGTGCTTTGTCAACAGCTTAGTTTTCATTTTCAACTTATTTACCCACTGCTTAAGGTCTCTTCATGGCCCTGATGCACTTACAGTCCAGGGTTACATGTGGCTTTATCACCATCATCCCATTTTGCTAATATACCTGGTGTCCAAGTGGGACCACTTTGGAGACCATCTTGTCCAGTGAAATATTGATTTTTTTCCTGCTGCAGTAACTGGAGCAGTGATTTCTCTTTTCCAAACATCTCCCTGTAGAGTTAACCTTTCGTGCTGCCTCAGGTCTGGATGATTTGCCTGGCTTGTCACTCAGCTCGGAATAATGGGATATTAATGGCCAAGAAGGAAGTGTGCCTTTTTGGAAGAGAATTAATGCTTTCCAGCTGAAAGCAAGGTCTTACCTTACCAGCACTCTGCTGTTTTGAAAGCTTGCAGTGACAAAAGAAATGTATTTGTGTGAATATAAGACATTTTTAGGGTGGAGTTAGGCAGCTTCAGCAGATTACCTTCAGCATAGGAATGGATCTCAGTGTTCCAAGGCACAGGCAAAAGTTTAAGTATTTCCTTCAAGCCTGTGGAAAAACTTCCCAGCTCTGCTCATAATTCAGCCTTTATAAAAGGGAGGTTGGAATGCAGCAGTCCAGGACTTGCCCATTTACTTATATTGAATTTTAGGATGTTTTTCCCTTTTGTGGATATTCAATAACCTTTCTCTACTCCATGATGGCAGGGGAAGTAAGGGACAAGGTCTGTGTTTTGGAAGTGCACATTTCTCGCCTTCAATTTCAACTCATTCCAAAATTGATTGCAAAGGTTTTGTTTGTTGTAACCTTTGAAAGCATTTCAGGGGTTGTTTGGAGGAATCTGTATTTTTGGTCAGTGTGGCTGTGATCATATTTCTGTCCCAACAGTACTTACTGTAGTGGAAACACTGAGCTTAGGGGGATTTTTAGGTAAGAGCACATCCATGAAGGTTTGACTTAAATGTTACCCTTCTTCATGGATGCTGAGATGTAAATGAAAGTGAAATCTCTAACCAAGCCTTTTGCTGTCCCGGTGAAGACAATATTTCTGGCTCTGGTAAGCACATCACATTCTGCTTCTGCTCGGGACTGACAATGAGGAGAACTGTAGCTATGCCACATTATTTCGACTTAGAATTTTTGCAGTTGTGCAGATACAGAAAATTCAGCTTATCAGAGATGCTGCCAAGCCCTGCACAGTGTCTTCCTGCAGCTGCTTCCTAGGATGTCACAAAGCGGGGCATGAAACCTCTCATCAGTGTGCAGGATATGTTGCATGTGCAATTTTCACATAAGCCTGAAGAGTTTAAAAGCTGATACAACTTTTTTACTTGCACAGAAAAAGTAGTATCTGACTTGTCTTGGATAAAGCATTTGCAATGAATAGTGAGTAACAATATAGAGACCTACTGGGAGTTTCCTGACTTTATCCCAGAGGTCATCACACTTCAGTAACAAGTGAATGAATAAAATGAACTTGAAAATCTCCATTTGATTCTCTGGAGAAAAGGATAAATCTGTCATTAGCAGAGATGAGGGTGCTAATTGTTTGCTTAAATATTCTTTTCCTGAACATTTTGTCTTACAACTGCCACAGAAGTCATTTAGTCAATGTTAAAAAATTCAAATTTAAATTTAAATGAGCCTTGAAATTCAGGAACAGATAGGCAACTCCAACATTCATCTTTTCCTCAGAATGCCAAATTGCTCTTGCTACTAGCTGCTGCTGTATCCCTCAAGAGTTTAATCCTTTCCAACCTCGGCAGTTTCCAAAGCTACAGTGTTTCTGGTTTGAAGGAATTGCTTATTGGAGTGACTGTAATGGCTTCCTGTGTTAACTCCTATTCAGACTGATATGGAGATTAACTGTTCCAGCCTTTTATTTGAGTACTGTGAATATTTAGACTTAGGTAACATACAAACTGGTGGGAATTATCACGTTGCATAGGAAAATGTGTAACCTTTGAGCACAGTGTGGGTTCTCACCTCAGAGGCATCTTTTTGTAGTGTCTGAGCGTCTCAACATTGCATAAGTTTGAGTACACTTATACATGCTTGGATGAAGTTCCTCTTAGCTATTTGAATCTTAAGATGACAAAAAGTGAGACTGGAGATGGGTGTACAAATCTAGTTGGTCTTCACATGACTCATTTCATTGCCTACTTGGAGGATACTTTGTTGGGGTTTTTTTCCCAACATTGGATACCTGTTTATCATTCTGTGTTTTCCCATGCTTGTTTCCCTGTCTGCATAATCCACCATACCTTTGGTTTTGGGTTTAAGAATTCTTATCTGAAGCTTGAATATTAGCAATTGTGACGCTATTTAAGATCCTTCCCCTCTGCCAGTGGAGTCTGCTGTGAGGGGCAGTTTAGGTAACAGATTAGATCATCATCTCAAGAACCTAGTTAAGAAGGCTAATATCTCCTCAGCTACTGAAGCAAAATGCAGTTTGGGACTAAAATTGGGTTTGACTGATAATTTGGCCAACTCGGGTTCTCAGCTGCGTGTTGTGCTGCGTATGACAGCAGCCTGCACTTCCCTAGAGCCACTCTGACTGCTCTGTTTGGTTCTCTTTGTATGTTTGCTGATACCACAAACCTTAAAGCTGTTGCTTTGTAAATGCAGTCCTAAAATCTTAGGGAGGATATTCCTGTTCATATCCACTGCTGTTAATGTTTCATGCCCCTTACCTACATGATCTTGACCTCTTGGAGTGTGTGGTTGCAGGGAGTCTGACTGTGCTGCCCTTTCCCTCTATCACACATGGCTTTGCAGTAAGAACAAATATTGCACACAATATGGATCTTGAATGGAGAGAAATCTGTTCAGCAGAACAGAAAAACCATCATTTTTCTTGGCTTTAATAGATGTACCCAGCACTCATTGTACAAATAAGGCTCCTGATGCTCATGTGAGAAGTTTCTTATCTTCCAAGGTGGTCTCTTTAAACAGCATGTATTGAAGCACGTTTTACCATAACATGACTGTTCTTCACATGTTCAAAGCATTGTAAAAATTTGGACATCAGTCTTACAGGCATTAGTGTGTGTAGAGTTATATGTGTTTCATAGTCAATGAGAAGTTTGATTAGGAGTCTGAACAGTACATAATTATTTTTTCTCTTTCAGACATAAAGAATGAGTTCTTCTGAAGGCTGCAGGTTGTTACTGCTCTTGTCTTCATTAGTTTTGTACCATTAGTAAATCTTCCTTGTGTTTACTGAATATTTTTTTTTTCTCCAACAGTCTGATAGATGGCAGTCCTTGAATTGCAAAAAACCATCTATCCTTTATTCCTGTGAGAATCCTGTAGCTCTATAAAACCATAAAGGTTAAAGTTTCAAGAGAGTTCTAGAGAAATCTGTTTTGCTCCCCCCTCCCATCAGAGCTCTTTTCTCAACTGATTAAGATCTCTAATGTTTTATGTCCCCTCCTTCTCTCCTTAATGCGAACAAGTTATTTAGGGTGGAGGCTTTATGGCTGCTGTGTCAAAAGCTTTAGACAAGTCAGTAAAAAACTGTCCCCAGTGTGTAAAGACCATTATCCATAACCCAGCAAATGTCATCTGTAACTTCAAGCCATAGGGAATCTGTGGAATACAAAGGTTAAAAACCCAGTTGGCAGTTCCCATCAAGGCTGCTATTCCCTTTATCTGTTCAGCAGAGGGAGATATAGATCTTTAGTGGAATGCTAGTGTTGATATATTTAAAAAAAAAGTAGTACAGTTGGTGTGAAGAAAAGATGAAAATCAGTGGCTGAAGCAGGGTATAGTCTTTCCTGCAGTTCTGTCAAAATATTTCAAGTGAAATATTTTGACCTGAAACCCTCTGCTGTCACATCCCTGAGCCTTTCCTTGGTAGAAGGAAAAGTAGAAGGTGCTTATTGTGCTGTTGGTTTTGCCAGAGATTAAACAGAGGCTACTAGACATATTCAATCTAACCTCAGGTCTTTATTTCAGTTTTCATGGTGTGGACCTTTCTCATGGTGCTCCTTTTATCATCCAGTCTGCTAAACAGAACACTGGGCATTTTCCTTCTCAAAGCTGTGCTCTGTGTTCTTGTAAGTGAAAACCTGGGCTGGATTTGTGTTGGATTCCCTAAATATGATTTTTTTGAGGCTGGATTTCTGTTGAATTCCCTAAATCTGATTTTTGGAGGCTGTTGCCCATCATCTGTATTGCAGTGTAGGAAGATGAGATTAACTTGTCATCCCCAAACACCCATGTGCCTTCCTCTGCTTTAGAAACTTCCTTTCATCTCCGTGCTAACATCATGAGCTCTGTGGCTTCCCCACTTTAAAGGTATTCTTTTTTTAAGATTTTGCCACCAGCAAAATGAATCATACAGACCTTGTTTAATCTTGTATAGTCTTCAGAGGACACGGGGGAGGCTTTAACCTGCAGGGAAAATATCTATTGAATGCTTTTCTGAAGTTCAGTCCCTTTTTGGGTGGCCACTGAGCGTTTGACACCTATGAAGAGGGGGTGTGTGGGAGCTCCCCAGGAGTCCATACTGCTGTTTATAAGACCACTTGTCTAGGCAGAGTTCTGATAGCAAATATAAATGAAGTACTGCTTCCCAAATAATCTTGGGCACACACATGAAATACAAACTAGAGGCATTTTTCTGGTTTGCTGCTGTGGACCCAGAGTGTTGCTTCTAGAAGAGATTGCCGTGATTTCCCCAGGGCAGCAGAAAATGGATATTCAGAGAAAAACCGTTCCTTTGCTGCAAAGGAAACTCCAGGTAAAAAGAGGAGGAAAAAGCAAATGCTTCAAATAAATAATTTTGTTTTAGTTATAGAAACAAAATACAATTTCTACTGGAACAAAAAATTGTGAATACAAAGCCATATCCAGGAAACATTTCAGTGTACCTGTGCTAATGGCTGTTGGGATAAATTTTCTTGTTATATTGGAGCTTTTTTGGAAGGGAAAGTATAGACAGGGAAAATAAAAAAAATACCAGTTAGCTTTACCTGCGCTGCAGTGTTCTACAGGGAGACATTGGGGTGAGATGGATTTATTTCTGCTGTCTCCTCCTCATGTGGTTTGTCATGCTGCAAGAAGGAAAACAGCACACTGCATTCTTCAGCAAGATGCTCCAGATAGCTTTGTCTGCAAAGGTTCTCTGCTTCAGGCTGTATCAAACCCATTTTTAATCTCCTTCCTTTACAGTAAGGGAAATGATTTGTACGGAGGGCACTGATGTCAGCTCACTGTTGTTGATATTATCCAATTTCTTCTTCAGAATATTCTTGTGCTAATTTTTAGTGCAGGGCTTTGTTCCCTTGAATTCAAGTTCACTTTTTCCTGTCCCTAATGTGTTGTCATCTCTTTTCTTTTCTCAGAGCATCTATTTCCTTTATGTAGTGGAAAATATCACAGCGCCTTCTCTTCCAGAAATGGCTTGTGATAGGCCCAAGCCTGCACTGATCATATCCCATCTCAGTATTACTTTGTCGAGTGAAATAAATCTCTTTATAGTGTTGTTGGCTGAAAGGCTGCCTCTTCCCATTCTTCTTGGAAGCCCAAATGCCACCCTGCATTTCTGTGGGTGTAATAAATACCCTTTTTTTTCCTCCACACGCTCTCCTCTGCCATAGAATAGACCCCAAGATTAAAAATAGTCTTTTTTTTTTTGTGGTCCCTGCATGAAGGTTCACTTGCCTTATTGAGCAGAATTATTCCCAAAGATGGAGTGTTCAGCTGTCCAATGTCCCCAGTCTTGTCTCTAGAGCGAGAACTGTGTGTGGATGTTCAAACTGCCTCTCTGCTCTAGGAAAAATTAAATCTGTGCCCTCGACTTTTGGAACAAAGCCGCCTCAGGCACATGAAGATCTGCAAGTGCTGTTTGGTATTGCAGGCTTGGCAGCAGCTGAAGTTCAGCAGTTCTCAGTGAGTTACAGGAGAACTAAGGTGGTATGGCAGTGCTTCATGCCACCCCCATTGTGTGGGAGTAGATAGACAAAACCTGAAGGATCTGAGAAGCCTGAAACTTGTGCAGCAAAACACAGCCTAAACATCAATGCTGTAGTACTGAGAGGTGGACTAATGCCTTTCTTTCCTTATGTCAGTAACGAATAGCTTAAGCAAATTTGGATTAGAAACAAGTTCTCCTTAATCCTTTGACATAAAAGCACTTTTCAAGACAGCTGAGGGAAGAGTTTGTAGAATTCCATTTGGAAATGCTCAGAGTTTGACTAAGCAGGAATCTTGAATGCAATTATTTAACTTGGAAGATGATTACAACTTTGCAGTTCTCCCTTCCTTAGGTGGCTGGATTCTAGAAGTCTCATCCAACCCACAGTATTCCATTATTTTCAAGGCCCTCAAGCAAAAATGGATTTCTGACAGAAGTTGTGTTCTACATAGGATTAAATTTCATTTTAAGCTTCCCCATAATTAAATCCTGAGTTGTCTTTCAAACATCCTTTGATAGCATTGCCTTGGCAGGGACGCTCTGTTTCCTGGTGTGCAGGTATGGAGAGGATCCACTGGAGAGGTTCCACTTTCTTATTAATAGCCTTTTAGTTAGTCTGTAAGTAACTGCAGCTTGGGAGATGGCTTTTGTACATCTCCTCTCCAACTAAAGGAAATATTTTCAAACATTTAATTTTCAAGGTTTGGGTTCCAATAGCAGCTGTCTGTCTTTTCTTGGGTGTTTGGGAAAGCAGCATTTGTTTACCTGACCCTTGTTCAGGTTTCTCTAAGGACCAGAGTATCTAATGTGCCAAGTCATCTTGAGTGTACTCTATTGCAGAACAGTGATTTGAGTTTATTTTTAAATCAGGATGTTTTTCCTTTTTATCTCCTTCCTCTTTCTTCTCACTAACAGAAGAAGAAAAGTTTCCTGGTGAAAACTGAGGTTTCATGTGAGCCTCCTCATTCTGTTTCCATTTTTAGTCTGGCCAGAGAGTTTACCTCAGAGCATGCGGGCTTCCTTTTTTTATAGCAAGAAATCACTGAGCCTGGCTGAAAAAAGAGACTTTTGGTTAACCCATCTTGATGCTAAACTTCTTTTGTTCTACTGCTTGTTTATCTATGCTCAACAAATATTCATCAAAATGTCCTGTCCCCTCTTTCATGATGTACCACTTGGGGAAATAACAACGGGAACTCTTCCCTTTCACCCAGAGACACTCAAAACAAGCTTTGATTTGAACTGCTGGACTCTGGACACTTGAAGGCATAAGGATGTGATTATATTTTTCTGCTAAACAAGTTGCCTGGATACAGTTCTAGGTAGTTCTGACAGCTTTGTTCTGTCCACTCTGCGTGCTGAGTGATCTTGCTTACACTTGGTATACAGAGAAATGAGTGAAAGGGAAGATCAATTTTTATAGGCAGATGTTTAAATATAAATAATTAGATTTCAGCAAACCCTTTCAATGTTTATTGAGTGATAGAGGCCTTCCTTCAGGTTATCTCTGAAATCGTTTTTTTGACCAATGAAAGTAAAAATGAAATGAAATGCTACAAAATTATGCCTCTCCTTTTTCATTCTGATGAAAGGCATTTTGTGGGCTTGTTTTATACCCTTTTGTTTTCTCTGGGGTAATCTAATTGGTGGTGAGCAGAGGTATCTTGCACCAAATTTGCTCTGACTCATTTTGTCTTGTTAAACAAGTCATTTAAATACACCCTCAGACTGTAAATGTCTCTTCTTACTGCTAATACAGAGTTTCACTGGTGAAAACAAGGCAGTCTCAATCCAAACTTGAAGTTCATATAAAGGGAGAAAAAAGAGATGAAGATGAGAGAAACATGAGTAGAGGACATGAGTTGCTTGCTGCAACAAATCAGATCATCATGGTCAGAAAAGCACAAGAGAAATATTAAAGATTATACTCCAGCCTGAGCTTCTGTGTCAGTAAGACATCTGTAGCATTTAGCACTGCAGGCTGTAGCCAGAGCATTAATGTATGAAATTATTTTGACCTTTTCAGTTTGCTACTGAAGATTTACTTTATTTAAAAAAGTCCAAAATATGCTTTGATCACAGAATGCTTCCACCAGACCACTAATTAACATCTGTCTGCCTTCCCCAAAAGCTTTGGGTTTGAATACAGGCATCTTGTCTGTGATACTCATCTGCTGTGTAACAATGAGCACCACTTATATTCTCAAGTCTATAAGCACTGAAAAATCCAAGTAATGTAAACGACTTATTTTTTTAATGGATCAATAATCTAAATATTGACCAGTTGAGAAATGTGCATTTTTAAATGATTGAAATAAGAAAAATGGGCATTGATTCTCCAGCAATTTAGTTTTCCAGAGGAGAGCCACAGAACCTTTGTATGCAGCTCTTGGGGCTTTCTAGTTGTTACATCCTTTGAATACAAAACTGTTGCATTGCAGGTAAATTTTTGTTTTGCTGTCCTTGGCTTGATGTCCTTTCAAGTAAGTGGTTCTTGGTCAAAAAAAGCCTTGGAGGGGGTCTTGTAAATTAGATGATGCTGGTTCATGTTCATGGTGAAGGTGGGAGAAGCACGTGACCTGGAAGATGAATGTTACCTGGAATTGCTGGGTACCTGGACAGCTGGATTGCTCTGCTCTCTATGTGGTTGCCCTGGGTGTGCTGGTTCGTGGGGCTTTAAGGGTAAAAGTGCTGCTGTGTGAGACTGTCCCAACCTCAACCTGTGCTGCTCATCAGTATGCAGGAAGAGCTTTACAATAGGTAAAGTTCAACCTAAAGCCTGCTAGTAACAGTTTTGTGAATTTTATTAACAAATCTAAATGTAAGGAAAACCACTTTTGGCAAAAACAGACTTTATGTGCTTTCTTATTTTGTTTCAGCAACCAAAAGTCCAAGATCAACTCTGTTTGTTCTAAACATTAGCAATTCCCATTCTTATTTTTTTTTTTAGAATTTCTTAAATCAGATTTCCTATGACCATGTAACCACATCATCAGTTCATTTGCTGCATTCCCACTCCTCCAACCAAGCTGAATCTGAGAACTGAGCTTGAGGAGGTGCTGATCCCTTCACCTTGCTCATCACAAACCCATCCTTCTCTTTTGCCCTGTTCTGCCGGCTGGAGTCTTGTGAATTTATGAGCTATTCAGTAGCAAGGGATGCCATCCTTTGCTGACACGGGTTATATTTACTGAAGAGGTGGCAAGATTTCTCAGAAGTTTGGAAAAGTCTGAATTCTTGATGAGTTGTCACTAGATGGTTCAAAGGTGAAGGCAGCAATGTCTTGAGGGAAGTAAACTGAGCGTTCTGGAAAAGCACTATTTAAAAACTTGGGCTTGTGGTCAGAGACCTCTCAGCAGCAGTGGCAGAGCTAAGCTGTCCTTTTTGCCTTCTGAGATCTCTTAAAAATATATATATATAAAATAAAACATGACCTGCTAGTCAACATTTGAATTCTGAAGGTACAGCAGCAGAATTCTGTCATGCTCAGCTTCTGCAGAGCTAGATGAGAATTGCTTGTGAGTGTTTAATTTGTTGTGATATAATATACATGTTCTTTCCCATTATTTCATAAATATTTAAGCCTGAATGCAGAAGAAAAGGCATCTGTTGCTGCCCAAGGGTTGGGCATGAGGCTTTTAACTATACAAATGTCAATTCAACAGTGAAATGGTTGGCAAACTACTTGAAAACTGTAGAGCTAAAAAAAATTGCATAATTATGACTTTAATGCCCATTTTAAGGAGCAAACAAGCAAATACCTCTGTGTTGCTGGTTAGCAGTGGAGTTCACTCCATGGTCTGCCTGGGGTGCCAAGGGCAGGAGCCAGCACTGGGATGCTGGATGAGCTTACAGGCTGTTGCAGAGTTTGGGAAGTGTTTGATTCCCCTTATTGCCCTGTCCATTTTTCTTCAGCTACCTCTTGGGAATAATTAATTTTCTGAGCTTTTCACAGCACCCTGCCACCTCATATCAGATCTGTTGGTGTGCTGGGGATGCTGCTCATCTCTGACCATTTCAGCTCATCCAACTCCACCGGGCGAGGCTGCTGCCGGGGTACCTGGGAGTTGTATTTTTCTCGTTTAGCTTCACTTTTGGTCTCTCTGCTTCCTCAGCAGATGGCATTTTTACCGTGTTTTTGCAAAGTCCATATGGCCTACAAGAGAGAGTATCTCTTTAATTGTAAAACATGACCACCTGTTCTGGTTTTAATGAATGCAGGGAGCATTCATCTTCATATACCTACTTAAAAATAGCTGCTTCAATTGAATTAAAAAACAAAACAAAACACAAAACTCAACTGGGCTCCAACACTTCGTCTGCTGAAATAATCAATTAATAATTAAGTGGCTAATTTTAGAACCCACTGGCCTTGCCCATTCCCTCGGAGCCGTTGTGATGAGAGCAGACAGTGATTGATTGCCCTGCCGATGCCCAGAGGCTCACACGGGGCCGGGGCCAGATGCCGGCGGGCTTGGAGCTGTTTATTGGGATATTTAGAAGGTGAATGCAACTTCGTGCCTCTGCTCTGCAAATGAGCGCTCTCCTCTCTGCATTGCCCCAGCTGCTCACACACAGCCATCAGCAGGCACCCTTTTCCCTGCCACCTTCTGAAGGATGAAATCTGGTGCTCAAAAAGGTGCCCTAATGATGGGCCAGCTGGAGAGGGCGTTGGAACTGTAAGCAAAAATAGACTTGAAAGGCTTATCCACTAACTAGCTCTTATTAGAAAGCTTTGCTAGAGTCGTTCTGCTCATTAAAATAACAATTGCCAGTTAACTGTTTCACAGCTCCCAGAGGTCGGCTGAATGGATGTGAATGCAGAGGTTTTTTTGGCTCAAGTTTTCAGAGAAGTAGAAGGGTCCAAGATGTCCAAATCTTGTTAGAGGAGTGTTAATGCTTAATTCAAAGTCTCTTGAAAATTAACCCCTTATTCAGTAAGACTGTTGCAATATCATCTTGTTCTAAAGCTAATTAAAATACCCCAAAGGTGGGAGCACACTGGGATTTTGGTTGATAAGTGTAGGCTGTTCAGAGCTTTAGTATTTCAGAGGTGAAAGACACAGGAGCTGTTTTTGAGATAGCGCTTGAGGCACAGCACTTTCAGTGCTGGCAGTAAGGAGTGCAGTAGCTGCTGGGTTGGAACACAACAGGGTAATGTAGTAGTGTAAGTGGTGGAGAAAACTAGATGTGACTGTTTGGAGCATCTGCTCTTAACACCTTGAGGAAGGAGAAAGCCAGAAATCCTGGGGAAAAGTCTCTGAGCCTATCATATGTAGAGAATAAGGTGCTGGAAGCAGTTAGAAGGGGAGGCAACTTGTCTGCTCACCTTGTTTTACTGAAGGCGTTTCTGACACAGCTCCTCTGTCCTGCCACCAATTAGCCCATATTATGTGGGAGAAGCTCCCCTTGCTGGGTCTGATGGTGGTTGCTGCAGCTTGATCAATGTAAATCCAGTTATCTCTCAAACCACATGGGGTTTTGAGGCAGCTCTCAGCTGTACAAACAACACCCAGCTTTGAAATGCTATGCAAATACAAACCCAACTGTAGCTATAGGCATTTAAATTCATTTCTATGTGACCTTTGTGATAAACTTCCAGTGGTGAGGTGTTAGTTCAGTGGGAGGAGGGTCAGAGCAGTTTTCAGCTGACATTTGGGTGTCACAAGTTGCTTGGTAAGAAAGATATCCAGCTCAGTTTCCTTGCGTGTGTGTGGCCTTCCCTACCTCCATCTCCAGAATAGCATGGGATAATTAAATGAAGTTCAACATTAAAAGCTGAAAGTTGGGAAGGGAGAAGCTTATTAACCTTGTTGAGCTGGAAGGAGCACTGGGAGGCTGTTTGGGGCTTGAGTCTCAGGGGTTTTCTCTTCTTATTTTTCTATTTTCTTGGGAGATGACATTTAGTTGTGCAGAAAGAAAATGTATCACTAATTCTGCTGAGATCCCTTTTATGTGGTTGTGGCACTGTGGAATATATGTGAATTAAATCTGGAATTCAGTCTGTTCCATCAGTAGCAAAAATGCTAATTCTTTCTTGATTGGTAATAAAGTCAAAGGAAAGAAGCAAAAAACCAAAAGTATGAAGGTTATGTATCTGGGGCGAGCATGACAAATTTAATCCCTTTTTTCCACAATTCAATTTAAGTAGCAGACTGAATTTTTAGCCTCGAGTCCTCCAACAGTTTTCTAAGAGGGGACAGCTTGAGGAAGGAAAAGGGGGTGCTGGGAATGAGAAATGGCAATTGGAGTGGTGGGGCAGGGTGCCTAGAAGGCAGGCAGGACAGGTAAGAGTCCTTTTAGCTGCTGCCTGGAACACATCTCCCATGGGGTTTACAGGAGGATGTGTGTACAGGCACACACATATGAACACACCTTTTCCTCTCACTGACTCTCTGAAAGGCTGCTTGGACCCTTCTGGACTGAATTTTGGGACCGTTGCAAGAAACCTTCTTTAAACCCTCCTTTGCTGTAGTGCAGACTGTTTATCCTAGGTGAAGCTTGAAGTGAGATGTGGAAGCTGCAGGCAGGATTTTTACTGTGGATATTAGAGTTCCAGTGCATCCTTCCCAACAGACTGAATTTTGCCTCTTTTCTTCCTCATCTCCAGATCACTGTGTTCACTACTACGACCTTCGCAACACTAAACAGCCCATCATGGTGTTCAAAGGGCATCGCAAGGCAGTGTCCTATGCAAAATTCGTGAGTGGGGAAGAAATCGTCTCTGCGTAAGTATTTCCTTCTGTGGGGATTAAAACTTTGGCAGCCTTTGCTTTGTGAGGCTCTTTGGGGCTGCTGAGAGAGCTCACCTACATGGGTGGGTGCTCTCACTGGCTGCTGTGCTTTTGGGAAGCAGAGCGTTGCTTTTGTGCAAGACCACACCAGAAATTCATTCCTGGTGTCACTTAGCTCTGCTGTCTTGTGGAGCTAAAATGCTTAAGAGGAATATAAAGGCAACAAGATGCGGCTCCTGTCCACAAGCCCCAACTTTGGGAAGCTGCAGGTGGACTCTCCTCTCGCTATGTGGGCTGAGGATGCTCCTGAGCAGAGCTCTGCTGTAGAGAAGGCTGCTGGCAGAGCCCTGCAAACAATAATCTGCAGTAAATACAGCTGACAAGTGACAGAAGTGATCAAATGGTACTGCTATGTCTGAAGAGGAGGTTCAGCCACAGCCTGAAAGCAACTTGAGTAGGACTGACTGCTTGATCTATTCTCTGGTAATTTATTATCTGCTCTGTGAAGGCCCCTTTTAGGTTTATATTTGGGTTAGAAAATAAACAGGGAGAAGCTGTGTTTTGTGGTCCTAATGGCATGTAGCTTTTCAGCCAGGGTAGACCATAAGATGTGTTGTGGAAGCCCCGAGGAACAATATTCTCTAGCTTCTGTTCAGTTTTGTGGCCATATCTGTCTGCCTCAAAGCCAGATGTGGCTGCCTCAGTTCTAAACAGGTTTTCAATTACATGGGAGTGAGTGTGTCTGACAGATCACACAGTGAAAGGCTGGAAGGACTGGCTACAAACCAGAGGTGAGCCCCTCTCACACAGTGGGGAAGGTGCAAGTGACTTTGGGGGACTGCAGGAGGATCTTCAATCTCAACGCCCTTGTGGATAACACTCAAGGGCAGCAATGATGGTGGATCCTATGATGCTTTTCAAGAAGTATCCCTGCTGCCTTGTGCTGAGCCAATGATTATCCAGCTTGGTTCTGTCCTGTGTTTTCACACAGTTTGCTCTAGAAGCCTGGAGCTGAAACAGCATTTTAAGGTGTATTCAGGCTGCTAAGGAGTTACTCTGAGCTGAGCTGTGTGATGGAAGATTCCCTGGTGGCTTCTGGTACTGTTTATATTTAATCAGCTCCTCTCTACTTACTTCCATTAATGTTATAACTCTATAAGGCTGCAAATTCATATCTAGAACACAGAGAAAATTAAATCTAATGCTTTGAACCAAATCTGCGTAAGAGAAAATGTTTAATAGAAGCAGGAGGAAGATGGGAACGTTTTACAGCCATAATCAAGTGTAGCATCATTTAGGGACGGCCCTATCCTGCTTGGGCAGATCTTCTGAGAAAGCTTATCCCAGAGTTTTGAGAGGGGTATCCATAGAGCTGTCAGACTTGGACAGGCAACAACACAATGAAGGGACTAACCGAAGGGTTCACCTACCTTTTTCTGTGTGAATGTGGAGAAATGTCAGAACAGATTATTTTCCCTGTCTTTCTTTTGCAAATTGAGGAGAGGAGACAGTGGTGATTCTCAAAAATCAAGCGCTGATTTCTTTTAAGAAAAAATTATATGTATATTCAGATTCTCTAGATTTCTAGCTAAAGCTGTTTTATGGATTGCATTGATTTACTTTGCCTTGTAGAGTTAGGTTTTTGACCTTAAGGGTGTTCAGAACTGTCTGGTATTTAGCACAACACATTGATTGCAGTGCTGATTTACAGGGACAGATTTAACAGAGCAGCACGTCCATGATATTTTTTTGGAGAGGATATGAAACCAGAAGAGCAGTGCAACTCCAGTAGGATCAATGACCTTCTCTCCCTGCAGTCCAAGGATGGATAACTTTCTTCTTTCATGCTTGCCCTCATCCTAAGCTTTGCAAACATGGCTAGAGCTTGATGGGGATTTATTAACAGTAAAAACACTCCATTAGTCATAGTCTTTCATGGTTTTATTTTAATGAAGAGGCCTAGAATGTATGCAACTAAAATATAGAGGTTAAGTGCCAATGGATCTGAGGTTTTGTTGATGGGTTAGCTAATAGCAGCAGCTGTCACATGAGTCTGACAGCTTGTAGACCAGGGATTAGTCTTTTGCTGCTTTACCCTGCCTGCAGAAAAGTTTAGTTTCCAGGCAACTCTGAAGCTTTCAAAAGAAGTGTTTTGAAAACACAACTGTTCTAATCGCAGAGAGACCACCTCCCTTAGCTTGTGGGCCAAAAAAGCAGTAGGATGCACCTTTTTGCCTTCTCTGAGCTGTGCTGCCTCTGTGATGGTGAGGGCAAGGGTAAGGGCGAGTGAGCAGCAGTGTTGGGCAGGGACAGATGTGGAAGAAGCAGCAGGCAGAGAAGCTGAATGCTCTGTTTTAGGCTTCCCTGCTTGAGACTTGGGGTGAGGAATGCACTCCTGCTTAAGTCACAGTATTTCAGATAAAATTCATGCCTTCATTCTGATCTGACCTCATACTATTATTACAAATGACTAACAAATCTTGCTGCAGCTCCCTTATCGGTCCTTTGTCATTCCAGCTGTCATTGAGGACTAAGATAAGGTTTTTGCAGGATAGCACAAGGTGCATCTCTCCTCTTTTGTGCTGTATTTTTAGGTAAATGGGACATTGGTGCAGTGCTAATGTCTTATGTCATTGGTAATATTTGATGGATATTCGGTGGCTTGTTTTTTTTTTCTTTCAGCTCTTAAATATTGAGAAAGCAGCTGAGTTGGATGACACAACCTGCATGAGGGGAGCATTGCCTGCTCCCACTCCCTCTCACCCAGGGGGCTGACAGGTCCTGCTCCCAATCTCTTTCAAATTTAAGTTCAGAACAGCACTAACCCTTTCCTCAAAAAGGCTTCATGGGCCTCCAGTTCCACTATAACACCCTTTGTTCCCCAGTTGTGGAATGTGGAATTAAGTCAATGATTGCCAGCATATCAGAGCCACGTATCAAAATATCATCCGTGGTTGCTAGAGAACAGTGCCTGTGAAATGAGAGATGTTCATGTCCCCTCAGCTTTGAGGGAAGAAATTAATCCCGTATCTCCTGGAAACGTGGGATCCTCCTGTTTAAGTTGAGCTTTGCCAAGGCAGAGGAGACCATCTCCACTTCCCTTCTTTTACCAAAGCCAAGTGTTTGCTCACAGTAAACAGAAAAACATTTTGAAGGCAGGTATGTTTGCATGTGGGGAAACTACAGAAAACAACAATTTTTACTTAATCCCAACAGATTTTGTATATTTTGAATACTAATGTTTAGTTTCCCTGCCAAGGTGAAAAAAGTAGACACTTGAGGTTTGTATCCCTGCAGTCTTGATTTCACATGAGAAAGCTGGATCAATTTAATGCTGACAGCAACTCTGAGCCCCTGTAGGTTTTTATGTGCTGCTGCTTGATATTGGGCAGGAGGAGGAAAACTTGCTTCAGGGCAGCTGGGGAGGGCGGAGACTGCTTCTTTACCTCAGTTCTGCAAAGACATGAATGAGAGATGCAGCTGGCACAGAGAAGAGAACAGATCTTATTCATGCTGTAAAGGTTTAAAAAATAAATATATTCAATATGTCCTGGATCTGTGAGGATGTGGAGGATGCAGTGATGGCCCAAAGGCCATACAGTTCAGTGGAAGGCACTGCAATCGATAGGAGAAAGGGAGAATTAATACTTCAGGGAAGTTTTTATTCAAACATGTAATGTGTGGTGACAGGCTTTTAAAATAACGTGATACCTTTTTGAGCTCAAGCTGAGCTGCATATGATTGGAAGTGGGATAAATCTCCTGGAGTGCACTAAAGCTTCCTATGTTTACATAGCAAGTAGGGTGTTAAGGAGCAGGGTGGCAAGGGAGGAGTTCCTGCCATATGGCAGCAGGATAACTGGAGGTATTGTTTTCAGGTCAACAGACAGTCAGCTGAAGCTGTGGAATGTAGGGAAGCCTCACTGCTTGCGCTCCTTCAAGGGTCACATCAACGAGAAGAACTTTGTAGGGCTTGCATCCAACGGAGACTACATTGCCTGTGGTGAGTAACACGGCCATCCCGACATGCTAATTGGGATTCCTCGGAGCTGGGGCCTCTCCAGCTGCAAAGTACACCAGCACTTGTGTTAGGTAACCTCATGGGCTTTTTAACAGAGAATTATTCTGAACTTCTACTCTCCTTGCATTGCCAGGGAATGGTGTGGGCAGCCCTGCTCTAAGGGGTCTATAGTTCCTTTTCTTCCATTTCAGATGAGTTGTTTGTGTATCATGATTCAGAATCAGAATCAACCACTAATGTAGTTGCTGTTGATATGACTTATGTCTTTCAAGATGAACTGGCACATCCTCATGCATCACCAGTAGCCTGGGCCACACAAGGCTCCTGTACTCATCACATAGAGCAGCATTCTGTGTGCTGAAGCAATAGCTAAGAGCTCCTTAGGAGACTAAATCATCAATTACCCCTTTACCTGTTCATGTCCATTCACTGGTCTGTCGAAGCTCTGTAAATCCACAGGTCTTGGTGGGAAAGCAGTGACAGGCTTTTAGCATAGCTGTGGGATAAGCAGGACAGCTGTGCCAGCGCTGAAGGGAGGACCCTACTTAGCTTGTGTGTTCTCTGATCTCTGTGCAGCTTGCAAGGCAGAAATCAAGATGCCTTTCTAAATAAAGCCTGCACAGTCTAGTCTCTCTTGCTTAAGCCTCCACAGACCAAACTGTCATATTTGATTATGGCAAGAAAAGCTTGGACAGTGCTACTCGCCTTTGAGCTGTGACACTGAGCAGGCTGAATGTAGAGGTGTTTCATGTAACAGCACAGATATTCTGCTCAAAACGCCCTGAGGAAGTTGTGGAGGGTTGTTGGGATCCTCTAAGTTTTGCAAGTGTGCTGCAAACTGCAGTTGTCTTATAATAAGACCTGGTCCTGTTAATAAGCATGGTGGAAGTTTGCTGTGGAGCACTCCCAACTGTCAAGGCACTGTGAGTGTTATAACTACAAAAAAGAAATAGCTGGTCTTGTCTCGAGCAATGAAAGAACTAAGAATCCTTATTTCTGTTCCTTCTACCAGAACCTAATCTTGTCTATTCATTTTGTTTTTATTTCTAGGAAGTGAAAATAATTCCCTTTACTTGTACTATAAGGGCCTCTCAAAGACACTGCTGACGTTCAAGTTTGATACAGTCAAAAGTGTTCTGGACAAGGACCGGAAAGAAGATGACACAAATGAGTTTGTGAGCGCCGTGTGCTGGAGGGCACTACCAGATGGGGTAAGCTTTCTGCTAGGCTGCAGAAGGAATGCCTCCTGCTCCCTCACAAAATAGCATTGCTGAGGGTTTGACTGCACTTGGTATTTTCCCATGTATGGGAAAATTATGGGTATTGCAGACCAGTGTGAGAACATGAGTATCTGCAGGGTAGCTGAAATGCAGGGGGAGAAGGGACTGCTGTGCTCATAAGTCTTCCACCTGGGTGTTTGAATTCCTCTACATGGCATCTGAAATCCCAAAAGCAGCACTGTATTTCTGGCTCTCAGTGGTTTTTTGTGGGTGCATTGTTGCTTTAGTGATGGCTTCTGCAGATACTCCCTGTGGAGCCTTGTCTCAATGTTCCTGTGTCAGTCTGGGCTTGCTCATTGGAACACAACCCCCGTGTCTAGATGAGTAGATATGTAAAGGAGGTGAGCCCGGGCTGCAGTTGCCTCAGTGACTGTTCCAGTGACACTTAATTCACATCCATAGCGTGTGTCCTAATGCTGCAGGCAGACCTGACGCAGCTTTTGTGAGTGTGGCCTTTTGGCACAGGGCTGCCTGGGAGGACAAAATGCTGCTTTTGAATTCAGAGTGCTCCTGAGAAGCTTGCATTAAAAAAAATAAGTAACGCTTGTATGTACAAAGATTTGCACATTAGATACTTAATGGGCTTGTTGGGAGGGGGAGGAAAGCAGTTCATCTCCAGTGCAGTCTTCCAACTTGTAACTGAAGTGGAATGGTGTTTAATTGATGTCTTGAGGTGATGTGTTCATAAAGACAGGGCTTTGGAAGGGTAACATCCATCATTCTGTTTTTATATGAAGGAACTGCCCCTCACAACCATGATTCAGTTGTCACTGACTTAAACTCACTTCAGATGAATGCTTCTGAATGAAAACAAAAATAAACCCACATGTCTGGAACTGCCTGTTTTGTTTGAAAGTACAAAGTCGGCTGTTGTGGTTTGAACAGTGGGCATGAGACTCCGTGATGTAAGGGTCAACAGCTTCTTTCAGGCTGGGCATTTAGGAGGGCTTGGTATACACAGATCTCATGTCTCAGTTGAAGAGTGGCTGGTCTAAGTTGTGTGACTTGTCTGTTGGATAAAAATGTCATGTGGGAACCTGTGTGTCCAGAAACACCCTTCCCTGATCTGTCTTCACTGCCCTCCTGGGCAATTTTTCTACAGAGAAAAACAGTGATGTCTCTCCCCTGGGTTTGTTTCTGTTGCTGTCCACTCCTTAGCAGTCTTTTCTCTGATAAATGTGCTCTACTCTGATAGACCTTCTGCTTAAGTGACTGAGAAACTTCTGAGCAGTCACCAAGGGCTGTCAAGCAATTCTTGATAACCAGTATGAAAAATATTGTACAAAAATGCAATAGTTAAATCAGACCCATCAAGATTGCACCAAATAATGTTCAGGCTTCACTCCGTTAAGCAGCATTCAGAATCCATGGCTATTCTGATCTTTCTTCTGTCATTCCTCTGTTTTTTTCTAGGCTGCTTCTAAATGAACCTGTTTCTCCCATACCAGCCCCAGTACTTGGCTTTTGTTGGCAAAGAGCAGCAAAAAGCTGCCTGTGGTTGGAGAGCTGCTGGCTGAGTGGTTTTTACCTCTGCCTGTGATGCATGCCGTGCTGCTCTAAATACCAAGCAAGCAGCCTCTTGCTTCTGCCAAGAGGCCTTAATGCTTCCTTCACCATATCTACAGATGAGAAGGACTTTTCACTGATCCAGCTGAATATTCCTCTCCCTCTTGTACCAGCACAGTGATCCTCGCCAGCCTAATTGAGACTTTGCTTGTGTTCTTAGGAAACTAAATTACTGCACAGCCAAAGGTCAGTTAGGTCCACAGAGTCTTCCTTGAATGATGAAACTCTTCTGTTCTCCATTTCAATAATGTTTCTTCAGTTTGGCATGACACTTTTTCAAATGAATTTCATATATATGAGCTTCCCTAAAAGCTGACATATTTTTTTCTGATGCTTGGATGAACCAGAGAAGGCCTGTGCCTCATAGTGCTGTCAGCATCTGCAGGATTTGGGGAGCCCACAGCCTATTCCTGCCTTAATTGCAGACTTTGATCCTGGGTGAGTCACTCTGCCTTAGTTTCTTAATTATAAGAATTATCACACCTATGTCTCATGCCTGGCGGTGATCCCACCTGCTCTGCTGTGCGTGGAAGCAGCTCCAGCCCAGCACAGGCTGGGATACCTGCCCCAGATCCACAGGGAGCAGTGAGTAAGCTTTATGCTGCTGTGGGCACACTCTGCTCTGAGCCTTGCTGGGCTAGCTCGGAGCATCTCGCTTGTCTCCATGCCATGGGCACCAAGCAGCAGCTTCAGTTGGCTACTGAGGGTGTTCCTGAGGGGTCAGATGGAGGCACAGCCTTTCCCTGGGGCTTCTTGGTGGAGCAGACTCTCCATTTTCCTACAGTGTTGCTCTCAAGGATTGTTCTCTAATTAACCTTTGGAGAAGAGATGAGTAAGTTTCAGATCTGTCAGTTATCTGGGGATGCTTGAGTACATGTGCTCTTCACTTCGCACACTTAAGTGCAAAATCTCAGATCCTAATTAAAACTTAACTAAAACTTTCAGATGAAATGTCATTGATTCTTTCTTAAATCTATTTTTATGTAATTCAAGCTTTTATTCCTTGTGAGCCAAAGTCAATCTGTGCCAGCAGCCCTTGCCAGAACCCATCTTTATATTTTCCTGCCTTCTGTGTTGCTTTTCCTTTGCTTACAAAGATTCAGAGACCTTTTTGCTGGAGCCATCACCTTTCCAACCACAGGCATCCAGCCAGCACCTTCTTTCTACCTATATCAAAGCCATTACAAGGGAGAAAAATTCTTCCTAAGTGCTTAATTTGCATTTTGCAACAGGATTACTCACCTTTCAGTCCTTGAAAATGTTTAGAAATAAGCAGTAGCTCGTAGGCTGCGAATTTTGTTAGACTTTTTGGGAAAAAAACAGGCAAACAAAAAGCCTCTCAGCAGACCCATTATGAAGCAAACCTCTACTTTTTGTGATGCTGTGTTTTGGACAAAGGTCAGTATTTTGTTTCATATTTTTTAAATAGCACTTTATTGTTCGTGAGGAAAAACATTTCTCCCTTTTTTTTTTTTACCCTAAAAGTTGATCAATATTTCAAAGTGGAGAAAGCTTCCAGATACTTTTGGGCTAAGTGACCTGATAAACCTGAGTTAGACACAGAGGTGCTTCTCAAAACCTTCCCTGAGCAAAATCCTTGTATTTCCCAAGTCAAGGGTTCTACTATGTATTCATGCCATCCTTTTTAACCAGCTTGATCTCAAACGTGAATCTGGTCTTGAGATTGGAGAACAACAGTTTTCTATTTTAGTAGTATATAAACAGGGGATGTTCTTCAATACAGAGATACCCTTCCATAGGGAAAGAAAGTTATTGCAGGGGTGGTAGCTCAGTGCACTTAAGTGGGTAGAGATATTTTAGCTGTCTTGTCTTGTCTGGAAGGATCACTCCAGTTATGTCTAGGTATGTGGATCATAGCTGGAGAGGAAAACAAAGTACAAACCATGTGTCCTGTGGGATGTTTTCCCTTTCCTTGAAGGAGGGGACACCTTTTCTTTTGGACCTGCTCTGTCCCTTTTGCGGAGTTCAAGATGTGCCTCATACAGCTGTGTTAAATAATTACATCTCAAGTAGCCCTTTTCCCAGGCATGGTTAAGTGTTTCTCAGAAAGAAGCTGTCAAAGGAGAAACCAAGGCTGAACCTGCTCCCAGGACAGCAAAAAGGTATTATAGCTGAGCACAGAAGCAATTTGATTATGTAGATTAAGCATGGCTCAATCTATCATAATCACTGTAAAGAAGGCATTTAATTTTGTACCTGTTTGCACGAGTATTCATTACTGCCGATAAGGAGGTTACCAGGGAAGGATTTCACCAGCAGAAAGGTTGAGGCTTTGATACCAGTGAGGAGATGCAGATAAGAACAGGAGAAAGCCACGCAAATTAGCTTTGGTAAAGCTTTATTTTTTCCTTTTAGAGGAGTAAAGAAGGGAAATCCATTGAGAAGAGCGCTGCAGTCCTTAGCCAGAGAGAGTGGGTGGTGGGATGTGCTGGAGGTCTCCTGGTGCTTAGGAGGAAGGTTCTCAGTGCTAGGAAAGCATCTCATGCCTGAGCAGAAATCCCTGTATGTGTTTTCTCACCTTGTTGTCACTCCTCAAAAGTCATTTTAATTCATGGTGGTGTTAGAACAGTCATTTAACTATGGGTGAGAGAAACAGGCTCTGGAGCTCCAGGCTTCAAATTGTCTTTAGGCACCGTCATGTGTGGAAGTATTTTTGTAATTAGTCCTGTACCTCTGAAATTTCTCTTTGTTAATCTAAAAGGATAAAATACTCCCTTTAAATAGGGTTTTTGTGCATCTTTACAGAAAGCAAGCTTTTCTGTTGTTTTTTTCTTTTCCTCTGAACATTCAGCTTGGCTTCTTAATGATGTCTGGTTTGAATTCTTTAAATAGAAAGCTGTAATTGTACCACAGTAAGCTGGTCATTTAATAGGGCTGTAATCTTGTTCACTGATGAAAAGTAGCCATCTTTTGTTTCCCAGTAGCCTAATAAATGGTACACAGGAGCTAGTCAGGGGCTCTGATAATTTACAATCAGCAAATTGGCTCCCTTCACAGGAATTAATTTAGCCAATACAAATTATTTCAGGAAGTGATTCATTGCCATTTTAAAGTGCTAATTAATTTGGGTGACTTATGAACATTAAAAATGAAACCTCCTTTGTCATTCCCAAGTAACTGAATGCTAATTCAGTGTCATTCTTAAGTAACTTGTATCAACTGTAACTTGAATTATTACAGCTTAAAATACAAAATCCAATGGGATTCTGGGAGGAAAACAAGTGTAATACTTGATATTTTTGTTCTGCTTTGCTGCTGCAATTTTCAAGTCTCAAAGTTGATGAGAATGTTGATTTCCAGCTTCAACATAGGGTTATTTTTACGGGATTCTCAACTAGCTGTTCAGATGTCAGTTAGGATGTACCTGGCAGTAACCTAAATCTTAGGAGATAAATGTCTGCCTGGAGTGATCAGACTTGGCAGCCCCTTGCCTGCCTGGGATACCAGCTGTGGCACAGCAGGAATAGCTCCTCCAGCTGCAGAATTTTCTGGGAGGCATCCATTGTTGTGATTCAGCCTTCCTTTCCCAGACCAGGACTGGTCCCATAGCATGTGTGTGCAGCCCTCCCAAACCAGTATCCTTGTAGGTTATTCTCCAGTGCAGTGCTGCTGCTCCATACTGGAAACACAGAGATCTTCCTCCTCTCTCTGGTGATTGTAATGCACAGCAGTTTATGGGAGGCTGAGAATGATCAGCTTTTTAAGAAAGCAAGGTATGACTTTCAAGGTATGACTTTGATCAGGGGTTTTTCCCCCCCACCTGAAAATCTTCAAAGATTTTCCTCCCTCCCATGGAAGCTGTCCAAGCCCCAGAGCCTGTGTGCTGCGAGGCTCACAGCTGTCTGTGTGAGGGCTTCCCACTCCTCCTGACATGCCCTCTGCTCTCTGGCCTTTGGCAATGCTTTAAACATGAAGTTTTCTTTGACTTTTATTTTGCTGCTTTGCGCTTTCCTTAGGTAGTAAATGTATTTGATTTCTCCTCCATCCTACCTTTTTCATGTCTGTTGCTTTTGAAAATCTCAAATCTTTGTTAAAAACAAGTGGAACACAGAGTATCAGAAGATATATCATACATGCTTGATTTCCACAGCCTTCCCCCCGACTTCATCATATTATTTGTGTACCAACACACTGTATTTATTATTTTACATGCTGCTTGAAAACTATTCACTTATGCAGAATAATTTCTACCTTGCTGATAAAAGATGTCACAAGTTGAGTATGTATATGCTCCCTTGTGCTGAACATGCCCATGTACTTTCATACCTGTATCTTTTCAAATGCTCACTTTGGGCTCAATTTTTTCTATGGCTAAGCAGAATTAATTAAAAAATGCTCAGGCAATGAACAATATTTTATTCCCTGTCACAAACCTTGGAGTCCAACTGCTCAGAACTTTATGGGGGGGAAAAAATCATACTCTGTTATTAACAGTTCATGCATTATATTGAAATCTCAGTGTGTTGACACCTCGATCCACGTGGAAGACCATCTTGATAATGTGATTATGCAAATGACAGGCTTTAGGAAAAAGTGTTTAATCTTGAGTCTTCTATAGAAGAAGAAAAATACTAGTAAATGTTCTTTCCTTGCTGCCTTCACTCTGGTTGCAGGGTACCCTCTGAGCTCCCTCCTAGTGAGGGCAGGACCACACCACTGACACAGTCAAGCATGACAGGGATGAAGGGAGCCAGGAAAATCTCTGATACCCAACCTCTGACCACTGTGCTTCTCCTGACTAGAGTGTTTGGGGCAAAAAAGATATATTGCAGTACTTATTTTGCTGTTTCAGGGCTCAAAGTGGCTGGTACATCAGGACCTGTGTTCATTCTTCCTTCCTCTAGGTGCAGAGCCATCCATGGCCATGTCACTGCTGAGAACAGCGGGGCTGAGTCTCACTTTTGTTCAGCTCTGGAAGTTCAGATCCCCTGTGGTACTGCAGCACTGATATCATTCTGACTTCTATTTTAAGAATAGCTTCTTCAAGAAATGTAGGTGGCTCAGGTTTTTCTTCTTTGTTGGTTTAAACTTTACATTTGCAAACTCAGTTTCTCTCCTTCTGCAAGGTGAGGTGTTTTTTCCCCCCTTGCATAATCGCAGAAAATTGCCACAGGGTTGATTTTTTTGTTTTTGAAGTGAAGGAAGATGAAAGTCACAAATACTTCTTGAATGAAGACAATATTTACTCTTTCAGACTTGTACAGATGATATTTGCTTACCAGTGTGTCTCTTGTAATGCCAAGAGAAGTAGACAGCATGCTGTAGGTGGGTCTGAGGTCCTCCTTATTGGAGTCATCTTTCCTAAAACCAAGTGAATGACACAGAGACCCATGTAACTCTGAGTGCTGTTGACATTACAGCTCCAGTAGCTGATCCCGATGGTGCAGCTGTAGAGATAATGGATTGCAGATCATTGCTGCCACTAGCAGAGTTGTGAGCAGGCTCTTGCTGTTTCCTAGGCTTTAACAAATAAGAATATCCCAATGCAGTCACAAATTGTATTGCTGTGATACACACCGTGAGCTGGGGATGCAAAGAAGTCTCTCTGCAGCTGTTGGTAAACTTGTAAGTGGATGTTTTTTCTCTTATTGGGACTCAGCTGCTTTAGTACCCATCAATTGTTTATTCAAGTATGAGTTTTATAACAGATGAACCTAAGTCAAGAATTCACCTGGAACCTGGACTTCATGCCTAACTCCATCCCCAGCTCTCTACTGAACCATAACGTGACATTATATATCATGTGGCCCTTGCATAAGCTGTGTCCCAAACAGCACAACTGCAAAGAAAATTGTGTTACTTATACAGTGATGGAGAGGAAAAAAGAGCAGGTTCATATTCAGAGAGCACTTGCTTATAGAACAAAGTAATTGGACAACTGTTTTCCCTCTGCAGTGCTGCTGTTTGGTTCCCGGTCTGAATTCTGATACATATCCTGCTGGGTTCTAGAGCTGCTGATTAAGTCATTGATTAGTCTGTTGTAAGGGTTGGAGGTTTTGCAGATGATGCCTTCAAAGCTCCTTATCATGAAGTGGAAGCTCCTCTCTTTCCATGCTTGATCATAGCATTGTGCCTTTGTCTCATGGACATTTCACATGCTGTGGGGATTAGAGGTGGCAGGCATGCTCTGTGCTCCCCCACAACTCAGCCTGTGGGAAGGAAGGCTCATTCCTACTATTTTTGGGGGAGTTTATAATCATAGAATCATAGAGTAGTTTGGGTTGGAAGAGACCTTTGCAGGTCACCTAGTCCAACCTGTTTTCAAGGATGGAACACCCATCACCTCTCTGGGCAACCTGTGCCAGTGCCCCACCACTCTTGTAAAATACTACTTCATTATATCTAATCTAAATTGACCCTCTTTGAACTTAAAACTGTGCCCCCTCGTCTGTTGCAATAGGCCCTACTCAAAAGTTTGTCCCAATCTTTCTCATAGGCCCCCTTTGTACTGGAAGGCTGCAATAAGGTCTTTCTGAGGCCTCCTCTTCTCCAGGCTAAACAACCCCATCAATCCTCACAGGAGAGCTGCCCCACCCCTCTAATCAGCTTTGTGTCCTCCACTGTATATTACGTGAAGTATCCTGGAGCAGAGCCCCCTGAAAGCAGCGATTAACAGCAGGATCCTGGCAAATTTTGTAGATACTGAGCCAACATCTATTGCCTGATCTCAAGCTCCAACTAAAGCTGATCTTCTCTGAGTCAGAGCATCTCCTGCATGAGCAGCCTTTGCTTTACTTTCCACTCCTAGTCTCCTGCTGACTCTTTTCTGTGTGAAGTGCCATCTGCTGAAGTCCCTGGTTGGCACAAAGTGCCAGTGAGATGAGGTCTGAGTGCTGGGAGCTGATCTCAGTCGGGCAGTATTTAGTGTGCTGCAAAGCAGATGAGGGGGGGTCATTTAAGACAGGAACTGCAGGGGTAGGGCTGTGTTTCCTGACACTTACTGCTAAAGGAGGACTTTGGTTTCTGACCAGAAAGAGCGAGTGAGGCAGGTTTTGAAAAGCCATTGACGTTGGGCTCACTATGGCCTTTGAAGCTGACTTCAATGCAGCCTCAGAATTCCCACACAAGGGTGGTGGTCTGCTGTTGCTGCTGTTTGAAGGTAGGTTTATAACCTCATTCCCTCTAACAAGTGACACTGCTTCAATTGCAGCCAAAACAACCTCACAATATTGTCTCTTTATTTTTTTCCCCGTTCTTCAGTGCTAATACCGATGGCAAGTCCTGCCAGGCCACCACCATTCAGCAGTCACAGCTCATGAGCTGCATCAACCTTTTGCTCTAGCACTCCCAATTAGGCAATTTTAATGACAGGATTTAATGTTTTACAGAGTCTAAATGAAGTGGAAAAAATATGAACGGATTTTTTTTTCTTTCCAGCACAAGATTTTGATCAGATAATTTAACCTCTGGGTGAAATGGAAGTAGTTACATTTATGCATAGGTGGTTTTCTCTGCAAAAGCTTTACTTTATGTAGATCCCTGCATTAATAGAGTTACTACTTGGCTTTGGGCAATTGTACTGAAGATTTTTGTGTGTTCTCTGCCCTTCTGTTATCAGTAACAAACCTCCAAAGCTTTTTGAAACCCACTAAGTTGTGACCAGCTTTAATGCCAACTGTATCCTATGTTAGTAAAGCAGGAATTAAGGCTTGTGAAAACAACTGCCCAGACTGGTTTTCCAACAGCAACATGAATTTGTAGCCTTTTAACCTATTTAAATGAGACTTATTTTTCTTTTGGTGGTGTTCTGTAATTCTAGAGATGTGCACAGGGTGAAAACAGTTGCTCCTTTGAAAGCAACTGTCGGAATTGAAACTACTTGGATATGTAATTAAGAGATGTAATTATTTTATATAGTATACACACAGAATTATAATAATCAGTCCTTCCTAAGGCAGAGAAAGCCAGTATGACAGGAAAGCTGTGTTTAATAATGTAATGACTGCCTTTTTGACAGAAATGGCACTGTTAAGTGTGGGGTTGTGCAGCACAATGGAGTTCACCCTCACACAGGCTGTTTTAAATTCTGCTAGGGAAGTGCTGCTTCAAATAATTGTCTCTGATGGTATTGTATATCATAATCACTTCCAAAACTCTTATCTAGATGCAAAAGCTGGAGAGAAGTGAACTGTTTGGTACAGTACTGGATTTTTTTTAGTTTTACTTTATGTTTGAAGTGAATATTAAGTTAAGCAGAGAGGCAGAGCTGGGGCAGCCTGGGGAGCTGCAGATGAGGCAAAGCATTGTTTCCCATGTATTTGTAATAATGAGAGATACTGGAGGGAAGATAAGCAATATTACATATACTGGGAAGAAAGATTGGTTCAGATCCATTATATAAATAAATAAAAGTTCCTTTTACCTGTCATCTGCAGATAGCACATAAATTAACTGCAGCAGGGGGAGGAGAAGCTGTGTCACTCCTCACTACCCACTTTGGCAGAGGCTCAGCATCACCAGCCAAGAATCCCTACATTAATCAGGCATACATGATTCTTCCTTCCCAGTTTCGAGGTTGATCAGTTGAGACCTCTTTGCCTTTTTTTCTTCCAAGAAAGACCTGCAACAAAGGAGACTGCTCTGGCCAAGTTTCTTCTGACCACTAAATAACAGCAAGCTGCTCTAGTGTGAGGAGTGTGTGCTTGGGGGATGTCTTGACTCATTTACAGTGAAATATCCTTGATTAAAATAGGTTAATAGTGCTTCTGTGCGTGTCTAGCTTCACAACTTGCATATTAGCTCCAGCATTTGAAAATGAATTTGGGCCAGCAGGAGTAACAAAAAAAAATCACAAAAAATAGGAGAGAAAATGAGCTGAAAGTGAAATACAAATGTCCTTATTTAGTACAAAAGATTCAGCTCACTGTTGACTTTGTTTTTGCCAGATTCACGCTTCACTTGACAATGCAACAGAAGAAATATTTAAATTGTTGGGAAATGCGTGAAAATCTGAAATAAAGCAGGTATTAGCAGCTTGTGAAACTTTTCTTTTAGTGTTACAGCAAGCACCAGCCTGCACTGGGAGCTTGGGAATTTTTCTTTGTCTCAAAACTTAAGAATATATATAATCTTTACCTTTCCAAAAATAAGCAAAGAGCCACAGTGAAAAACCACTCTGAGGCTCAGATATTTGTGTAGGAAAAATAGTGCTTTGGAGGCTTCCTTTGGGTAAATGCTTGTTCCATGTACTGTTACAGGACGAAGGGATGCAATGCAGTTTGGCTGCTGCTTTCTCAGTGTATCCTTGAACATGAACTCAGCCCCTCTTCCCATTGTAAGGCTCCTTGCTTTCCCCCATGAGCATGGAAATGGGGAGCAAGAGCAGTCTCTTCATAAGCCCACCACTAAATCTTTGGCTTTTTCTGTTCATTGTGAACTTACAAATCACCATTCTGGAGTGGGATGGGAAGCTAGGACAACTCATTTTTATACAGATTTTTGAAGTTTCTGTCACTTTCATTTGCAAACAGGTTTGATACAAATTTATGATGTATTTTCAGCCAGGCTGGGGCTTCTATATATTAATTTTGGATAATGCATGAAGGTGGGATTTGAGCCCAGCTCATTACAAATGGGAGCTAATGAGGTAATGAACGTGACACGTGCCAAGCCCCATTGTCTCTGTCTCTCCTTGTTGTAACAAACATGTTCTCTGTGTATGGCTTTTTTATTTTAGAGGCCATTTCCTTACACCATCATTTATCTCCCTTGGATGCTGTACTTAGGGCAGGACATGATCATGAACTCTGTGGGATCTTTTCTGCTGATGTTTGTAGCAGTACATGTGAGTTTGCTGTGACAAGAAATAAGTCATGACAGAGGACAGTTATTTTTATTTTCTTATATCCCTTGTATTTTGTCCTGTATTTCTCACCATCTCTGCTCTGAAATATTTTAAGCATCATGAGGCTGAGAGAAAAGCAGGGGGAACCTTCCATGTGCTTTGGCTCCATGTGTCTGTTAAGGAACGAGTCAACAGCAGCATCTCTTCAGAAAGAATATCTAAAGTCAAGGGAGGATGAAGCAGATTAGTTAAAAAAAAAAAATCAAATGCTAGAAGTGTTTGTTTGTCTTCCCTCACCCTTTGTCAGCAGAGCTGGGGTTTATATTCTAATATTTATATAGCTGAAGGGTATTAAAAAATCAGAGGTACTGTGGCACAACACAAGGGGTTTTGTTCACTCCTATAATCCCAGTAGGTAATATTTATTTCTTTATGTACTTGAGTCTTTTTAAACTTGCTTTTTTTGCTATTAGTGTCATTGGTAGCTTAATGGATTTCTTGATTGTTGAGCTCTTCTTTTTGATGCAGTATTGTTAGTCCTAGCATGCATTCAGAATGACAGGGAGCATTAAAAACAGTCATTTCAATTTGAGATATCTAGAGATAATTTTTTCATACCCACTGTGTGAAAATAACTTGAACAGTAGCAGAATTATCCATTGTAAGAGAATTGTAAGATGATTTTACTTGTGAATCATGTTTAAAGATAAAATCTGCCTACTTCCCGAGTCATGGATTTCCTATTCATTGCTCTGTTAAGATTAATCGAGAGCAAGACTTAATCCAGAACAAAGATGATTGAATTGTCCTTAAACAGTGATGTAGAACATTACCCAGATCTCACTTTGGTCTCGCAGTGCTGAGAAATCACAAGCAGGAGAGAGCTGCTTGCGAGTACATTATATGAAGAGAAATGCTTTTTACTCATTTGCTGGCTCATTAGAATGTAAAATGCTTTCTGGGTTTTGGAATAAAGTTGTTAGTAGGTGTAGTGGAAAGGGTTAAATCTGTGTAGTGTATTAGCTGGAAATTCTTTTGACATGCAACAAAAAGGGCTCACTTCACCCGAAAAAGCCTGCGATGGCTGTAAGTTCTGCTATTAACTGAGCTGCTGCTGGGTGTGTGGAGTAGCCAGGATAGAAAATGAAGTACCTTTATGCAGCTTTTGATTCCTCTTTGAGATTCCAGAGCAGGACAAGCTCCAGCTCCCTGAGCCCATTAGGCAGCTTCTGGCAGAGCCTCAGCACGGATGCACTGCTCCCCTTTGCTGCCAGCCCCATACAGGGATGCTAACAGCAAATCCAAAAGAATTCCAAGTCTTTTTTTAATCTCTTCCATCAGAAAGTATATAGAACTGTAAGGTTGTCCTAAATCTCCAGTTACAGTCTAGAACAGAGTTATGATATCATCTGTTTTTTTCCCTTTCTGAGGACCAACAGAGGAAGCATCAAATTCAAGGATTTCCAGGCTGTGACATGAGAGCTTGATAGCCCTTCAGTTCATTTCAGGACTCCTACCTGAGAGTAGCCTATGATCAGTAATGTTTTGGAGCTTATTTCAGATTTTTTATTGCTTATTTCAGATGCATGTACCACATTTAAGGTATTTTTCTTTTTTTTTTTAAAAAAAGGGTGGGGGAAGGATCTTGCTCTAAGGATGCTGGCAGGCAACACACTATTGGCAAGCTGTTCCCTGGAGTTTAAGAGTGTATAGAGGGCCAGGAGATTTAGGGACTTATTAATGTCACTGCAGCTCCAGGCCCTGCTGTTTGCTGGCAGTCACTGAGCGAGTAAGGAAGGTGCTGTCAGTGCCGTGTTTAAGGCTGTCAGCCATGTGAGTGTGCCCTGTGCAGCATCTTTCTCCTAGCTAGAATGCTTTTCACCTTCTGAGTTAAACTCTTCCACTTAAAGATATTTTCCTGTTATTTGAATCTTCTTTTCTTCAACTTATTTTCATGCATTACATTGTGTTTCGTTTAGGATTTGATACGGTCAGGAGCCTGGGATAAAAGACAGTCCAATAAAAGGCCAGTTTAATTGTGAAATTTTCTAGGACTGGAAGCTGCTGGGACCAGTTGGGACCAGTTGTGGGCAAAATAAATATTTTTTTGTCCACTATTGCAGTCTTCCTAGAGCAAAGTGGAGGTCTCTGTCTGCTTTAGGACAGCCAACTAAACTGGATCGTTCCCCTCCATACACGTGTGTTATCCCATAATGTGCTAAGACAGGTCCTGCAGCATCCTCAGCCAGCAAGTCCTGCCCAGCCACCATGTGGGAACAGCCCCTGGGCAGGATTCTGTCTGCAGCATCCAGAGCTAAGGATAATTGCCAAGTGTTAATCCAGCTCAGTCATTTAAAGTAAGACTGTAATCATAGTTATTGGGTTTTGGATTAAACACCTTTTTTCTAAAGTTCGTTAGGTTTAGCAAAGTGGCTATAGAGAGGTGATTGTGTTCTGGTTGGAGAGATGTGCATGAGTGGAGCAGGGCTGCACATCCTGAGGTTCCCCTCCCCTCTCAATTCTTGCTGCTTCAAGAAACAGTCATTTGCTGTAAAGTCAGGTTTGCAGTTTTGATTGAAAATGACTGTGCAAAACCCCATCAAAGCTGTGCATGCCACAGAGTCATTTAAAAAAAAAAATAAATCTAAAAGGCACCTTGGAGTGTGTGAGCTCCCTGGGATGCCAGGGGCCATCGCCTGTGGTTTGCTGGTGTCCCCAGGCAGGACCTAGAAAATCTTTGTCTGCACAAAGAGCCCAGAAAAAAAAAAGGAAGAAAGTGAGAAAGGATGGAATTGCTCTGTCTGATGTTTGAAATGATTATTAAATGCTGGCCCACTGCCTGATGGCTGTCACAGGTTTGCATGAGTGAGACAGATCTGGGAGAGGCAGCTGCATTTCTAGAGCTGGGAAGTTGAGCTTTTAATTGCTAATTACATTTACCATTTGCATTTGGGGTTTTCCTTTTTAAAGGACGACATCACATTCCGCAAGAAGCCACTAGCATTGTGTATTTATAGCACAACCAAACTGGCAACTTGCTCTTGGTGCTTTGCTTGTACATCTGTATTTCACCTATTGCCTACTTTTGCTTTCCCATCTGTATTTTTTATGACTTCTGTCCTGACAGCCCTTGTTCTCGTAGTCCTTGACTCCCTTCCCGCGCAGACACACGATCCCAAAACGTTTTCCTTTTTGTCTTTATAAACAATAGGCAAGCAGTCTGATAGTGTAAGTCCAAAGTCAAGAGAGCTTTGCAGATTCAGCTTGACAGCTCCTCTTTGAATTATTTAAAAGCCATAAACAAAAGAAAGCCCATCCACAGCTTCGTGTGACTTCTCTTCTAGTGCTGGTAGGCAAGTCCTGCTAATTTCACCTATTTAAATCTATGGGATTTAGTTGGAATAGCAAGAGCAATTAGAATTCAGGGGCTGCCTCCTGGTATTCCTTAGGGGAGGGTAAGTTGCAAGGAGGTGAATGAGCAAGTTGAGGAGAGGGAAAGTTTAGAAGGTGAATGAAAGAATAGAGAATGTCTCTCTAGTATGAATTGTGTGTAGAGTTTGGATTTTTTTCTCCCCTCTCAAAATCAATGAACTTGTCTAAAGACATCCTGCATTTTGCTTCTGACTTTAATCTCAGTCCTTGGTGGGTTTCATTGTTTGCTCTTCTTACATCCTTTGTTTTCAGATCTAAAATGCTTTTTTTACAGCTGAATGACCCAGTGCTTTCTGACTTCTCAGGTGCATTTTAGTTGCTGGTTTTACTCGTCCTTCTGGATTCAGAAGTGTTTTAGATGTCTGGGATTAAGGAAGCAGGCAGCAGGCACAGTTGAGTCCTCTAGATGATGGTAAATTCATTATTATCTTTTGAATAGTTCATTCTGCAGAACCATGTAGGGAAGGTGTCATGCTTTGCATTTATTGTGCTAAAGCTACAAAGCTGTACTCATCATTCCTAATAATGAAGGCATGGCTGTCTTCTTGTCCCACTCCCTTCTCTCCTCAGATGAGTACAATGGAGAAAGCATCAGTAGTAGGCTATTAGAGACACAACCTCATATGTATCATCTGTACTCTCTATGGGTTTGTTTAATGAAGTTCTTCACCTTTTATGTCCAATCTAACCTTATTAAAATGCAATTTGCTGTACTGTCTTTCCATACCAGCTATACAATTTTGTCATCAAAGCTGATATTTTGCAGTGTGGCCCTATTTTGAAAACTGACCTGCAAAAATGGCTTCAATACATATTTTTGCAGAGATTCCAGCATCTTTCAGTGTACAAACTAAAGAATCCCTCTCTTCCAAACAGCCTTGCAGGCATGACCCAGCCACAGTCGAGTTGAGCTCCCTCTGCCATAGTCAATACAGGCTTAGAGAGCCCTCACTGACCATAAGCCAAGCCAGCTCTAAAACCCTTTTTGGCCATAGGTTTAGAAGAGATGGTTCTGCTGGCTGGGGAGGAGACTCAGTTCTGCTGCCCCATCCTCACCTGTGCTTGCCCGGTACCTCAGACCAAAGACAGTAAACTTTTTTAACACAACCCTATGACTTGAATTCATGCAGGGAGAAGATTAAAGTATAGGTGGAATTTTCCCTAGTTACTGCTCAAGAGAAAACTTGTGCTTGTGACATGAAGTGTAGTTTTGGATGGCATCAGAATCTGTTGCCTGTGGGTGAAGGCTCTGGCCGTTTTTCTTTGCCATTCCTAAGTTTATCAACATCTTTTCTCATTCATCATTTTTCTGTGTGCCCAGGCTACTGAAAATATGTGCCCACTGCACTCAGGGCACTTTTGGAACAGCATTTTGAGGAGACAAAGCTCCCTATTCCCCAAGCCTGGAGAAGGTACAGCTGTGGTACAGCCTGCCCAGCCCTGTCTGCATTGCAGGATGTTTCAGGTAGTGCTGCACTTGATCCTGTTATAGCATTAGCTGAATTGGATGATGCAGGAGAGCAGCAGGTTGTGAATTACTTGAAGATTAATGGAAACTTTTGTTTTACCTTAATTAAACTTCCATTCCTTAAATCAAAGTCCTCTTTCCCAAATAGGTATGCGTTATAAATAGCATTAGTATAGGTATAACTCCATGAAGCTCCTACGGGTGCTAATGTTAATGTTTTCTCTGCAAGAAACAATTTATCACTTCTTTTATCTCACCAGATCCCGGTGATTTCACTTCTGTAGCACATGTGTTGCATAGAAAATACAAGGAAAAATATATATATTTTTATATAAATAGTGGCTTATGCAGCTACAAACTGGGCCGCCTTTCAGGTACCCTTCCCTTTTCTGTTCTTACACCAAGCACATCAAGGCCCTTTGGGTGGAAGCAGCCTCCAGGGATGAGAGATGTTTGCTTTTCTGCTGTGCATGGTTTCTCTTCGTCTTGCTGTAGCCCTGTTTGCCCCACACACATGTAATCACCCACCCTCCCTGCCTGCAGCCTCAGCTTTGTTTGCTGTTGTTCTCCCCCTCAGACACCCTCAATGCTGACACTTAGACCCATTATTCCATTCCTGTTGCTATTAAATATATTTTTCTTGGCCTAAAGAGAAATTAAGGCTTTGATTTCCATGGCTGCCAGACTTCTGGCACATCCAGTAACACAATTAGAAGGTTTGCAGATGCAGTGAAACCATCATCTTTCTTTTCCAGCTGGCATAGGCAAAACATTTAGAAGAGTTAATATGTTTATTGAGCACTCGAGTCCCCCTGCAGTGTTATTCCAAGACCAACTAAAGCAATGGTCAGGATTTTAACATATGTCCATAATTTTCAAAGTTGGCTGGTTTGGGATACTTGTAGTATCAGGGTTTGGTGTGGTTTGGTGGTGGGATGCCACTTAAATATGGTTGTGTATGTTCAAGGGATTACATGTAAGGCATAGAAATTAAATGTTGGATTTCAGGTTGTCCCTTTTTTTGCATCTCTGTGTCAGGTCTGCCTTGGTAGTACCTCAGGAAGAATTTATTTAAGAAAAGGGGAAAAAACCTGCACAACTGTATCAGGAGGGAGGAGTGACAATATGTGAGAGCACCAGCTCAGTGAGGAAGGAGGGGCAGGAGATGCTCCAGGTGCCAGAGAATCCCATGCAGCTGTGAGGCAGCTGTGCCCCTGGAGTCCATGGGGGTCCTCGAGAAGCAGAGTTCCACCTGCATCCCATGGAGAACCCCATGCCAGAGCAGGTGGATGTCCAAGAGAAAGATGTAACCCTGTGCAAAGTCCCCTGGCAGGGCCTGTGGACACATGGAGAGATGAGCCCACGCTACAGCAGGTTTGGTGTCAGGACTTGACACCTTCCGAGGGACCCACAGTGAGCAGTTGGTGAAGAACTTGCAGCCTGTGGGAAGGATTCACACTGGAGCAGTTTGTGGAGGAGTCTCTCCTGTGGGAGAGATCCCATGATGGAGCTGGGGAAGAACATGAGGAATCCTTCCTCTGAGAAGTGAAGGAGTGGCAGAGAACATGTGATGAACTGACTGTGGCCTCCTTTCCTTAGTCCCTCTGTGCTGCTGGTGGGGGAGGAGCTAGAGAAAAATCAGGAGTGAAGTTGAACCTGGGAAGAAAGGAAGGGTGGGAGAAAGGTGTTTTTAAGATTTGGCTTTATTTCTCATTATCAAACTCTGATTTGATTAGTAATAAATTCAGTTTTCCCCAAGTTAAGGCTGTTTTGCCTCTGACAGTAATTGTGGAGTGATCTCTCCCTGTCCTTATCTCGATTCCAAGCCTTTCCTCTCCCATGTCCACTTGAGGAAGGGGAATGATAGAGCAGCTTTGGTGAGCACCTGGCTTCCATCCAGTCAACCCACTACATTGTTACCCAAACATACAGCTTTCTGCCCCAAATTGTTGACAGCCAGCCATATAAAATGCACAGTAGCAGAGTATGAATCCATTATCAGTTTTAAATAAATTGATTTCTTCATTCCATCAGCCATTTCATGACCTTGTATCAAAGTGTTTCCCTCTTGCTGACCCAGCCAGCCCAGCTTGACTTGGCTCCTTTCGTCGCTCCTGACAACTCCTGTGATTAATCTGTACTCCTATATTGATTGCCACAGTCTCTGTTGTAATCCATTAATTGTTCTTCCACTTTTGCTTTGAGGGGACAGTGTCATGTGAGGGGCTTAGGAGTGTTTTCTCCCAGCCTGTCCTACTAGCACTGTCCAGTATGTGTTTCCACCAGTTACAGGGCTGCAAGACCCCTTTCTCCAGAGGTTACTTTGGTTCATTCAGGAGTCTCTTCTCAAATAGGAGCCTCGTGTGAAATTCTCCAAGGGAATTTTGATGATTTGTTGGAGCACCTGAAAGCTACCAGAATTAAACCTCAGCAGTCTTTCTCCCTGCTTTTTCTCTTTTAACACCTCATTGTGAACATCTGGATTAACCTTGGGCAAATCCAAGTGTGTTGCCTTGGTTTCCCCACATGTCAAAGTAGGATAATACTTAGCTACCTCACCAGGGCATTTGTTACACTTAATTAATGTTGTAATGTGTCTTTGGTTCCTCTGATAAAATGTGCAGCGTGAATGCAAAGTTGTTTTTACTGATTGGATTGTTAATTAAATGTGCACATATAAATGATTTATTGGCAGTAGAGAACTAAGACTTAATAATTTAAAATATTAACATCAAGGTGGTTGGGTCAGTTTTAAGCCTGTATTATTCAGCTATTTAGAGACTGAAACTAATGGCACTGGGAGAGGAAGAGAAGCAGGAGCCAGACCAGCTAATGGGTTATTTTGTGGTAACTATAGGGACTGACTTAATAACAGCCTCTGAATTCTGGTGCCTGGCCCAGGGAAGCCACTGGCAGCATCGACAATGTGCTGAGCTTTATAGAGCACAGGAGATGTTACCCAGCAGTGATCCCGCTTGGCCCAACTTGGAAACCATTTGTCAGCCTTCAGAGGAGTGTGCTCCAGTTAAGCAGAGCAGCTGACTTCCAATATCAGCTCTTGAGTGTCAGGGAAAAAAGCATGAATGCAAGGATATCTGGGTTATGTGTGTCTGCAAGCTGCTGAGGTGGATCACCTTCTCCTGTTGGATGCTCCTGGCCCAGCAGCAGTTTGTTCCCAAAAAATAACGTGGGGTTGGAGTCTCTAAGCATAAGGCTTCTGCCTCCTTACATCCTTCTGTCCTGTGGGGGTTTTCTAGGCAGATGTTTCTTAGGTCGATGTGGGAATGAGCTGTAGTTGACAGCCCAGACAGGGCCCTGAGGAGCAGATGTATCATCCTAGCACAGTAATGAGTTCAGAGACCCAGAAGGGAGAGCAGCCTGTGGGAGCAGATACACTCGGTTGATTGGATACTGGGACCAGAAAGGAAGGTTAGCCATCACCTCTTCCCTTTCTGACCCCAAGGAAGATGTGCACAGTGGTGGTGCCAGCATGTCGGAGGGTTAGAAAGAAAACTGTTCTGTAAAGTAGGGTTTTCAAAGGTGGCTTCACAAGGGGAGGAAGAGGACATGGGATGCACACAATGCTGTAGAAGAAGCAGTTGAAACTGAGAACAGAGTGCTAAAAGTAGAGTTTTGATGAGAAATGCCATGCAAGGGACAATGATCTCATAAATACAAAAGCCCTGAAGGATATGGGACAGATGGTCTGGGGAAGATGAAAGTGTTCTTGCACAAACTAGGGAATTGCTGATTCAAGTGTGAAGAAGATTTGAAAAAGGGAACTGAGGAGTTTTTGGTACTGTTGAGCTGGAAGAGAAATCACTGACGTGGCAAAAGGAGAAGGAAAAAGAATAGAGAAGGTAAGAGGAACGGGAGAAACACATCATGAGTATGAAAGAGGCAGAAGAGAACCATCTAAACACAAAGGGCTAAAGCAGGTAGAAGTTTGCCCTTCACAGTAGGGCAAGGAATGTGTTGTAAATTAAAGAGGCTGGAGGAGCTGGGATAGGATCACAGAATATCCTGAGTTGGAAGGGACCCATGAACATCGTTGAGTCCAATTTGTCTCTCTGCACAGGACACCTCAATAATCCCACCATGTGCCTCAGAGCATTGTCTAAATGCTTCTTGAGCTCTGTTAAGCTCGGGGCTGTGACCGCTGCCCTATAAAACCGCTTCAGTGCCCAACCACTCTCTGGAGGAAGAACTCTTCTCTCAGAAGTTTCCCACCAGTGCATAGCTGGGAGCAGTGGTCTTTGCTGTATTTCTCATGGAAGGCTGTGCTTGTAGGGGGGATTGTCTGTCTAATTCAGGGCAGCTTGGATTGAGAAGGCTTTTCACATTCTACTGATTTCTGTTCACAGCTCAATCCCTGATGGTTTGCTCGGGGCTTGCACAAAATCAAAATCTAAAAGCACCATATTTAGATCACATTTCTGAGTAGTCTCATACAGATTGATGACTGCTTCTCCAGATCACATACTTTATTTCTGATGCAGGTTTGATAGGGAGGCATAAGCAATGGCAATATTAATGATAACACCCCAGGGCTTGGTTTTGCCACATACTGCACTGATGGGCAGGGCAGCCTGACCTTGGCTAGGGAAAGATTAAATACATCACCTCCAGCATGATGTAATGACTGCAACAAACAATAGAAGGGAAAGGAAGGGAATGCATTGGCAGTAGGAATGCAGGTCGTGAGCTGTGCAGTTGTCAAGCAACCTACAGCATAGTGTTATGTAGAATTGCCAAATGAGTATTTGGGAGTTCATAACTACTAAGAGAATAGATCTAAAAAGCTGTTTTCACTAAATTAATGCCTAACCATTTCCTGTGGTTCTGCAATATAGATGTAAATGTGTTGCATGTTTATGTATGTTTTTTGTAAGCTTATTGCAAGCTGTATTTATATACTGCTGCCACTTCCTTCAAGGCCTTGAGCATATTGCTTATGGAAGCGTCTGAAATCCCAGGATTTACGACCATAGGAACAAGTGACTTTAGAGACCCTGTCGCAGATAAATTGGCAGTAGAGCTCAATATTCCCACATGGAAAGGAGGAGAAGACTTGCCCTTTGGGGGTGGGGTTAATGCCAACATAATTTGGTTTTAACATGTGTCTCCCTACCTTGCCTGATGGGAAGTGTGCAACAGCTGTTAGAGCTGTGTACTTTGCTTTGCAGGATAACAAGTGTCTAACGAGATTTTCTTATCTTGAATTCTAAATAAATTAGGCGCTCATCAAAACCAGTTTTGGTCCAGAATTACTGAATTACAGAGGCAGTTGCCTGTAATGTATCAGCAGTTCCTGGGGTGGATTTGTTGGCTGGCTCTCCTGCCTTTACAGAGCTTTCTTTGCCCTCTTCCTGTCAGGCTCACTGGCCTCTGTTTCCATCTTGAATTCAGAAGAAGGTGTAGAAACAAGAAAATTGATGCCTGTGTGGAGCACTGTCTATGTCTGTACTTCTATTTCCTTCTAGCCCTGTCTTCCGTTGCCTTGTTGATCTTGTTTTCTTGAGGGGTACATGCTGAAATGAAAGGTCATGCTAAGAAAAAGGGATTTCTCACTTGCTTGAGAGAGAACTTATTCCTCATTTGAGTGTGTCATTGGAGCAAGCCTTGGACTGCTCTCCTCAGGGCACCAGTGTACAGTGAATACAGATCTGGGTATCTAGGATAATAAATAAGCTTCCAGTTATAATAGAGCATCATCTTGGGCTGGGTTTGGACTGAATAGGAGTAGAAAAATGCATTGTGTGAAATCTAAAAACGAGAAGGCTATTTCAGGGAGCAGGAAAAAGGGATATATTCATGTATTGAATTGCAGCTAGGAAACAACAGATGTGGAACTGTCAGAAGACTTGATAAAAGAATCCCAGGTACAAAGGTTAAAGTCTGGAATTGCTGAAAAACAAGGGGAGGGATTCAAGGCAATGTTGATTTTTCTACCTGTGCACATTTCCCAGTGAGATGCACTCCATCTTGTGTGGAAGCCGCAAGCTCTGCGTGCGGTAGGATGATGAAAACACTAATTTGTTTGAAAGCTTTTTTTCCCCTTCACAGTGTGCCCATGAGTTCTGACATGAGAAGAAACTATACACATGTGCATATGACTGTAGGCAAGTCTTTCTACAGACAGCAAGTCAAAGGAGTGCCTTCATCTGTAAATCTGTGGGTTAATGTGTTAAGAAAATACCTTTATTATGCTGGGTAGGTATAATTGTGTAGCATTTATGAACTTAAAACCCCAAAAGATTGTGTATTTCCAACTGGATCTAGAAGGAAGCACAGGCAAGACCTTCTTCAGATGCATGGAGCATCTGCTTTTTGCTAGGGCCCAGCTAAGCCTAAAAAGGCTTTATCTCTGTGTGTACAAAGGAATTACTTTCAGAATGAGATAAAAATACAGTTTCTAAGGATTAAAGGACATGGTTTAGAGTGCATGTTCTGTTCCAGGTTTAAAACCTAAAGAGTTGGGTGCTGCTGCTCCTGAAATGTTTTGGTACAACATCTTTTATATGTAAGACCTTGTTCTGTAAAGAAATGCTTGGTTTAAAGTAATTAATTTCTGCTTGGGCCTGATGTTCACTGTGTAGATAATAAATATTCCTTTAAATTTGTACAGAAGGGATTAATGTTAGGTGAGCGTGATGGCATAGAAAGTAAATTCTGGCTCACAGGGAGATAGAGGATTGTGCACCACTCCAACCATCCCACTGTGCCCCCTTCATTGATAATGGTTGTAGCACAAGAATGGAATAAAAAGAAAAAATTGGGCATGCAGCACGTTGTCCTTTGGGGAAGGGATGTAATCTAGCAGTTCAGCTTTTCAAAACCTCCTGATTTTTGTGCGCTGGAGGTTCATTGTGTTTCCTGGGTTAAAACTTGTAATTTTCTTTCAAAAACAAAAGCTGACTTGAGCCATGCAACACGAAAATAGCCAGGGCTCAGGGGAATTGGAGTGAAAAGCCATTAGAATCTGCTAATTACAAGATTAAGAGCAGTCAAGCGGTGGTGGTCTGGGGAACCACCTGCACATATTTAGATGTATGAAAAGACTGCGTGTGACATCGATGGGAAAAGTTTTGGTGAAATATGTCTCTGCAGCTCAGACTTAAAAGCCAGCCCCCAAGTAATAGTTGCTACTTTCACTAAGAATGAGCGAATTTACATAAATAGAGGTCTTTCTGTACAAACAGGACAAGATTTAGTTCAACTATATACTTCCATTCTACCTATAAAAACCAGAAGACAATGGCTGCTTGAGCACAAGCTTTCTTACCCAGGTTATTTTCCCATTGTATCAACAACTTTTCTTAATTAGGCTTCAGCTCCTTGGACGAAATGTTCAGGGTTTTCTGGCAGAGTCTGTTCGCTTGAAAGCAAAGTGCTGATGACAAACCAGCCATTTGTTAGCCAAAACATCTGCTAGGGAGGGAAGGTGAGAAGTTGTTAAATTAAAATAAAATCTCCAAGAATCCTAACTGTGAATCTGTAGAACAAACCTAGCTGAAAATCCAGAAAACACACTTACCTCAATGTTGGCTGTGCTGGAAATTTGAGGTTAATCTCCTTTATTTGTGCAGAAAAGGGAGGATAACAAATAAGCACAAACCTTTCTGTAGTTATGGTGAATATGGCCTGTAATTATTTGTAATATGATGAAGTCCCAAATGAGGTTTCCAGTCCATTGCATGAAAATATGCACATATAACTTAGAGACACATCTTGCTTTGCCATCAATATCTTTGTAATCCTAAGGAACAATCTCTTCAGCTATTCCTTCAATGTGGATTTCTGAATTTCACTTTAAGTATTGATATGTGTGGCATAACAGAGGAGAAATGGTCTCATAAAGAATTATGTTAAAGGGGAAAAAAATGGTGAGAGATTTGTGCTCATCTTCCCTGTTTTGAGTCTCTTTGGGACTGACTGTTTGGTGTCAGGAAAGGAAAACTCAAATACTTAGTAGTGATTTTACACAAGCCCACTGGTGAGAGGAACGTGTAACTCCTGGAGCACTGTGACTGCAGCCAGGTGTCTTTACTGGTGAAGAGGGATGGCTGGAGATGAGACCTGGGAGGATGAGCCACACCTTAGCTAAAGAGTCTGAAGAGCTTTCCTGTGCTCTGTAGAGTTGAGTCCACTTGGATCCACAAGGAGATGTGTTTGGTTTTAAGAGCTGTCCATCTGGGCTGATGTTCATTTAGTCCATCCTCACCCATGTGTTCTTCCACAAAGATGTAAAGAAAGAGTGGAAGTGCTGCAACCTCAGCTGTCTTTTGCTCCCTGATGCACTGAGGCAGCTCTGACAATTTCTCAGTTGTTCAGCTGAGTTTCTTCGAGCCTTGCAAAACATCCAGAGCGTTTCTGATTGTCTTAGTGTTGACTGCTCTTGCATGGATACCAGCAGTCAGCCAGACTTCCCTTCTCCTCCCTTCCTTCCCAAATTGCTTCCCCAGAGCCATCCAAATACAGGCCTCATCTAGGAGGGGAGGAAATCAGTGTGCTTCAAAATCCAGCTGCCAGCAGGTGAATAATGTCTTCCAGTGATGAATGTAGCAGGTATCTCATCTACTCAGGAAGGTGCTAAACTTGATTTTGTTTTTCTTTGCCATCAAGAATGTGCTGTGAAATTCTCTTTTTTGGTGCAATCAGTGAGCGCCCCCTCAAATCCCAAGGGCAAATGCTCCAAAGTTCCTGTGGGTGGGCCAGTCATGTTCATCCAGGAGAAACAGGGATGTGTCCGTTTCAGGACAGAGATGCCTCTATTTGGTCTCTTTTGCGCTCAGGACTGATTTACAACTTCATTTTTCATAATGCTTACCTCCATGTGGATGTATGTCCTGTCTGTGCAATAACAGAGATTTGTGGTGGAGTCAAGCCCTTCCCATGTCAAGGAACTGCCCTTCGGTCTTCCCATAATGCTGTCTCTGCAGTCAAGGAAAAAGCTGACAGATGTAGAAGGCTTTTCATAGGTTTTAGCACAGAACTTCAGACCTTGGAGCACGTTAGAGCAGTTCTAGACCTTCACCATATATTAATCTTAACACAAGTCCTGAGCTGCACATCCGTTTTCCAGTTAAATTATTAAATTCCCATGTAATGCCAAAAGACAAGAAGCTGCATACTTTTCACATCCCCACAGCTTTTTTCTATTGACTTAGCAGGACCAAGACTCTTAAGCTGTCTCCAGACAGTTTTATGGCTCTCACTGGCTCGCTGAGATGCCACATTATCTCCTTACAGGGGCCTCCCCCAATCGCTTCTTATGTGCCATGATGTGCAGAGCAGAGGTTGCCACATTTCATCAGGTGACACAGTCAGTGCCTTGCCACTGGGGTGCACCAATACTTGAGATTAGCAGCTACACAGCACAAAATGCTGTTGCTTGCTGGGCAGTAAGCTAAACCCTCATCTCTCGATTTTTGTTATGTTTGTTCATTTTCTTGCTCAATATTGGGAAAGACAGCTGGCTTCTTCTGCCTCTCCTGTTAAGAAGTGCTACAGGTGAAACCACTCGTAGGAGGAGATTTATGTGTACAAGACTCTTTTTAATAACTGATTGCTTCAGAGCAGGACTACTCAGTTGGGCTGGGTCTTCAATACACAGCCTGCCTCTATGCTGGAAGGTGCTGGCTCCTGCAGGCAGCAGATTTTGGAGGCATGAGGAAGGCCAGTCATCCAACCTACTTGCCCTGCACAGAAACACCAAGTGATTATGGTAGAGTAGAACGTGCAGCCATCACAGATGGTGAGAACCTGTTTTTTGTGCCTCAGTGATACAGATGCTTATAGTAGTATGGTTTGGGAATAGGCACTCTGCTAGTTGAGTGGTGATGGTAGTTTTGTTTTCAGGCCCTGGTGACTCCACTCGTACATATTCTGGCAAAAAGATTGGTTTAATGTGCACGTGGCTGCCACAAGTTACAAACCTACAGATCTAAACAACTTCACAACTTCTTTGGGTGTTTAATGTGTTGAGTATATTGACTGTTTACAGGCCACACAAAAGGAAGCGAATTGTTTCTTTGGAGGATGAAAAACAAGTTACTTAGCTGTGTTCCTGGACAAGCCTTAACAAGCAAGTCACTGTTTGTTCAATGACAGATTTGGTGCTAATTTTGCTGCTGTCTGCTCCTGTTTGCATCTCATAGTTGTGGATGAAAGCAGCAGAGCGGTGATTAGCTCGGACCCTGCTGGAAAAAAAACAACACCCAGTGGCTTCTGAAGAACAAGGGAGTGCCCTCTGGCATTTTTATTTTGTTTAGCAGGTAAAACTGTTCACTGAACCAGAGTTCATTTACAGTGGCACCCCAACAGACTGCAGCAGTAGGATGAATTACCAATCACTCACAGTGCAAACAGGAATCATTCAAACCCTGCATCATCTGTGCTCAGAAATGCAGGTCTCCTGCACAGCACACTAGATAGCTGCCTGCCCCTCTCCCTTGCCTCCAAAATCCTGTTGGGCATCCCGGTCCCTGTTACAGTCCCCAAGTAACGTTTATGTCTGAATTGCCCCTAGTGGGTTTTGATTTTAATGCTGTTAACCAGAAGCTGAGCAGTTCACTGGATTAGACTCTTTCAGCAACTAAATTAATGGAAACTGGAGTATATGCTCCCTTCAAGGATATACTTTCTTTTCAGGAGCCTTGACTTGGAGAATCATTGGTGAGATAATATCAGGAGTCTTAACTAATCTCCTAATCATTGTTCCAGGGTGAACAAATCTATCTACATCAATTAGCCCAGTGGTCCACCACAAGGCTACTCTTACCTGATAAGTGGGTTTTTACATTGAAGAGGATTTTTCTCCCTTTGCCTGGAAGCTGGAGGCTGTGCAAAGTCCTGAACCTCATGGTGAGGCAGCGTGTGGCCCTGGTGGGGCTCTGTCGAGCTGCCTTTCCACCCTCTTCGGAGCAGGACATATTCTAGTCACTGATTTTATTAAAAATTCATGCACTAAGCAATGGGATAATTACAGCAAGTTTGTCTGGGGATGGATAGCAGCAGCAAGAAAAATTTAAAATGTGTCTGAGGAAAGATATCAGCTGTCTAGAGAGAAAGTGGTTTGCAGCATGTGGTTTGGCAGCGTGCGCTACATCCACCAGCATAAGGAGGGCTGCAGGACACCATCTGGGAGCAGGGATTCTCCCTCAGCATCTCTAGGGCTGTTCCCAGCACCTCAGTGCTCATGTGCTTTAGGTTTATTGGCACCAGGTCGTCCCTTTGGATTGTTGTCTGTAGGATTTTGGTTGGGGAACGAGTGTCTGTGCTGCTGGCTGCACGAGGAATGCGGTCTGGAGAGCAGAGCCTATCTCTCCCAGTTTTTGCCTGGGGGTTGCCTGAATTTGCAGTCAACCAGGATATCTCCAAGTGCAACTTCATCAATTGGCAGGAGGTAAATAGACACTGCCTCTCTGCTTAAAGCAGGGCTGGAGCCCTCTGTGTTTATCCTCCCTTCCAAACTGGGTGCATCTGCTATTGCTCTCTAATCTCTTCTCTTTGTTTTATTTGTCTGAAACCTCTTGGCTGAGGGACGGGTTGTGTGGCCTTGGAGCCAGAGAGGTTTTGTCATGGTGATTAGTTGGTTTAGTTAGGGCACTCGAGACCTTTGTCCATGTGCTGCCAAAAGATGAAAATAACTATTATTATTATTAGCCCACTTCACGGGGAGGCTGTGAGGATTAATTCATGTTTGTAAATTGCTTTGGAGATTTAAAGCTCTGTACAAGCACTAAGGATTATTGCTTTCTAATTCTTCAAGGTAGTATAACTTTATAAAGACTTTTAGCCTCAAAAGCATCTTGGAAATAGGAAGAGTTAAATCCCTTTGAAATTAGATATACTTCTAATGTTTAAGATAAAAATAACTGCTGCTTCTCTGCTACTTCATCCAAAAAAAAAAAAAAAAGAATGCAATGGCAGGTTCTGATAGTGCCTCTTCTTTTTTTCCAGGAGTCCAATGTGCTGATTGCTGCTAACAGTCAGGGTACAATTAAGGTAAGTTATTTTATGCATATCCCCTTTAAACACTTGAATCTGTTGATAGTAAAGAGCAAGGTCAGAGAAAGCAGGCAGTCAGGAGAAACCATGAGAGGAGGTGATCCCAGCTGTGGAGGTTTGTAATTCAAACGATGTATTTGCCTCTGGCACAAAGTGGAGTGAGCAGAGAGTGCACCAGCAACGAAACCGGTTACAGCGAGGTGTGGAAGAGCTGCTGGTGTCCATCCAGCACTCACTGCTGCTCCTTGGGGGTCCTGACAGCCCAGAGGGCCTGGTACCAGCATCTCCCCAGGCTCCTGCTGGTTCCTGTGGCAGCAGAAGGCTGCGTGTTAACTCACCACCAATAACCAGAGCCTGGCTGCTGCAGGTGCAGCGGGGCTGAAAGCTGAGCTCCTGATGTGCAGCCGGCTGGAGCAGGGCTGAAAGGAGCAGGGATGCTCCCTGTCTTTGCTCACTCCGGTGCCCAGACAGGCGGCAACACAACAGCTGCCAGCATGGAGCTCTGTGAAAGCAACAGCCTTCCCCCTACACCGAGACACCAGTGCTGTGCCAGGTTTTCAGCGCTTGAATTAAGTCTTCCAGAGTGTCTGTTCGGTGTATTTCTATCCATGAAATGTCAAGTGGTATGAAAAAGACTGTCCTTCTTTATGTATCTTATCAGCCAAGCAAAACCAGTACTTAAGGCAGTACCAAACTCAGCCCATAACCAGAACCTTATCCCAGATCCTACACAGGCAGCACTGACTTGCACTATGCTTTTAGGTTTGGTGGTTAACACCAGAAATTTATAGGCCAGAGCTCTGGCAGCATTCTGGAGCTGCTGATGCAGGGGTTTACTTGCTGTTTGCAAAGTTACGCACTGCATTGTCACTCTGAAGCTGCAGTCCTCATCCTGACTGTGCCTTGCATCCCTGTGGCAAAAGCAGCTCTCCAAAGCCAGGCCAGAGTTGCTGATGTGAACCATCCTGAAAAAAGTCACCAAAAAAAAAAAAACCAGGAATGGGGAGAGACCCAAATGGTCTGTATTTGACTGTGCATCAGAACTTTTTCTTTTCCCTTTCCGAGGCCATGAGTCACTGGGTTACTCCTGTTGTGCAGCATGTGATGCTGTACCCTCTCATTAACAGGGGATTTATTTATCTGTCAGGTTTTGGAATTGGTTGGTTGTTACTTTGGTCACTTCCTCCTTAGTAAAAAAGATAAAATGCACAGGCGCTTTTGATATTTTGAAGTGACTCCAGCAGCATGATCAGTTATTAGAGAGGAGATGTTTTGCTCATGCACTTTGCTTTTTAATGAAAGAAGGTAGACAGAGAAATGTGCTCACAGCCAGGGCTGTCAGAACTCTGGTATCTCCATTTGCCTTTGACAGCATGCAGTGGGAAGGTGGGATGGGATGGGCTGGGAAAGGCCTGTTTGCACAAACCCACACCAGTCTGGGGAGAGATGCCATCCCAGATGTTACCCATGAGCTACAGCTCTAGAGCTTTTACTAGTGAAGCCAAACCAGGTTATACCAACTGTGGCAGCCCCACGGACTCTGCTATCTCTGAACTGTGCCTTCAAAGGCTGCTGCTCCATCTCAGCCTGGATAAGGGAAATGGGAGCACAGAGGGCTGGGAATACAAAAGCTCTGAGCTCCATTACGAGATTTCCAAGAGCTGTTTGGATGAGGCAACTGTGGATGCTTTTGTTTCATGCCTAATTTATCATCACACAAGCAGACATCAAAATTGGGATGCTTGCCAAGTGCTTATCCCATTTGTGTGATATTACTGCATGCTGGTGAATAAAGGGTAAGGGGTGGAGACAGAAGGGTCAGTCCTGTCCTAGTGATCTATATGCTGATGTAGAAAATAATGAATGTTATAAATTCCTTTTCTAAATGTCTCATCTTCCCTACTAATCAGGTACTGGAGCTGGTATGAAGGGTTTTCTCTCAAGGCATGAGGTACTTGTTCCTGCTGATTTGCTACAGTATTCATCTGGGATCCTCAGTGGGACAAGAAACCAAAAACACCTTGCTGTTCCTCCCCAAAACCATCATGTTTGGGTTTTTTTTCCATTTATGGACTTTATAGGACATTTTGAGACACTGGAAATGCCAGTGAACTGTCTGCCATCAACATTAACTCCACAGACTTTGCTGCTGCTGCTGGTGGTGGTATGGTTGTCTAATTTTTATGATAGGAAAACAAATTCTTTTAAATAAAAACAAAAAGGAATAATAAAAATTATTGAGCCACAAGCTGAAGCTGGAAGATTCTCTCTTGTTGCATATGGGAACAGATTTACTTGGGAAGGGAGCTTACAGGAGCACACAGGGCTGTCCTCAGTTGCACATCTCCAGTTACTTTCATCTGGATTGTTCTTCATCCCGTTTGGAAAAAGAAAGTCTCTGCCTTACCTGGACATGCAAGAAATTCATGTTGAGATCCCGTCATGATATGGTTCTATTGTTCCTTTGATTTATTAATTATTTTTTTTAGATGTGTTAAATGTTGACAAATGTCCCCCAGGTTGACACCCCTGGAGACTGAAGTCCTCTGGTCATCGAGAAGGACACCTTCCCCTTCCTCCTCTCCTTCTGCCCCTGCCTCCACCCAAAGGGGCAGCTCCAAAGGAGAGGATTAAGTTGTCCTGTCCGTGTGAACCACCTGCCACCAGCAAAGTGCTGAGATGAGGGGACCTGGACTGACCTCACCAAGATGTTGTGGGATAATGATCTCCCTCCCATGGACCTGGCTGTGTTGGACTGTCTCAGCTAGAGGAGGAAGCTTCTAGATCCAGTTACCAAAGCCCTGCACCACTCAACCGCCCATGAGGTCTGGTTGTGTTTGCCCCTCTCTGCACAAGTGTTCTGAATGTTGTAATGAGAGAGGGGATGGAATTGGTTTGTAACGTGTTTCAGAGCCATGATACAAGTAGCCTTATTTTTAATGGTCATGCATACACTTAATTGTACATACGGAGGGGGAATAAACCATGATGCTGAGAGTGATTGTTGCTTTGTCGGCAGGACAGTGGGGGTGAGTGAGAAGATGCAGACAGGCCTCACAAGCAGCAGCCAGGCTGAGCTGTCAGGATTTCTGCCAGAACTCATCAAGCTTGAAAGTGGAATTGGTGGGCGTAGCGTCTCTTCCCAGCCGTGGGTGGCAAAGGTGCAATGCAGACAGTGATACCTGTGGGAAGTGTTTCAGTTTGCAAACAGAATCCCTCTCCTTTCTTTTATTGCAGTCTCCCTTGTGCCTCAGAGGCTGGGATTGACACAGGGACTTCACTCTGCGTGTTGGCGATGCACAGCCCTGCTACAGTCTTGGGCTGCCCATCAAGGAGGTGTTAAAAGCCTATTTCTGATCTTCCCAGGAGCATTGTGTGGTCTCCTCATGCCCTTTGGTCACGGAGCAGGGAAGAAAAGCAAGGATGCTCTTGTGGATATGAACAAATAAGCAGAGATTAAGCCTTGCAGCAGAATTAGGGACAGATCCTGTCCTGGTTCAGTGTTGGTCCCTCTTTCTAGCAGGGCCACATATTGCCCCTTCAAAACTAGAAGGGTATGCAGCACACCAAAATTGTTAGTGGCTTCTGGAGAGTCTTGTCCAGTAGGGGGGAAAAGTCACACTCTGCTCCAAGGGAGGGGGGGATGGCCCTCAGATGCTGTGAGCTGGTTTTCTTCCATGTTTTCTGGTGTGTCAGAGAGAGTGAGGAGACAAGGAGAAAGAAGACAGCGCACTACCTTGTGTCCCGCTCGGAAGCGCTACCTGCAGGTCTCCATTGTATGAGTTACCCGAATCACTGTGGCAGAAGAAAATGAAATTGGTTCCTTCTGCCTGATGGCAGCTGTCTGACGCGTCCCACTGAGCGCTGGCTTGATTTCCATTTTGCTGCATTTTAAGCAGATTTGGTGTGGAGTGACAGTACGGGGCTCTGCAGAGCATCCTTCCCAGCCAACCCCCTCCAAAGGCAGGGCTGGTGTGATGATCCCTTGCCATCGCTCTTCCCATTCCCCTGGTTTTAGCTGTGGGTTTCCCCCAGCCCCTGCCTTGTTTACCAATTCCTACTAATTTGCTTTCTACAAGCTGCCATGGCTGCTGTTGTACCCCAGCTCGGTGCCACGCAGCTGCTGTTGGCAGGTGACCTCATTCCTTCTCTCCCCCTATTTGAAGATCCTCTGTATTTTAAATTGAAATCACTCTGACGAAGCTGAGATCTTAAGAAAAAAAGCAGCTGTTTTGAATGCTGTAAGGTTACTCTTTGAATTACACAAGGAAAGCTGTTTAACATCGGCCACTTTTATTTTTTCAGTTTTCATTCTGTTTCAATCAAGATAAAATGTAAATTTGGTGTCTGGCCCTAATTAGAAACACAGCAGCTCATAAACACAAGTTGATGGTATTTTTTGTCTTCATCCCTTTGTCACAAGAGGTAACGCTCCTTATTTTAATCCCCTTCGTTTTCTTTCCTTCAGGTAACTCTGCAGTTGACATACTAAGTTGTATATAATTACAGACTGTAATTTTGTTGGGGTTTTTTAAGCAGCATATGGTCAATATTTTTTTAATTATTCACCTCCTCAACAAATGGCCCCTGTCAAGTTTTCAGCCTTTTTAGAGTCAGGGAGTGATTGAATTTGGAAGGGATCTCCAGAGGTCTTTGGTCCAACCCCCTGCCCAGAGCGGGAGGTACTGAAAGTTGGATGAGATGGCTCCAGGGCTTGGAGATGTTCACAGCTCAACTGAGAAAGGATTGGAGATTCCCAAGTCCCTCTGGAAAACCTCTTCCAGCACTTAATTTCTCTCCTTGTGCAAATTAATTGCAGATGTTGGGAACTTAAAATCTTTATTCTCACTTTCTTCTTTCAAAAGAACAGGCTTACAAAGCCCTTGGCTGGAAGCTGCTCCAGAACAGTTTTGCCTCCAGTCTCAGGTCCCTATGAGAGGTGTTGAGTGAGTCAGATTTTTCTTTGAGAAAGGGAATTTAAAGCCCTGCCTGGCCAACCAGCCTCTTTAATTAATTTTAAAGCATTTAATAGAAGAGTAGGAGGAACAGGCCTCAGTGCTAAAAAGAAGTCCAGTGCTGGAGGGAATAGAAAATGATGGTCAAGGGAAAATTTAAATATCAGTATGTCAGGGCCCTTCAGCAGTGAGTGTGCCTGGCTGCTAATGCCAGCCTTCAACCCCAGTGCTGGAGCCTTGTTTGTTTAGGGTAATTTTGTTTGATTATGTCATCAGCAGATAACTGGGAAGGCAAATTAACTCTTTCCTTGCTCCAAAGTCCTCTTTCCTTTCTCACTGCTTTTCTGGAAGCCAGAAATACCCAGCAGGGACCTGCAGGGGTCCAGGGGTAAAACAGGGCATTCACTGTGGCGTTTGCAATCATCCTGTGTGTCAGCAGCAGAGTTACTGCATCCTGCCTCCTGCCAGCCCTCACCACTGCCCACGAAGACTATTCCTTGAAACCCACCTTGTGGGGTGTTCCTCGCCTGATCTCCAAGAGGGATTTTCCTTCCCCTCAGCAGTGTGGAGACCACGTGCTGCACTTGGTCATGGGTGGAGTCTTCTTACAGAGAATCAGTAGGAGATTGGGAACTGTCACCTGCTTTAAATGTTGAGAGATGAGGGGTGTGGCTGGTGGGAAGGTGTGCTTGAGACCATGGGAATCCAAGAATTATAGTCTGTGGCCTGAGAACCAGAGCCCACATCCGTCTCCTGGAGAGGCACCTGCAGCCCTAGTCCCCACAGCCTTCTGGTAACCATCACCACATGGTTTGTTTTGATTTTGCTTCCACAGCAAGCTGTAAATGAGTTCTTGAAGTGAGGATCATCTCATCCTTATCTCTCTTCAGCTACAAGACAGTATTTGGGTATTCAAATTCTTCAAAGTCTTTATAAATGAATTTAAAAATGATTGGTTGGATTAAAGCAAGACAGCTTCTCTGCTCCACATGTTAACCAGCCCTTTGAGTAGGTCTTGTCAAAAAATTGTTTTAAATCTCTCCATCTTAACTTGCACACCTTAAATCTGGCGCTGGCTGATGGCTGGCCATCATTACTGGGCAGAGGCAGGACAAAAACATTCAGCAGCAGGGAATATTTCTTGGGAGGGGAAATAAATGAGAAACAAAATGAAGTATGAACCTTCCTTGACCGGTCTGCAGTGCAAGGGGAGGGCGAACCACTGTTCCAGCTCTTCCAGGACTGCAGCAGCTCACAGGGCTCCCTGCTTCATGAACCTTCAGATGAGAGGGCTCCACACACCTCTTTAGTCTGCCTGGAATAGCAAGTGTGCACGTGTGCCTGCTGCCATCAGTGGGCTGTGGTGGAAAATAGCTCATCGGGGAGTGAAGGGAAAAAAACAATCTCATCTGTCACAGCTGCTTGCCCAAAACCTCTGGGCCATGCAGAGAGAGACAGGTTGATTCTATTCCTCTCCCAGCTTTGCCTTCCTGTGATAGTGTTGTCTCCCCAGTCTGTTCTGGGAGTTATGTTAACCTTGATGCTCTTGTTTGACTCCCAAAACCTAAGGCTTGCATCAGTAGCAGAGGAGTATGAGCTGCACGAGCACCTCCCTGGAATGCTTCCAGTGCCTCCACCCCTCCGAGGGCACACTGTCGCTTACCCTTGTAAGATCCCTTCAGGCAGCCAAGGAAAATAATTTGGAGATTTTCAGAAAAAAAAAAAATAAATGTGACAGCATGTGACAGCTTAAACCGAGCCAGCAGCACGAGCTCAATGTACGAGTCCCAAACCTGTGAGCACTCATATGCCCTTGCAGCCCCAGGAGCTTTTAATTCATAAATTATAAGTATTCATTTAAAGGTTGCCTCATCAAAACCTCCCTCAACATCGGGAGCTTCCCAGAGGGGGCTGACAGACACCCTGAGGCTGTGGGGAGCCACAAGCACAGTGTCTGGCTCTGCTGGACCAAGCCACGGAGGTGTGAAGGCACTGGGCAATCCTGTGTGTCCCCTTCTGTGGACCCTGCCGTGAGGACAGTGACTGCTGAAGGATGAGCAACTCGTGCTGCAGGCATGATCCCATCCTACCACCTGTCTCTCAGCTGTGAGATGTGCGGGGCTGGGAAGGGAAAACGCTCAACAGCTCTGATTTTGTCCTCAGGGGCCTTATTTAAACAACAAGTTTGTCTTGATTACGGTGCTTAATCTGACTTGTCAAAATGCCCATAAAACCATTTAGCTGTTTAAAAAGGAAAACACACTCCTCTCATCCTCCTAGATCTGAGCAGGACCTGGTGTGAGCCAACAACTCGGCTGCTCCTGTCTCTTTACCAGTGTCCTGGATCAGAGGCAGGTGCTGGGAGTGCTGCCTCCAGGGACAAGCCCTCAATCGCCGGGGCTCAGCTACCCAGGAAATACAGGGAATTATTTTATTGTTTAATTGTTACAAAAACAATTACTAAGAGCCTGCAGCTCTTTCCCGGTTCCGTGGCAACTGAAAAACATCCTGAAGCTGGCATTGATCTGCAGAGTGCAGAGCGACCAGTGGCTAAATGAGGCGGGGGGTGTTGAGGGGAAGCGAAGCGGGGCTGACTCCTCAAAGGCAGCAGAGCATCACACCAGACAGGGGGCCGGGGTGAAATGGGTCAAAGCCCAGCAGACCGCGATGGCTCAGCCCCAGGGAGGGCGGGCTGGGAGTCCTGGGGGGGCACACAGGCAGCCCCTCCCAGGGCCGAGGGGAAGGCAGGGGGACATCCCTCGCTCCTCAGCTCCGCACAGAGGAGGAGGAGAGCTCATTGCCAAGTTCTTTAAATGGGGTGAGAAATGATGGCTTTATGTTGCTGGTGAAGGGAGCGGGGCTAGCCAGAGCTCGGAGCACCACGGCTATTTTGTGAGATCTTAAGGAGCAGCTTATGTCTGGTGTTAGTGGAGAAGACATTCCTGCGTGTCCCAGCTCAGCCAGAGCAAGGAGGAGGAGAGCGCAGCATCGATTACAATCTGTGGCCCCCCCTCTTCTTCTGTTCAGTTTTTTTCCCCGTAGATTAATGGGAACTCTTTGTCTTCTAACATGACTGTACCTTATGAATTCTCTGTCTCACCCTCATCCTTTAAATTATCCACATAATAAAATATGTATTCAGTGATTTCAGGTCATAATTTGATCTGCTTAGGGAAGAAAAGAAATGATAGAGAAGGGTTGTCGGCATGCTCAGCTCTCCTCCATTTATCTTTATTTATCATCTTTTTTTTTCCTAATAACCTGTGTGCAACCAAGTGATGGAAATTCTCGAACCTGAGTGCTGGCTCCTTGCAGAACAAGTGCCCCGCTAGGACCTGCGGCTTGACAGAACCTGCTGAGCTGCACTGGCTGCCCCCAAACCCCATCTGTTGGCAAAGGTGATGTTTGGGGTGGCGAAAGGACTAAGCCATCCCTCTAATTCCTGCCTTGCCCTTATTACTTCTGGGATCAGTTTTATCCAGCTGTAAAACGGGCACAAATTTGTCTCCATGGCAAATGGGGATGGTGGTTCCTGCAGAAAAGTGGCTCTGCAGGGATAAAGCTGGGGTGGCACATGAAGCACTCACGATGTGCCCAACCTGCTGGCAAAGGCACGATGGTATGGCCTTATCTTAAGGCTGAGATGTGGGGTTAAGGTTCCTCCCTTCATGGAGCTGCTATACAGCACTGGAGCTGCCAGAGTTTCATTTTAATACCGGATTTTAGGTCTGAACATGGATTTTAATTATTTCACTACACTCTTGTGACATCTAAAAAGCCTTGTGCACGGCAGTAGCAGTGCTAAAGGGCATTTTGAATTTTAAAAAACCCCAGGAACCTGTAACGTCCCGATGTTGCTGAGGGATACTGCAACTCCCACCGGAGCTGGGAAGCTGCTTTTGCCCCACTGGGTGGGAGGAGGAGGAAGGAGAGGGAGCCCAGCACCGTAGGGACATCCCCAGTGTGGTGTGTTCCAGGCTCTCACGTGGACGAGTAGGAGACAACTTGGCTGGAGGAAAAGAGGTTTGGCCTCTTCGTACAGGGGGAAGGCGACCCTCCCCACTCGGCTGCATCGAATGAGTGATTGTGCCGAGAGCACGTGATGCTTTTTTGCAATAAAAATCAGGATTTAAAATCCTTGCACTTAGTGTGGTCCTTGGACTGACATCCCCTGGGTATGCCTGGTTTTTTCCCTGTGGCTGTTCTTATAGCTGTTTGTCTGAAATCCTTCAGAGCCTCTCCTGACGGGATGCAAAGCCACGGGTTTCAGCAGCATGGGTTTGAGAGGTCAGCACTGCTGCCTGGGAGGCAGGGATTTGGAGGAAAACTTCCACAAGGAGATTTTAGGGAGCTTCAGCACCACACATCCTCCGAGCCCACAGAGACTGTTAGCCTCTTGCCTGTGCTTTTAAGGGCTATTTGTTCCAGCAATGGAGATGCTCTGCGTGCCTGGCACTGCTGACGGATGGCAAAGGAAGAGCTGGTCACAGTGATGATGCTTTAATGATGATGAAGTGTTACCATCAGCATTGCTTACTTCAGACAGGTGGAGAGAGAGAGAAAAGCCAAAGCGGTGTCGTCTGCCCAGGAAAAGGACAGGACTCTGGGCATTCCTGAGCAGCAAAGTGTGGCCTTGCTGCTGCACCTTCTGCTGTGAGCAGTGGGACAGAGCAGGAGGAAAAAAGCGAAGGCAATATCCAAGAGCACCCCACGTGATTGACAAAGCTGGGAACTGTTGTGCTTTGCCAGGGTGCAAGAGGCTGGGCTTAGACAAACCCTCTTTTTGGATTGGTCCTGGGAGCAGGGAAAGATTTCCAGCCTGCTTTGCAAGGAAGAACCTCAGCACACCAAAGGGGTCAGGTGGCCCATGGTGCAGACCCCAGCCATCTCAGACGGAGTGGAGAGGTATTTGGAAATGGATCTGAGCACAGGTCAGCAGGAAAGCGACTCATTCACCTGTAAATCAAGGTGAAACAGAGCGTGGCTCCTTCCATTGCAGTAACACCTTCATCGGAGGTGATTTACTGGCTTTAAGCACTGTTAATGCACAGACATGCAGCTGATGCTGGGAAGAAGCAGAGAAACTGCTGCCAGCAGCACCCTGAAATCCAAGGATGGGGCATTGCTTTGCACTCACTTTCCCCAGCAGTAGTGACTCACCTCAGCGCTGCTCCACAGGCACTGGTCTCCTGGGGCTCTCCTAGGGATAAATGAGGGGGGACTGGAGATGGAGAAGGGTGGACATGGCCAACATTTAATGCCAGGAGCAGCCACATCCTCTGCACCTCTCACAAGGAGCAATGTATCTCTGCTCTCAGCAGCAAAACTCTGTCCATCCTTGAAATCTGAAATTAAAGAATCCATTTGCTTTCTCGTGGGCTCCTGGAGATCCCTAAGCATGGATTTATTGGATGTTTTCCCGAAAAGCTCCTCTCCTAATGAGAGTTGTATATACAGGCATGTTGGCTTAACCCACCTGCTGCAGTAGTTGAGCTTCACATCAACACTGCACTGTAATATTGATTTTTATTATTCACATATGAAATGTTAAACACTGTTGTCATTAAAGCACAAACTCCCCCTGGCTTCACTGTTTGCTTCTACCCAGCAGGGTCAAAGCTGGAGACACCCTCATGGCCAGCACATCTCCCACCTGAGCTTGCCTGAATTTCCCACTCCTGGAGCACCTCAAGGAATTTCTCCAAATCCTGCACTAAGGGAGTTCTTTGCAGTGGGCTGGGGCAGGCTTTCCCTGCACACCACCAGGAGGGTTGAAGCCTTGGTGCTACCTTGGGCTTCCTCTCCACAAAGCTCCTGTCGATTTTGCGGGGCTCTTTTTCGGCTCCGCTGCCGTTCTTCACACTCCTGGCAGTGCTCATCTTCAGTCAGCCATTGCATGATAGCAGATACTTTGGGAGCTGTGATTGCAGGGTTTATTGCTTTCATGGTTATAGTCAAACCTTTTTAGGATCACTTCTGGTTTACAGTGTGCTGCTCCCTCTTATTTTCCATGGACATGGAGCTCTGTTTATGCTGCAAGTTCCCGCTGTCAGCTCATGGCACTGAACATCGCCCTGGGGTTCTAAGCATCCCCCAGGGCCCTCAGCATCCCACCTGTGGCTCTGAGTATCTCCCCAGGGCCCTGATGATCCTATACCATGTCCTCACCTCAAGAATTCACCAGGGCCCTAAGAATTCCCTCTCCAAGGCCCTAAGTATCCACTCCAGGTCCCAAGAACTCCTCATGGTGCTGAGCATCTACCCTGTGTCCCCCAAATATGCCCCCACACCCCCAAGCATCCTTCCACAGCCTTGAGCATCCCCCTCCATGGGGTTGCAGTGCCTGGGGTTCTCCCTTGCCCGGGATGAGCCCTGCTGGGCTGGAGACCTTCCGGAGTTATTCCTGGGGTCTCTGTGTGGGGAAGGCAGTGCCTGCCCTTGGCTATAATTGAAATAGATGGAATCAGGGCGGATCAACATCTAATTCCTCGCCTGGGTGGATGGAGACATATGTTTAATTTTCTGGTAATTCAGGCTGGGAGCCCCGGCTCGTTCCTCGACGTTCCCGTAAGGAATCACCACTGCCAAGAGCAGCTGAGCTTTGTACACGCAGCTCCGCGCAAGGGCTTCTCCCCAGGGCTGCCGTCCCCAGCGTCGGCGAGGGGAGAAGGAACAGCAGCCACTTCCCAAACTTTTTCTGCAGAATTCCCATTGCCACACACCACCAGGGAAAGAGCAAGGATGCTCAAAAGCCCAGGGTTGCGGGTGGGCACCGGCTGCATTTCCATCCACATTTTTTTGTGGACTTTGCTGGGAGAGAAGCAGGAGGGGAGGGATGGGAACAGCACCTCACTGCTGGGCATCCCCCAAAGTGGGACTGAACAGGGAAGAGATCCTGGGGCTTTCAGACCAGTCCAGAAGGTCTCATTCAACAGTGCTTTCACTGCTCACTGAACAGTGCTTTTCCCTAATATTGCAGGGATGGAAAGTCCTGTGGTGCCCCTGAGGCTCAATTCCCACTGACATCAGCAAGGCAGGCTTTGGAAGCATGAGAGTGCCTATGCTGTGTGGGTGGTTGTGGCCCAGAGTCCCAAAGAGCTGGAAACAGCATGAGCAAAACAGAGGAAGAAAAGGGATTTGAAATTATCTCCTCAAAGACTTGTTAAATTAAGGTCTCTAGTTCTTCCCAGTATGGCCCCCAGGGACCTCTTCTGACCATTCTTGCCTCATGAAATCTGTTCCCTGCAGAGGCGTCCCTCAGAAAAATTCTTGTGTTGGCTCCAAAAGAAGCGATTTTCCCATTTTGGGGGGTTATTTTGCTCTGAAGAACATCTAAGAGCAAGGGATTTTGTGCATCTCCAGCATCACCCCGGGTTTTATTAAGGACACCCTGGGGCAGGGGTGACAGCTTTGGGTTCTGCTTGAGCCTGCTTTGCCCTTTCACCTTCACTACCTAGGAAGTAAACCAGCCACTCTGCTCTGAGAGCCCTGAGTGAGAAATCACTCCTCCCTGCACAGTCAGGGGCAAAACACCACAAGTTTCAGGGACATTCTCCTCGTGACTTGCAAGCAGTGATCTCCTCTCCTGCTGCAGAAAGCTGGGACGGCCTGGTCAGCTATTTCAATCTATTGCTTACATATGATCCATCAGCAGGGTCCAAGCAACATGATTTTTGCCATGCTGGTAAAGCCAAAACTAAAATCTCTCATTTCCAACTCAGGCTTTTGCATGATAGTCAGGACTGTTTCCTGCCACTTCACTAGTGGCACCTGTTGGGTGTAAGCCAAGTTTAGTCCTCTCTGATTTCTGAGGCCACAAAAAACACTGCCTGCTTCCTGGAAGCTGTGGGTTTCACTCCGTGCAGATGTCTGTGCACAAAGGTGGCGGTATAGGACTCCCTATACATCTAAGTGGGCACTCACCTACAGAGCTACACCATTATTAATGGCTTTTACATCTCTCAGTGGGCCTCCACATTAGGCAATTTACCCAAAGCGATGTAAGGAATTGGGAAATTAAATCATATCTCTGGAGTCATGGATACGCTTAGAGCCACCTTGCTCCTGTGACTAGGGAAGGCCTGTTTTAACATACCAGGATGGGAGTCTCGCAGCTGAGGGAGCAGATTGCCAGGAAAATGTTGGAGCCACCTGTCTGAAGTTGTGAGCAGAACTACACAGAATTGCTCTTCTCAATTTTGCTTCACCAGCTCAGCTGGGAAAAAATACTTTCTGCCGTCAACAATGCTACTCGCCGTTGAGCGAAACATTTTGGAGGCTCATTACTTTGAATGTTCAGGTAGGTTTTGATGTTAAAAGGAATTAGAGTGCTCCAAATATGCTAAAATACCGCATTACAGCCTCTCCAGCATTTTTCACGCGTTATTTTGGCTGAGTGATGATAATCCAGTGAATTTGTCACAAATTGAGAAATGGCTTCAATGGCTCTCAACCTGTAAGGAGAGAATTCCACTGAAAATCTCTACCAGCTGTGTTTGAGGCAGTGACCACTGGGGACAAAGCCTTGTTTCACATGTTCTTGGTGAGGTGGGTCTCTGGTTGTGGAGGAGCAGTGGGGAATGCTGAACTCAGGTCTTTTTAACCAAATTCAGTAAGGATGGGTGTAAAAATACCTGCTGCCAGCTTGGCCATTTATCTTTCCACTTTCTCAAGCTCTGACAGCTGGTTGGAAACAACATGTAACACCAACGTGGTTCTTTCTCCATCCTGGCTGGAAGGGGAGCTGTATGTGACCCTCAACAGAAGAGTCCTCAGCCTTTCCATTGAGATGTGACTCCTGCCCTCTCCTCCTCAAGCAGCCCTGTTCCCCTGTCCAGAAATTATGTAGGATTGATACCCCGATCACCCAGGTAAGAACCCCCCCGCCCAGAGCAATGACTAACCTTTAGAGGGATGCGGTTGGAAGCCAAACTTGGGGGTTCCTTGTATGGGGTTATAGAATCCCAGAATGGTTTGGGTTGGAAAGGACCTTCAAAGATCAGCCGGTACAACCTCCTGGCACGGGCAGCAACACCTTCCACTATCCCAGGTTGCTCCAAGTCCCATCCAATCTGGCCATGGACACTTCCAAGGATGGGGCAGCCACAGCTTCTCTGGGCCTCCTTACCCTCACAGGGAAGAAATGCTTCCCAATACCTTCCCAACCTGACCCTGCCCTCTGTCAGTTTAAAGCCATTCCCCTTTGTCCTGTCACTCCATGTCCTTGTCCAAAGTCCCTCTCCAGTTCTCTGTGCCCTTTAGGCACTGGAAGGGGCTCTAAGGTCTCCTGGAGCCTTCTCCTCTCCAGCTTGAACGCCCTCAGCTCCCCCAGCGTTCCCTCATAGCAAAAGGTCTCCAGCGCTCTGACCATTTCTGTGCCCACCCTGTTTTGCGTCCCGAGCCCAAGGCGGCTCAGGCCAAACTCAGTTGGCTCTCACTTTTTTTTGCAGCGCGTTTTGCCCTCTTTGCCCCCTCCCCTTTTCCCCCCCNGCGTTTTGCCCTCTTTGCCCCCCCCCCCTTTCCCCCCCCTCCCCTTTTCCCGGCGGGCGGGCGGTGCGTGGCGCGGCGGGGGCGCGGGGGGGCCCGCGGGGCAGCCGGGGGGCGGTGGGAGGCGATGCGGCGGTGCCGCCCGGGTTTGCGGGTGGGATTTTCCTCCCGCCTCTGCCCACTAGGCGGCTGCGTGCGGGAGCGCCCGGAGCGGGGAGCGGAGAACGGGGGGAGTGCAAGGGGAAAAAAAAAAACAGGGAGCAGGG